>VWZI01012362.1:323909-357472 GCA_013396835.1 Psilopogon haemacephalus | reverse complement strand
AAAAAAGAAAATAAAAGAGAATAAAGGAAAAGAGAAGAGAAGAAAAGGAAAGAAAAAAAGAAAATAAAAGAATAAAGGAAAAGAAAAGAGAAGAAAAGAAAAGAAAAGAAAAGAAAAGAAAAGAAAAGAAAAGAAAAGAAAAGAAAAGAAAAAAGGAAAGAAGAAAGAAAAACAAGCACACAGGTTCTTCAACAAATGACAAAAGCTGACAAATCCTGGCCCCAAAGTATTCAGAACTGGCACTCAAAGTTTTGGAGATTAGGTTTTGAGAATATGTGGAGGAATTAAAGAATAGAAGATTGCTTTGAGGGAATTTCCATATTCAGTAAAAATATGAGTGTTGGGTTTTTTTTTTTTCTAGCTCTACTTTCAATCAGATATGTGCTGTATCTCCAAGATCAGCCACACAGGCTCATTTTGCTAGAACTTGAGTTAAATGGAAGATCTTTTTTCACTTCACAGATAAGAAAACAAGCCAGCTTCTTAAGCTAAGGCTTTTGCTTTTCTTCTCTTCACTCTTCAGGAAAAGAGAAGCATTCTAAAAAATAAACTGAACTCTCAGAAAACAGACCCAACACACATGTGCTGTGGTTCAAAAGTTGTAATCTGGTAGTACCTGTCAGAAAACTTGAAAACAAGAATCAGAAATACTTTTTTATTGAAAACTTGATTTTTTGCAAATTGCTTTGGGATTCATTTTGCTCTTTCAAGACACACATGTCCTGCTGTTTGGTTCCCACAGGATTTCACAGATTTCTTCAGAGCAACCAATAGTGATGTGGTAATCTTGGACAGGAGTTCTGACACACAGGCAAAGATCAACACACAAAGAGGCTATTTTCTTGCAAGTATTCCTAAGAACTCTTCCATCTTGGAACCCTTGGAGGGAGACCACATAGGTCAGCTAGTGGGCTGCTAGTTCTGCTCATCCTGCCAACCATACATTCATCAGTGTTGCAAATGGGATAGGCCAAACAGACAGGGGGACAGTCATCCCAAGTCCAGATCACAGAATCATAGAATCAGATAATGTCAGAGGCTGGAAAGGACCTTGAAAGATCATCTGGTCAAGCTCTGCTGCTACAGCACCATCACCTAGAGCATCTGGAATGCATCCAGATGGTTCTTGAATACCTCCAGAGAGGGAGACTCCACAATCTCCCTGGGCATCCAGTTCCAGTGCTCTGTCACCCTCACAGTGAAAAACTTCTTCCTCAGGTCCACATGGAACCTCCTATGCCTCAACTTCCACCCACTGCCCCTTGTCCTGTCACTGGGCATCACCGAGAAGAGGCTGGCTCCATTCTCCCGGCACTCACCCCTTACATATTTATAAACATGAATGAGGTCACCCCTTAGCCATCTCCTCTGAAAAAAGAGCTCAGGCTAAAAAGCCTCAACTCCCTCAGTCTCTCCTCATAATGAGGATGTTCAACTTGCTTAATAATTTTTGTGGCTCTGCACTGGACTCTCTCAAGCAGTTCCCTGTGGTCCTTCTTGAGCTAGGGGGCCCAAAACTGAACACAATACTGCAGATGAGACCTCACCAGGGCGGAGTAGAGGGGCAGGAGAACCTCCCTTGACCTACAAACCACAGTCCTTCAAATACACCCCAGAATGGCACTGGCCTTCCTGGTCACAAGAGCACACTGCTGGCTCATGGCCATCCTTCTATCCATCAGGACTCCCAAGTCCTTCTCCCCTTCACTGCTCTCCAGCAGGTCAGTCCCCAACCTATACTGGGATTGTTCTTTCCCAGGTGCATGACTCTACACTTGCCCCTGCTGAACTTTGTTAAATTTCTCCCTGCCCAACTCTCCAGCTTGTCTATTTCTCTCTTAAAGGCAGCACAATTCTCTGGTGTGTCAGCCACTCCACCCAGCTTGGTGCCATTAGCAAACTTGCTGACAGTGCACTCCATGCCCTCATCCAGGTCATTAATGAACACATGAAATAATACTGGTCCTAGTACCAGCACCTGAGGGACTCCACTAGTTATAGGCCTCCAGTTAGACTGAACCATTGGCCAGATGCACAGGGATAACCAGACTCTGCCTGATGGACATTATGTTACCAATGCCACCAACATCCCTGAAACCAGACTAACAGAACTGTCTGTATTAACAGAAGAAGCAGAGTTTTTTTCACTAAAATTTATTTAGTTTGCCTGAGTTCAGTAAGCACTGCAGCAATCACCAGAGCAATCCCTTTCATCTTAGCAGACTACTCAAGTGCTGCATGCCACACATTTAAGGATGCTCCAAATAGGAGCCTAGCACATCACATTTCTGTTCTTGTTTGATCTTCACTCCAGAACAGTGTGTCCTTGCAGTGAAATCACTTCTCCAGAATTCGATTATCTCTGACTAACATGAAATGTTAAAGAGAGTATTATAACAGGCATTTCACAGACTGTGAAAAGAGAGTGTGTCATGCACAGATCCACACAGAGTACATCAGGTGCCACCATCTGCTCTACAGGAAGAACATTCGTGGAAGTAAAAGGCAAAATGGTAAATGCATTCAAAATTTGTCTTTGCTAGAAAATTTATACGAAACTCTTCTCAAGTCTTGCATCAGGGGAGAATGAGACAGGAATAGGATGCTATTCCTTGCCCACAGTAGCCCTTCCTAGCACTGTACTACATACTTTTCTTCAGGTTATTTTCAAACTCTGAGTTTATTTAGAGCTGGTTTCCAGATGTTCCCTCTCCCAGTAATACAGGCTGGTGTTCTTGGTCCAGGCACAGCACCAGCATATGTAACAGGAGTTTCTCCAGGTATTCACAGAGCATATCCATGAAAAAAGAACATTGTTCACAAAGTTACACAGAGAAAATCATTGCTCTGGGAAACTGGCATAGCTCAAAACCTAACAGCAATAAAAAAGGACCAGATACTGTTCCTGGAGGCAATTAAAAGAAGTGTAGCTTAGGGACATGGTTTAGTGATGATTTGGCAGTGTTGGGTTAAGAGTTAGGCTTGATGATTTTAAAAGTCCCTTCCAACTGAAATGATTCTATGATTCTATGATTTATGAGGCTGTTAAAAATATCCACAACTGTCACAGGCTACATTAGCAAATGTTTCGTACTTGAGGGTTTATGCCAATTTCTAACTCCTGGAGATCTGAATGGGACTGGACAACAAAGTCAAGTTGGTTTCTTCTTCTCTCTCACCCACTGTACTACAGGATCCTCATGTCCTCCTCTGAAGACTTTGTGGACAGTGGATTGGACAGGCAACAGTTCAACAAGGCCATCAGTTCCCATTTATCTATAACCCAAAAAAAAGAAAGAAGAGAATTCAGTTGCCCAATGTTTTCCATTCTCCACCTCCTTCTGCTGGGATTTGATAACACACCATGTACCTCAGTGCCTTTCATCACAGATCTGTAGAGATTATGTCCTGTTAGCATCACCCTACAAAGGGATGTCAAAAGGGCTGAAGTGACTTTTCACAGAATCACAGTGTTAGGGGTTGGAAGGGCCCTCCAGAGATCATCAAGCTGAATCCCCCTGCTGTCATCATTTAAGGAGCAGACAGATATAACTTCCCTCCCCTAAAAGAATAAAATAAAACACTCCCATTGAATTGGAGAGAAATGCAGAATTACATTCAAAAAGATACAGGAAAATACAGAGCACATGAGTCCTTAACACCAAATACATTTACAGGATATGCAAAAAAAAAAAAACAAAACCTTCCCCCAACCCAACTAAACCACAAGCCCCAGTGCTCCTCTTTGCCTCTCACCCACTGCCTCTGCCATGCTTAGGCTTAAACAGGCCAAAATTGTACAGGCCAAATTAGTAAAACATCTGTGGGCCACAAACAGGTCTGCTCCTTCATGTTACACAGTAAGGAGCTCCCAATAGAGACAGCAGGTAGGAGAGAGTAAGGGAGGATGAGTTTGCCTTGCTGCCAACTTACAGAGATAGTGAAATTAGGGAATTGAATAACAAAGGTACAATTTCCTGGGTCCACCTCCTGGACTGCCTAGCCCATGGAGGACTTTTCAACTCTATGGCTCTCAAACCTACAACACCTGCCAAAGCAGTATCACCTAGGGCAAGGCATCACAGGAACACATCTAGGCAGGTTTTGAGTCTCCAAAGAAGGAACCTGTTCCAGTGTTCCTTCACTCTCACCATACAGAAGTGTCTCCTCGTGTTGAGGTAGAACCTGTGTTCTAGCTTGTACCCATGGTTCCTTGTCCTATCACTGGGCACTACTGAAAAGAGACTGACACTTTCATCTTGACATCCACCCCTCAGATAGTCCTTACAGCTGTACCCTCTGCAGCCTGAGTCCACCATCCCTGAAATAATTCTGAGAATCCAGATTAGACAAGCAAGATTTCCCCTTCATGGATCCATGCTGGCTACTCTTGATAATCCTCTTTCCTTTCACATAGTTAGCGATGGTCTCCAAAATGAGTTGCTCCATCACCTTTCCAGGGATGGAGGTAAGGCTGGCTGGTCTGTAGCTGACTAGGTCTTCCCTCTCACCCTTTTTGAAGACTGCAGTGACACTGGCCTTCTTCCAGTCCTTAGTAACCTCCCCTGTTCTGCCTTTCAGAAATGATGGAGGATGGCTCTGGAACAACATCATCCAGCTCCCTCAGTACGCATGGATGCACCCCATCAGGGCCCATGAACTGTGCATTTTTCTTCTATCCAAGTGATCCCTAACCCAATCCACACTGACCAGTGGAGAGTCTTCCTCCCTCTAGTTATGCTCTCTTACTTCCAGTGTCTGGGATTCCCGAGGACTGGTTTCAGCAATAAAGCCTGAGGCAAAGAAGACATTCAGTAATCCCACCATCTCTGCATTGTCTGTCACCATGGCTCCCACTTCACTTAACAGTGGACCCACCTTTCTTCTATTCTACATTTTACTATTGATGATTTAAAGAAACCTTTCTTCTCTGTCATGTTTCTAGCTAGGTTTAGTTCCAAGAGAGCTTTAGCCCTCCTTGTTGCATCTCAACTTCCTTTCACAGTATTTCTATAATCCTCCCCACTCCATGGACCCTCTTCCCACTTTTTGTAGACTTCTTTCTTCGATTTGACATTTTCTAGCAGCTCCTTGATTATCCATGCAAAGCGACAGGTAGCAAATGAGCACAAGAACTGAGAAAAGAAAAAAACAAACAAACAAAAAAAAACCCCAACCCAAAAAAACAACCCCCCTTCTAGACTATCAGAACATTGTAGTCATGATGGTCCTTCTAATTGAGTTCTGCATGTCATGACGTTGCCCACTTGTAGGCTGGTATCCAGCCTGCTGCTTTCTTCTAATCAGACCCTGGCTTCTCTCATTGGGACTGTGGTGGGTTCTGCTTTGAAATTATATGCTCGAAAATGGTTGACACCTGTAGTCCTCTGGCTCTTGGGAAAACTTGTTAACCTTCAAGGAAAGTCTTGGAGAGGAGGGACTTTCAAGTTTTACAAGATGGTGAAGTTCACTTTGGTTCCTTTAAAAAGCATTATCAAAGGTCAGATTAACAAGTCAACACCGAAACTAGATATGACCAAGACTCCCAAAATTGATGCAGAAAAGAGAAAAGGTGGGTGGGGACTGGGTGTGAGGCAGAAAGGCCCACAGCACCTCGGCTCTGATCCTTTCCCCCTTGTTGGGCCTGGGGCACACTTGATAAGGTGAAGGGAAATTGTAAAATTAGACCTGGCAACCTACACAGAGAGGCCCAGTGCAAAGCCCTTGGCCTGAGGCAAGCTGAGAAAGTTGAGGAATTGTGGGGGAAAGGGGACTTGGCAGGCTAACTTCCTGTGGCTGCATCCAGGGCTAATTAGTTTTCAGTGTTCTGTGTGTGTTTGAATGGAAACGAGCCAGCACTGAGAGACACGGGGTGAGGAAATCAAAACCACATGCACTGAGAAGGAAGAAGGGGAAAAAGAAAAAAAAAGGAAAGAAAAAAGAAAAAGAAAGGGAAAAAAACCCTGTCCTTTTTAGCTACATTTTCTTTTGCAGGAGGAGATCTCATCATTTTGTTCCATGAGCACTAAATCACCCCAGCTCCCCTGTCTATCACATCTCACATCTGCTTCAGAACTCATTAAACATCAAAAGGCCTGCCCTATCAGTTCTGCTTAGTTAGAAGTCTGAGTTACTACACTCCTAACCAGGGAAGATTTTGTATGTTTTTAATAATAGCTTAAGGAACTTCTTAGCACCCCATAAATTACTTAATGCAACAAACTCTTCCTGTGGACCAGCAAATGTTTTACAGAGGAGATGTATGCTGGCTTTACATGCTTGTGGTCAGTCCAGAGTTATGTAGCAACCTGCTCAAATGAACCTTTAATCCCTGTTGCAGTTTAGGAATTGTTTTCTCATGTATCCTCCCCTCCTGCCTCTAGCCCACTCTCATTTTTACTGCTGCTCTAATTTTATATAATTGCATTATAAAAATGTACTTCCATAGCATTTTGATCCTCAGGAATGCCAGGGCAATTATTAAAGTAGCGATCAGAACACAACAGCACCAACAAAACCTGCCTACTTCTGCCCTTCAAATACATGTGTATAGTGCCCTCCACTACTGCGTATGCCAGTTCATTAGAGTAATTTATATACAGGAAACACAACGAACACGGTAAAGGCTCCAGTGGGCATTGGTTATTAAGAGTACCACAAGACCTCCTTAAAATGAGCTGAGCTTAGACCAAGTGCAATTCCTGAGTGCTTGTTTTTCAGACAAAAGCAAATAAATTCTCGTCAGGCTGCTCAGAAACTTTTGTCTTCAGCGAAGAATGTTTTTTTTCTGCCTAATTTGAATTTTCTGTCTGCAGCTGTTTTATCGATAGAGTGCTTCCATCCCTCTTTCTAGAATCAGAAAGCATGAGCTTTACACTTTTGCTCATGCCCAGCAATTACTAAACCACTTTTGCCCACATTTTGTAGAAAAAAATTGACCAGTGATCAGACTTTAAAATCTGAGTCCCATAGCCGAAAATTTCAGATAGTGACAGTCAAACCTGGGAAAAAAAATGTTCTGCAGCTCCAGCTTTAGCAATCATCCTCAGGCAAAACTGATAAGCTTTGTCACTTAATTACAACTCTTCCTTTTCCCATCTGAGATTGGCAGCATATCTAGACTTCAGGGAGACTGAGGTTCAGCAGGATTGACTCCTCAGGGTTGTGCTGATTTTTGGTAGAACTCAAACCCTTTCAGTCCTAGAGGTAAAAGATCAACACCTCACAGCTTTAAAAAAAAAAAAAAAAATCTAGAGAAAGAACTATGAAAGAATGGTGATCAAAAAGAGCAGAGCCCACAGTTGTATGTTTCTTTTTGTTTTCATTTGCCAGGTGTGACATTCTAAGCTAAAAGGTATATAAGAATCTCTAACAGAGCCTACAGTTGTATATGAATATTTCTTTTTGTTTTCATCTGCCAGAAGTGAGAGTCTAGGCTAAAAGGTATACCTGAATCTTTCTTAAAAAAAAAAATAAAATGTAAAAATCAACAAAAGGTGTTTTTTTTAAAAGTCAGCATAAAGGAAATAAAAAATAAATAGCATGATCTTCAATCCATGAACCTCATCATGAAGCATGAGCAAAGGTGTGTGTTAGCACATCCATCATAAAGTCCTGTGCCCCCAGTAGTCACCTTGGTACAGGTGAAATAACCTTGGACATTCAATGTGCCATTAGACTAGGAGTCAAGGCAAAATGAAGTCAATTGCAAGTTACTGACCCTTTTCTAGGACTGCTATTGGTTGCCAACGAGCTGCAGATATTGCTTACCAAGAAACACTTCCCTTCCCAAGCAGAACATGTCTGGGTCTCTGCAGTTTAATGAAGGACAGAACAGTAAGGACTCCTACACCTGTAGTGTGTGCAGGACAGCTTCTAAGGAAGCACATGCTCCCTGTGTTCTCTTCTACTTAACACAGAGGGTTTCCAGTGCTGTTTGACCAGATTTAAGGGGAAAGTACAAAGTTTATTCAAACAGGATGCATCGTTAGGGAAGAAGTTACTCAGTTCAGGAACAAGGACAAGAAAATTAAGTCCAATAGGTGATACTTAGTCATTTGGTTGTTTCAGGATCCGTGTGGTGTTTGCTTCAGTGGCACTGCTGATAGGACAATTTCACAGCTGTCAGAGCTGCCAGTTAACTTTCTAGGTGATCCATGGCCTCTGGTCATTGCTCCTCTAAAGAAGGACCTTTCTCTGGGGTACATTTCCCATAACACCATGTTACCAGAAGTCACTTGTTCAGTTTTTCTGTGCCTCTGAGGACTGTCTGTAACCCTTCTCCTTAACAAGTAATTTGATGAAGGTATCAGCTGACAGGAGCATATCAGAGAAATGCAATCAGTCACAGTTATTAGACTCTCTTACACTGTGTGTTCAAAGAATGAAGTGCCCAGATAGTCAATAAAGAAACTCCTTTATATCATGCATGTTTGACACTCCGTTCAAAGCATGATGCTGAGGATTAAATTTAGTCCTTGAGAGTTCACATGTGTTAAAGCACAGAGATGTTCAATGACATATGACTCCAAAACTATTAACTGCACAAATACTTAAATGATAGAGAAGAATCCAGCTTACTATTAGCTCCAAACAGAGACTAAGCACATCAGGAAATTATAATAACTTGAAGGTAATTATGTTTAGACTTAAAAAAGCCTCAGACACAGCTCACTGTGTTTGGGAACCCATGTCAGACCATAAATATTCCATAATCAGTGGAAGAATATGCATAACACCAAAATGCAATGTACCTAGAACATATTATTGCATGGATGAGTCTTTCAAACAGGTAGGCCATGTACTCTAAATCTGAAGACAGCTATGTTCAACCTTCAGCTGATGAAAAGGTGCTCAACGGCTGGAATCTTCCCTCTGTAACTGTTATTTTTCTCTGTATTCAAGATCCATATCCTGCTCCACTTTAAATTAAGCACCCCTATGGAGGAAATGACAGGTTCTGAGTCAAAGAAGCTCTAGGGAGTGTGTGCACTTTCCCACTCTTTGATTTCTCCCCTTCATGTGGAGCTCACACTGCCTTGGGATGATATTTACTCTTAACTTACAGTCAAAGAACATATTTGCTTTCTGTTTTTCATTAAATACAGAGGGTTTCACAAAAGAGGCTATTTTTCATCAAAAAATTGTTTTCAAATGAAAAAATATCTACCAGGTCTGCTCCTGACTCTAAACAATTCCTGGCCTAGGAGCACATGACAGTGACTTTACAGTTCATAGAGTGCAACTCCAGGAATGAGAAAAATGTATTCAAGAAGTTACCATGAATATGTTTTAACAAACCCCAAAGTATTTGTATCACAGCTAACAGTCCAGCTGGTAGCCTGCATGCCATCTGAGACATCCACAGCATTCGCTAGCATCAATCTTGTTCCTTTTTTTGATGATGTGCTCTACATTTGCTTTCACTCAGCCTCCTGCTTCTGCCTTCATTTTTCTGTCTCTTTTAAATAATTTTCAGTAGCATAGAATCATAGAATTGTTTGGGGAAAAACCTTAAAGATCATTTGGTCCAACCATTATCTAATTCTACCAAGGCAGGTACTAAGTCATGTCCAAATCTCTGCATCTTTGAAACACCTCCTGGGATGGAGATTTAACCACCTCCCTGGGAAGCCTGTTCCAGTGTTTGAATGATATAACCTGTAGTGGTTTTGTCCATCTCCTTCTTTCTTCGTTTTCCTGCACTTAAAGATGTCCTAGACTAAGTACAACTGCCTGGGTTTGAAGGACGCTATTGAACAGATGGTCCCTGGGAGATGCACCAAACGGGACATGAGGGCTTGCTCTATGTTAATGTTTTAAGAGGTGAGCTATGTCTTACTTGAGTTCTGAAAACTTTCATAAGACTTTCTTTATATGTGCTCAAATTCTTTGCGGCTTCATCAAAGTGAAATCTAGTCTCTGTTCAAGCAGGCAATTTTCTTTCCTTTGGTTTTGATTTTTTTTTCTTTCTTTCTTCTTTTTTCCTTTTCCCCAGAGACTTCCTGTGCATCTTTTTTTTTTTTTTGTTCTAAAATGACATAAATCTCTCCCTCATCAAATCTGTGTGTACAGCATTTTTGGAAGCAGCTAATATATATATTTAAAAAAACCCCAAAACCAGAGTTTTTTAGCAGACATTTAGGTCAACTGGTCCAGGTCCTACATAATGGTGTAGGTTTGCCCCTGTAGAAGCCAACAACAAAAATAACCTACATCTTCAAACTAACTGCCAATCATAATGTTCAGAAACAATGACTCAAATGCGAGAACATTGTTAGACTCACCTAAAAGTCATGAAGGACACTTAAAAATAATAAAATGTAGTCTTTTTTGTCTTTCTGTGTTTTCAGCCTTCATATTTGGCTCTCTTAAGATACAAATATGATGTTTTTATGGACAAAAGACAAGACACACCATGCCTTTCACAAAACAAATAGACTTGAATAGAGATGTGGTGCTGAGGGACATGATTTAGTGGTGACCTGGCAGTGCTGGATTAATGGTTGGACTTGATTATCTTAAAGATCTCTTCTAACCAAAACGATTCCATGATTCCAAAACGTTATCTATCATAACCCCCACAGGTAAATTGCATTAATACCCCCACAGGTAAATTGCATGAATTAGCAGCAGGAAGTCACCTTAAAAGACACAGTAGAAGTTCAGTGCGGTTTTAGAAAAACACCAATGCTCCCCTTTTCCAAATTCTGAGACAAAATATAAGGTAAGAAAAAATAAAGACATCTGCACTCAGAAAAATGCGTTCCATGTTGTCAGGACACTGAGAGCTGGCTACGACATGCCAGTAATTCAGCCAAAGAAGGCATCATTGCCCAGGAAGTGAGGCGAGCTGAAGCCCTTAGGGATATGCTAACAATACAACCACTAAATTATAACTGTGCAGTGTGATTTCTCTAGGGAGCTAAGCAGAAAACAAAACTGCTCCCTCCTCCAACAGAGTATATCCAAGATACGCAGAGACAGTGCTGTTGGGCACCTCTAGAGTGAGTGTTCCTAGCAAGCAAGTCACTGGATGTGGAAAGCAGGTGTGACTTTTTTACTATCTCTGCAGTATCTGTGCATCTAAAATTCTGAGCACCAGTAGTATATACATCATCACAAGAAGTCCCAGAGTTATCGACCCCACAACATGAAGTCACAGTCCAGTAGCTGAAATAATTGTTGATTTGATTTATTCTCCTCATTTTCCATTTTCCTCTTTGCCTTCATTTGTTGTTATAGTTGTTTTAAAATTTCATTAAACCCAGTATCTTCTACATTTTATTCATGGAATTTTAGAGTCCAATGTCCCCTGAAAATCAAGCTAGTCACTGGGAAAACTGTAATCTTTTGGTCTCATGCCATTACTTTCAAGTTTGTTAATTTCATAACATTTCCTGTAAAATAATGTAGGAACTGTACATCACACAGCATGATATAATTTTTTTTTTTTTTTTGGGAAAGACCTTTGACATCATTGAGTCCAACCATTACCTAACTCTCCCAAGACTGGTGCTAAACCATGTCCCTCAGCACCACATCTCTGCATCTTTGAAACATCTCCAGGGACGGGGATTCAACCACCTTCTTGGGAGCCCATTCCAGGGTTTGAGTAAGCTTTCAGTCAAGAAGGTTCTTCTAATGTTCAATCTAAAGCTTGCCTGGTGCAACTTGAGNTATCATTTGATCCCTGAAAGAACAAAAGAACATAATTTCACCTTTGTTTATTGCTTGATTTATTTCCTCATCTCTGTATTACTGCTTTTGCAAACCATTTGGCAGCACATATTGTCATTCAGCAGAAAACAACCGTTTTAACAAAGGGCTGAAGTATAAGGAAGATCTTTGCACGTACTCTGAGGTCCAGTTTTCTCTGGACTAAATATATTACAAGTATTTCTTGCAAATCAGCAGCACTTAATTTTGACCATGTCAAAGTCTTCTGCAGCATTACAAGACCTCTCTACAAGACAGACATTGAATTGCCGGAGTGGGTCCAGAGAAGGACAACAAAGGCTGTGAAGAGTGTGGAGAACAGGTCTTATGAGGAGCAACCAAGGGAACTGGCATTGTTTAGCTTGAAGCAAAGGAGGTCGAGGGGAGACCTTCTGACTTTCTACAGCTCCCCGAATGGTTTGTTCCTCTTCCTTAGCCTTTGAAAACAGATTTTAAAGAATCTGGTTTAGGCATTAGATCATTCTTCATCCTTTGCTGCTCATCTCTTCTTCAAGTCCTAGGTAACTATTGTGTTGATGATATATACCCCAACATTTTATTTACACATGGGTTGCATTTCAAACCTTCTATCTCATTACATATTCTGCCTGCTTCTTGTTCTCTGAAACATGCTGGGATTTCTTCATAGAAGAATTTTAGCTCTTTTTGCTGCAATAACAATGAGTGTGAAGAAGAAGGGTCTGGGGAAAGGCACACTGTGAGGATGTCTTCATAGTGACTACGGGAATGACACAGCTCTCTGAGGAAGGAAAATGGTTCCTCTCTCAGGCCATGTGACTCCTCAGAGATATACCAAAGGCCAAGCCACCTGTGTAACAGTTCTAGATTTCCCTGCTCCCACACATTCAACACTAAAAAGTGAAGACACTGATGGGAAGAACTAGCTTTTTGTCAGCTTTACTAATTCCATTCTGAAAAGGACATTATGAATACGCACGGCTGCCCTCACTCTTCCACCAAAGATCCCAGGTGCTTGTTCTCTCATCTGCTAGAATCAAAATTGCAGCATCCCAATGCTACTTCACTATGGCTTTCTTCCTATAAATTCCCATATGGGCCAAACTCAAGAAGTAAACAATGGACATGAGGTTGAGGTTTTGTCCTACAATTCCTAATTTTATTTCATCCTCTCTATTTTTTTTTTTCTTTCCTTATTTTTTTTTTCCTCTTAGCTTTTTCTCTTTTCCCTTTCAATTCTTCACTAAGTTAGTAAATTCAGTATTTTACTTCATGCATATCCTGGGTCCTTATACCAAACTGTGCTCTGCCTCTCCCCAGCCCTCTCAGATGGCAAATTACATATCAGACAGCATCTTCAGTGACTAGATTTCTCTTCTTATGAACAATAAAGTAATTTTTCCCCATTCAATTTAGGAAAAGGCTTTTTTCTTCTTCATCTAAAACATTTCTGACAGTTATCAGCAAACACAAAACTTACATTCCTCCCTTAACTTGCCATTTGTGGCATGTACCGGTTTGAGAACATTTTGTTCTTATTCTCTTCTTCCTTGGCAGTTAGCAGCAAATGCCCATTTACATTTGTTTGTTCTCTTTTCTGTGTTCTCATTTAAAAACACAAATCCATATACCTTTTGTTGCTGGGTTGCTGCCAGCTAAAATTGCTTCTTTATCCCCTTCTGTTCTGTATAGCTCGTGCACCTTCCAGTTTTAAATATTACTATATTAAATGTCAGGGTTTGTTTACTGCATTGTAATATACATCCATTAGCACAGTTATATCCTCAGAACTATGTAGCTGATTTGCAAGCTCCTTGTCCATTAGTACTTTCAGATGTTCCTATTTTTAATGTTTAAAATTACTCCCTCTTTCAGCTTTTGTTTATCTTCCAGACTATGTGTGTTAAGCAAAAACTTGTGCTCTTTATCAGGTTCAGACAGATACTAGAGAAGCAAAGTCATCCATCATGAATCATTTACACCTGTACATGTCACCAGCTCATGATGGTTCATGGTGCTTTGGTAACATGTACATAAGGTCAAAATGAGATCATTCCTTACATGTTGTTTCCACACATGTGACGTTCCTACATATGAAAAAAGAGAAATGCAACTCTTAGGTACCATCATAATTTCTCACAACTGAACAGAGGAATTAACACTAGCCTGACAATCAGACCCAAATCTTCTCTTCGGATCATCGCTGACAGGACTATTTTTGCTGAAATCCCCAAAGTCAAAGCTCAGCTATACAAATAAATATTGTAGCAGATCCTGACAGGAAGACAGTTCAGCCCAATCTTTTCCAGATGGCAGTGATGGATGGCTGTGTGCTTCTATTTATTTGGTTTCCCAGGCAATGGTGTCCTGCTTTCACTGGTCATCACTTGAAGTGGTTTGGCTTACAGACCAGCACAACAGTCATGGATACTGCCAGACAGGTATTCTGGTGGGCTTACTCATTGCTTAGATTTCAGGACTGCAGAAAACAAACTAAATTTTATCACTTCACTGGGATTATCTTTTCTAATAACTATATGTCTCACATTTGTGACAAACTCTTGGCACAGGACTCAAAGAAGCCCAGGTAAAGCAGGGACCTTATGTAACCATATGTAACTTACTAATTGTTGAGATAGGCCAGCTTCAAAAACAATACAGTAACCTAAAGAGAACAGAGAAGAAAGACATCCAAATCCCAAGCCACATTAACTGAAAATGTGGCTGTGACTATTGTTCTGTTCTGTAAAATGCATGGTACTTTATGCAGGGGTATAAAACAAATGTCCACAGATCAGGGACTTATGCTATAGAATAATGTGTGGGGAAGAGTGGAGTTGTGATACAAAGGCTTCTGAATCCAGACCATTCATTTCACATGGCCATGCCTGCTTGAATAGTCAACCAAAGTTATTAGCAACAAACACGTTCTGATGGCCTAGGTAAAATAATTCTTTGCCTCCAGGTAATGTTCATTTTGCAGACATCCATAGCAGAGCAGAGAACTGCTTGTTGCAGAGGTATGAGTTGCATGGCACTAGCATACTGTAAGCAATTTGGGGAAGAGGCTGTGTTTTAATGCATTCATGTAACATCAAGCATAGTAGGGCCATGTGGATGACCGAGGCTTTTGATACCGATGCTAACACTGCAGTGGGTAAATTTTTGAACAAGAACTTCCTGGTGAACCCAGGGTTCTCAAAGACTGGAAGAGGCTCTCCAGGGAGGTAGCTGCGCCTGTACTCAGCAATGGTTAGGCCACACTTCAAGTACTGTGTCCTGTTCTGGGCCCCTCAATTTAACAAAGCTGTTGAGGTACTTGAACATGTCCAGAGAAGGGCACCAAGGCTGGTGAGGGGGATGGAGCACAAGGCATATGAGGAGAGGGTGAGGAAGATGGGGGTGTTCAGCCTGGAGAAGAGGAGGCTCAGGGCAGACCTTATTGTTCTCTACAACTACCTGAAAGGAGGTTGTAACCAGGTGGGGGTTGGTCTCTTCTCCCAGGCACCCAGTGACAGAACAAGAGGACACAGTCTCAAATTGTGCCAGGGCAGGTTTAGGCCGGATGTTAGGAAGTTCTTCAGAGAACGAGTGATTGGCCATTGGAATGGGCTGCCCAGGGAGGTGGTGGAGTCACCGTCCCTGGAAGTGTTTAAGAAGAGAGTGGATGAGGCACTTAGTGCCATGATTAGGAGGTGATTGGACTCAATGATCTTAGTTTTTTTCCAATCTGGTTAATTCTGTGATTCTGTGATTCTGTATCTGAAGTGGGTGTCCAGAGGTCAATGAAGCTGGTAGAGGGTTTGGAGAACAGGTCTTGTGAGGATAAGCTGAGGGAATTGGGGTTGTTTAGTCTGGAGAAAGAGGCTCACGGGAGGCCTTCTCTCTCTTTACAACTTCTTGAGAGGAGGTTGGAGCCAGGTTGGTGTTGGTATGCCTCTCTCTAAGTAACAAGAGTAATGATGAGAAGAAATAGCCTGAAGTTGCACAAGGGAAGGTTTAGATTGGCTGTTAGAAGAAACGTCCTCTCTGGAAGGGTTCTCAAAGGCTGGAAGAGGATCCTCAGGGAGGTGGTTGAATCCCCATCCTTGGCGGTGTTTCAAAGATGCAGAGATAATGGTGCTGACGCATATAGTTTAGTACCAGCCTTGGAGAAGTTAGATAATGTTCAGACTTGGCCTTAAAGGACTTTTCCAATCAAAACAGTCTTATGACTCTATGAATCTGTTTTAGAGCTTTGTTGGTTGAAAGAATTTCTTATCCTGTTGGTGAAACTTACATGTGTCACTACTGTGCCATGTTCTTGTGGTTCTAATTTTTCAGCATGAAAAAGTATCCTATGAAGTATCCTATGGTTGTATAAGTAAAGGTAAAACCATAGTGTGCATCCACAGAAGAGCCTAATTAGCACAGGCAGCATAAAAAGCAGGTATATCAATTTATTTCTAACTCCAGATTGTTATTATTGTTGCTGCAACAGCTACTAGTGGTTTTATATCTTCATTTTTCTGTTTGTTGAATAATATGATCCAGTCTGGTAGATAGCCTTAGTCTCTAACCTACTAGGTAATGAATGCTTTTTGAAGACTCATGCCTGAGCACACTGGTGTGGCAGCTCAGCCTCTGCTGAAATCCTCAGTCAGTCTTCATTTTCTTGTACTCTTATCATTCCTTTTCCATGGCTTCCCTGAGTCCCAGCTGTCCCAACCAGCACATGTTGAATTCTGCTGCCCATCTGTTCATCTACACAGAAAAGCGTGACCACATCCCCACAGCCTCAACCAATTTTGTTCACTTCCTGCTGTCTTTGGATTCCAGATATATTTTTTTTCTTTTTCAGAAATCTTCCCTGCATCTGTCCACTTACTGATGTTAATGTCTGCACTTTCATTTAGAAGAAGGCTTTAGCATAATTGCGCTGTATTGCCCTTCTGAAAATGGCTGTGTAAGTAAGTTTGTGACTTGAGACAAGAGGAAGAGCACGCATTTCTTTGTGTCTGTTCCCATTAAGCCTTCAGTCCTGCATGTCTTCAAATTTCATCTGTCACAGAATCATAGCATTCTTTGGGTTCGAAAAGAACTTTAAGATCACTGAGTCCAACCATTATTTAACAGTACCAAGTCTGGTGCTAAACCATGTCTCTCAGAAATGCATCTCTCGGCCTTTGAAACACCTCCAGACACGGGGATTCACAGAATCAACCATGGCACTAAGTGCCTCATCCACTCTCCTCTTAAACCTCCCCAGGCAGCCCATTCCAATGGCAAATCACACCTTCTGTGAAGAACTTCTTCCTAATATCCAACCTGAACCTGCCTTGGCACAATTTGAGACTGTGTCCTCTTGTTCTGTCACTGGGTGCCTGGGAGAAGAGACCAACCCCCACCTGGTTACAACCTCCTTTCAGGTAGTTGTAGAGAACAGTAAGGTCTCCCCATAGCCTCCTCTTCTTCAGGATGAACACACCCAGTTTCCTCACAGGGCTGTGCTCCATCCCCCTCACCAGCCTTGGTGCCCTTCTCTGGACATGTTCAAGCACCTCAACATCTTTGTTAAATTGAGAGGCCCAGAACAGGACACGGTACTCAAAGTGTGGCCTAATCAGCACTGAGTACACAGGCAAAATTACTTCCCCAGTCCTGCTGGTCACATTATTCCTAATACAAACTAATATATATACCTAACAGCAATATTAGGTAGTCAACTTCTTTAATTCTATATATTGAGATTAAGCCCTCTCACAGTATTATTCACAGGTAAGTGAAGTAAAAATGAATTTATTATTCTCAGTTTTCAATCCAGAGCCTGGAAATTAATGCAGACTCTTCCTTTTCCTTCCCATTTAGCCCTTTAACATCACTGGCGTCTGTCTCTGGCAGTATTCCAAACCCATCTGGATATATTCCTATGGGATTTACTCTAGGTTCCACTTCTCCAGCAGGGATGTTGTAATAGATGATCTTCAGAGGTCCCTTTCAAGCCCTATCACTCTGTGATTATGTGATTCTGTGTCCTACTATGTGTTTCTCTCCAGTTTCTTTCTCACCTTGTTCCTGCTCTTCTCAATCTGCCTCAGAAAAATTACCTTGGCCATACACCATAATAGAGCAAAATCTAGCCCCAGCCCTTCAGCCAACCCCTTCTGATTCCTTCTCTCACCTTCCTGACATCACGTGCCAAATATCAGCCTCCTGCCCAGGTACCTCCATTTCCTGCCAGAGTTCCAGCCTGCTGGCCAGGGCCAAGCTGTCTAAGGAGATGCCAGAGCCAAGGAAAGTGAGGATTTCAAAACGGATTGTGGCAGTGATTTATTTTATACATATTCTTGGCAATAAATTTATTGCTTCCACACAATATGCTGCTGAGTTCCAGATCGTTATTTTCCTAGCCACTCAGCACCAACACAACAGTTGCAGTTGGACTGAAGAAACTGAGGGGTGAGGTGAAGACACAAACAGCAGCAGCAGCAGCAAGAGCCCAGTTATTTGCCAAACGTGACATTTCCGTGCAAGAGCAAAACTGAAATAAGCACAGGCAAGCTTTTTGTTAATGATGAGAATTTGAAAAACAATCCCAGTGACTTCAATTCACTCTTCCTGTAGATTCTGAATAGAAAACTGTCTCAGCTTTCTGGAGTGCACTCAAAGCTCACCACAAAGGATGAGCAATCCCACATGACAAAAAAGCGGATGAACAGGTAGGCACATAGGTTTTATGACTAAAGAAGAAAAGGTAGATGTTTTCTTGGCTTCCAGTGCAACACAAGGCACAGAAATTCTATGTAAATCCCCAATTCTCTTGCTGAACTGGAGGATATCTCATAAGCAAACAGACAGACATAATGTAAATTTACTCAGTGACTTCAAGAGGAACATACTATATTTGTTGAAGAGTTGTTTTCCAGCCACTAGTTGATGCCTTGTTTTTTAGTGTGAATTTGTCTATCTTGCAATGTGTAAATTTCAGTCTCTTCATTTCTGCCTTTTTCTGAGCTGTTTGATCAAAATTTTCTGTCCTTACAGTTACTTACAGACAACTGTTGAGCTTTTGCTTAGCTACCCCTTGAGTTGCTCTCTCATTATGAAGACTCCCTTTGTGTTCATATTTGTAATTGTTTCTAAACTCTCTTCATTTTTTCATCACCTTTCTGAAGTGTAGACAGCAGAACCAGGCACACATCTAGTGTCAGATACATATCGCCAGTGATGTTTGTGGAGGAAATATGATCTCTTTATTCACTGTTGTCTGTTTATACACCCAGTGATTACCCATCCATCACTCACTGGACTCACTCAGAAACAGCACTGCACCAAAAGATCACATTCAGTCATTCATCACAAGCTGGACTTCCCTTTCCAAGTTACTGCTTCCCAGCATATAGAATCATAGAATCATTTTGGTGGGAAAAGACCTTTAAGGCCATCAAGTCCAGCCATGGTCTAACTCTACAAAGCCTAGTGCTAAACCATGTCCACTCAGCATCACATTTCTGCCTCTCTAAAACATCTCCAGGGATGGAGATTCAACTACCTCCCTAGGAAGCCTATTCCAGTGTCTGAGAATCCTTTCAGTGAAGGAATTTCTGCTAATATCAAACCTAAACCTCCCCTGATGCAACTTTCTCTAGTCCTGTCACTTGTTACTTGGGAGAAGAGAACAACATGCACCTTGCTGCCCAGTTCCCTCCTCACAAAACCTCTTCTCCAAACTTTTCATCATCACCTTCTCTGGATCTGCTCTAGTAACTCAATGCCTTTCTTGGAGTGAAAGCTCCAGAACTGAACCCCAGTAATCAAGGCATGTCCCCACCAGTGCTGAACATGAGGGGACAAACACTGCCCTTGTCCTGCTTGTCACACTGGTGTGAATTCTACCCGAGTGCTTAGCTACATGCAGAAAAAAATAAACTGATCACATTCCACTCAGTCATGCAATTCACTGACTCTGGGTTATGTTTGTCATGGAAATTCTGTTTATTCACCTGACTTTTAGCCAACTGCAGATACAACACTTTTCACCACCTAAGGATTTCCACTTCTGTTGACATTCCAGCTGGAGACTGTGGAATTTCACTCAAAGAGCTTGCCACAAAGGGCATGCTCTGTCAAAATAGGAGCAAAAGCATAAAGAAACTGCCCTCCAAATACCCTATTTAACCTTAGTGTAAAGTGATGCAATTCATCTGAAGGCAATGTTTTACTAGATGATGTTAAGGCCAGCACTGAGTTTGGCTGTCCATTCTCACCATATCTGAACAAAGTTTTAGACTCTGATTGAAAATATACTCGGATTCTGTGACTGATGTTTTATTATTTCTGCCAATACACTGTAGAAAAAAAAAAAGATCTTATTTCATTCAGGTACAGACATTATAAGGGAAAAATATATAGAAGAAAAATCTCTAAAAACTGAAATCAGCAGTGCCAGGAACGGAGAATCAGGATCTCTCTATCTCCGAATTTATTGGACCAGTGAGGAGGAGCTCAAATTTGCAGAAGTTTTGTGCAAAGGCACATAAACGAGGGGAACTCTGTGCTGCTGACAATCTCAGCAGGGGCTGAAGCCTGTCTCTGGCTGAAGTCAACACTGATTTACAATGCTCAGCATCCTATCAAGAGAGCAACATATGTTATGCCTATTATCTTGCATTCTTTCCTTCCACTCAGTTTTGGAATATCAACTCCAGCACCATAGGAGAGACGGAAATCCATAAGACTTCTAATTATATTAATCTAGCAGTGTAAAAGATTCTCTGTTGCAAACACATTTTCCTGACCATAACTATGCATTTGAGTTTGTAAAGTCCAATTACTAGATGTTCTCTCAAAATGCCATGCTACTGGTTGTATGAAAACTATGCTGCATGTAATTTTAACAAGAAAACTAACAACACTCTTGACCATACACACAAGCAGCCCAGAATAGACTCCAAACAAAGCTGTAACATTTTGAATCCACAGGGAAAAATATTATGTAGTTCTGGAAAGTCTTTCAAAGGCAAAATGGTCTGGTCTACAGGGAGTGGATGTGCTGAAACTCAGAATGGCCCATATGATATTGGACATGCATAAAAATCTATGCCTTCATTGTGCATAGACATTGTGCTGCTCAAAGCAATATTTCTTCAAATACTGAAAGCACCAGAACTGTGATAGCCCCTGTGAGCCTGTGACTGCAGAGAAGAATGCACTAAAAAGATGGATATAAAATCCCAATTATGTGAATACAAGCAATCTGAAGAGCTATTTAGTACAGAAAAACTATTTCAGATAGTACTCTGTGAGAGTAGCTTCCAAATGTTACTATTTCTTAGAATGCTGACTGTGATAAAAACTAAATCTTCCCCCTTAAATGGGAACATTAGACAGGTAGATGTGCACAAGGAGATGATGACAGAGTAAAAAGGCTACTGATTATTTTCAAGCTTTCTGAAACATGATAATCAAGGAAAGATTTCCTCTATGTTGTTTCTCAGATACAGGAGCACTAGATAAGAACAGGAATTCATGATGACTGAATAAATGCATTAATTAAAATGTACTCATAGAATCATTTTGGATGGAAAAGACCTTTGAGATCATTTGGTCCAACCATTATCTAGTTCTGCTAAGTCTGGTGATAAACTGTGGCCCTTATCACTGCATCTCTGCATCTTTGAAACATCTCCAGTGGTGATGGGGATTCAACCACCCGTTCAGTGAAGAAGTTTCTTCTAATATCAAAACATGTATTTGACCTGAGTACATCAAGGTGTGCTGCAACCTCTTCCCTTCCCATCCAAGGGGTTTGGCCACCTGGATTGAGATTAGCTCTGGAATGTCACATCTGCCTAATTTGGATCAGATGTTGTGAAAGAATTGGAGGCCTCCCACCTTTGCTCAAGAAGTGCACTGAAGCTTACGGTTTTGCCTTTGGTCCTTGCCTGTATCTGTACTTGTACCACATTATTCCTGAGACTGACTCACTGACTTGACCTTGCACCTGCCCTGTCACTGTGGACTTGTGTAACAACCACTGGATTCTTGCTTGAGCCCAATCATCAACATTGGAAAAGATGTCTGAGATCATCAAGTCAAGCCATCAAACCACCACCACCACCATGTCCACTAAACCATGTCCCACAGTCACATTCTACACTTTCTTTTTAACACTTCCAGGGATTGTGAACCCACTGTATCTGCCCTGCCCAGTCTCTTTGAGTGCAATGGGGCTGTGTTGCTTTGCCAGTGAGGTCCCAGCCTCTGCCTTGCTGTCACCCCCAGCTTTCACTTCATCTTTCCTTGCAGCCCAAACCACTCTTGCTAAGATAATACACAAAAGGTAGTCCCAATATTTTGAAACATCCAGTTGGCAAGGTCTAAGCACTAGGGTTCCTACCGATAACGATCTCATCTGAGTAAACTGTCACAAAATAAAATGTCTGTCTTCGACCTTACAGAAGATTACCTGCAAAGAAGTGTAATTCCAGGCAGAAGGCAGGCTTCACAATGACCATTCCCTCTGAAGTACTGAACATCATGTAGGTGCTAGGCTTACTTCCACAGAAAGTGCCAGCCTATGGCCCACAGCTTCCTTCTGAGGAATTCTGTTTGCAGAGTAAATGTGCTATTTGCACAAGTGATGGCATGGTCATGGTGGTACCACAGCATACAGGTTCTACTACTTTTTTTTACAAGCTCAAGCTATGGCCCCTTATGAACATCATGAGGCACAATATGGCCAAGAGCAAGGTCCTGCAACTGAATCACGGCAATCCTCAGTATCAGTACTGGCTGGGCATGAAGGACTGAGAGCAGCCCTGCCAAGAAGCTCTTGGGTGAAAAGCTGGACATAAGATGACAATGGCTCACAGCCCAGAAACCAACCATATTGTGGGTTGCATAAAAGCAGTGTGGGCAGCAGGTCAGGAGCGGTGATTCTGACACTGCACTCTAGTGAGACCCCGTGTTGAATATGGTATGGGACCAGGTCACTTCCATAAAGAGGGCGGACAAATGCTGAAATTAAGCTTTAAGTCTAAAAGCTGTTCCTAAAATGTAGAGCACATAGAAACTCACAAAGTTGAGACAGGAACCAAGAACTTGCTGCAACAATGACCAGACTGTGACTATGAAAACACTGTGGAGTGTTGGGTTATGATGCAAACCCTCTCATGAAGGGTCTCTTTAGTATCTTTATAAATGATCTGAATGAGCAGATTGAGTGCACCCTCAGTAAGTTTCTAGATGACACCAAGCCAGAAGGGAGTGTTCATCTGCTTGAGGATAGGAAGGCTTTACAGAGGGACCTGGACAAGCTAGATTGATGGGCCATGGCCAGCTGAATGAGATTCAACAAGGCCAAGTGCCATGTCCTGCACTAGGGTCACAATAACTCCATGGACACTCCAAATCTGGGGCAGAGTGACTGGAAAGATAGCAGTAGAGAAAGACTTCGGGGTCTTGATCAACAGCTGGCTGAAGATTAGTCAGCATGTGTGCCCAGGTAGCCAAGGCAAAGAGCATTCTAGCCTGTATCAGGAATTGTGGCCAGCAGGACCAGGGAAGTGATTCTACTTGTGTGGTGAGGCCACACCTTGAATACTGGACTCAGTTTTGGGGCCCTCACTCCAACATCGAGGTGCTAGAGTAGATCCAGAGAAGGGCAACAAACTCAGTGAAGGGTCTGAAGAACAGGTCCTGTGAGAAGTGGCTCCCTAGAAATAAAATAAAGGATGAGAGCAAATGGCTTCAGGTTGCCCCAGGGGGACAACCTCAGGGAAGAAACTTCTCTGAAAGGATTGTCAAACCCTGGAAGTGGCTCCCCAGGGAGGTGGTTGAATTCCCATCATTGGAGCTGTTTCAGAGATGGAGAGATGTGGTGCTGAGGGACATGCTTTAGCACAAGGCTTGGTAGAGTTAGACAGTAGTGGGATTCTATGATGTTGAAGGTATTTTCCAAAGAAAACAACTCTATGTTTCTATTCTATGAAGCTGGGAACTCTGAGGCATACATGGAATTTGATTTTTTTTTTTTCTGGCAATCATTGGTAAATGCTATTTATTTAGGTTTTTTTATGTGCTAGAGACCTCAGACACTGCTTCAGAATCCTGTGTCCTGACTATCAGCTGTACCTACCTCACTCTTTGAAGGACTTTGTGTAGTGGCAAAATGCTGCATACTCTAATCTGATAATATGGAGTACAGGAAATGGGCTACTGATTGTGCAAACTTCATATTTCAACTCCAGTCACAAACAGAACTGGACAAAGACATTTGTCTGAGAGACAAGTGTGGGTACTTTACACTAACCTCAATAGTTAATTTGGATTCTGGGTCATTTAGCTCTGTCTGAGTTACTGCACTCTGACTTATGCTAATAAAATTTTGATATTTTGTCAAAAAGCTAATTAATTTACCCCTGCTGTAGACAAAATACAAACATTGTTATGATCTTGTGTAACGAGTTTGCTGGTTCAATGGTATGCAGAAAGGCAGCTGAGGGAAACTTGGAGAAATCTTGTGTCTGAACAAATTTAACAGTACGAGAAGATTCACTGATGAAAATAGGCTGAAAAGCAAAGGAACAAAAAAACCAACCGACCAAACAAACAAACAAAAAACCCTCATAGCTTTAAGAATATTTAAACCTACACAGATTTATTTAGCAATCAAGTCCACAAAGTAAACCAAAAAATACACACAGCCACTCACACTACATGTGCTCAACTACAGCAGCTGAATTTTATTTCTTATCCTCTTCCATTGAATTCCTGAGCATTCCTCTCTAGCATGAAAGAACAATAGATAGTTTTCACACTTCCTGTTCAGGAACACGCAGACCACATTTCACTTCTTTGTTCAAAGCTTGACTTTGCATCATCTCTTCTGCCCTAATGCCAGTGAGTGCGGATAATATGGTAAATGCTTTATTGACTGAAGATGAGCTTGGATGGGCTAAGGGAACTAATGGCTGGGACATAGTTCTCCAGAAACTGATCCAAACTATCCTCAGCCTTGTTTCATGTTATAAAATACAAACCACCTTGAAGATGATTATTGTCATACTGACATTTTAAAAAATAGAAGATTGATCAATGCCCAGATTTCCTGATACCTGTAGCTAAGAAATGCAATTATTAGTATGTATGTTTTGAGGGCTGTTCAGGAAAATAGAGGAATCCAGAAGAACTAAGCATGCCTACTTTCATGAGAATTTGAAGTCAGATAACATTAGACAAAGGAGTGCATTCTGCTCTGGGGAAGGTGAGATTTTAAGGCAGAAATTCCCTCACAAACTTCCTCTGTCCTGACAGGCACTGCCTGACTGTTCTTTGTCTGGATGCCGATGTTTTCCATGTGCTAAAAGCAAGGAGACAATGCTATTTCCATATGAGGCAAAAAGATCTAGAGCTGAGACTTTCTCATCCCGCTTATAGCTCCATCCATGCTGCTTTCATTTGCATCAGTGATCGTGTTGGCAGAAAGCAAAAATTAAGGGAATGCAGGAAGAGTCTCAGACTTCTTCAGTTTAAGGGCACCAGGTAGAGGACTCTTAATCTTTGAGGAGTCATTTCAACATCAGCTTCTTTTACTTTGGTTTTGTCAATAGTACAACACCTGCATTACAGGTACTTCATGAACACATGGTCACCTTCACCATGTAAAATACATTAGCATAAAAGCCTGGGTCATGTTTGGGCCTCTTGCTTGTCTCCAAAACCATGCCTTACTTGTGCAGGCATTGTTTCAAATCAGGAGTACTTTGGGGTCTGGGACTGGTTTTGTTTTGTGTCTCGTTCAACACAGAGCACAGTGAAACTGCTTAACACATAATAAAATAAATAATAACCCTAAAAAAGGAAGCCTTGAACTATGGAAAGAATAAAAGCATTTTCAAAGGTGTCCCGACAATGTTTCACAGGTTTCAAGCAGCAGTCTGACAGCATGGATCAAGGTCTGCTCTTTCCAACTTGGCATGTCTTAGCCCTTACTTTTGAAGTGCATGAGTCGAAGAAAATCTTTTGTTTGTTTGCTGATAGTGCTTGTGGTCACAACAGTAGCATCCCCTGACTGATGACAAGAGCCCTTTGTCTTGCAATGTATTCTGCTGCAGCAAGCACAGGGTGAGACCACATCTCACCTTTTATCCCAAATTTCACACATTGGCTTCACAGCATTAATAAATTGGTTTCATTTGCCACACGTTTGGCAGGAGAATTTTCTAATAACATTTTTATCCCCTTTGAGAACATGAATCACTCACACGCTGCGTATAAAATTACTTCCCTCCCTCTCCTTATTAAAGGCACCGCACGTTAGCAGGGGTCAGGCACTCAGCCTTGCCAGTGGCAAAGTCAAAACCAAGGGCACGGCTGGAAGGCACGGTTGTAAAGCTTGCTGCTTTTCTTTCCTAGAGATGGTGGATAACCTATTTAGTGCTCCAAATATAAGGTTTTCTCCAGCTGTCAATCCTACCTGGTTGGGCTACAGATTGAGAAAACGTGTGAGATTTATTGCACCACTCACACAGCCATGCCAAACAAGAAATAAATAAAATGTGTGCAGCAGATGTCCATCGCTACCGCCCTTGCAGGGGCCACCAGAAACTCCAGTCCCCCCACTCATCACCACCGCTTAGGCCACATTGGGGCAGCTGCAGCCAGGTTGGGCTGGGCTGGTGGGTACCTGCCATCAGTGGGTGGCCAGGGGCAAGGGGAACATCATATCAGAGCTGAGGAAGTACAAGATCTCAGAGAACTGTGTTCTGAGAACCATTTTGTTTCAAATCCACACCTCAGTCAGAATGCATGCCTTGGCAACACGGAAGATCGTAGAATTATAAAATCATTAATTTTGGAAAAGAACATCACATCACCCCAACACCATCATGCCTACTAAGCCACGTCCTAAAGTGCAATATCTACACCTTTTTTAAACACCTTCCTGGTGTTCCAATGCTTGACCACTTTTTCAGGACATAAATTTTGCCTGATATCCAATCTAAACCTCCCTTGGTGCAACTTGAAGCTCTTGTCTTATTGCTAGTTACTTGGGAGAAAAGACTGACTTCCACCTCACTATGACCTCAGATTACCTTTTCTCCCAAGTCCTTATGAGTTTCAACAAGGCCAAGTACAAGGCCCTGGTCAGGGCAATCCTCAGTATCAATACTGGCTGGGGGATGAAAGGATTGAAAGCAGCCTTGCAGAGAAGGATTTTGGAGAACTGGTGGATGAAAAGCTGGATATGAGCCAGGAATGTGCACTCACAGCTCAGAATCCAACAGCATCCTGGGCCTGCACCAAAAGCACTATGGGCAGCAGGTCAAGAGAGGTGATTGGCGATTCTGCCATCTGCTCTAGTGAGTCTTCATTTGGAAAATAGTGTTGAAACAGATCCAGAGGAGTGCCACAAAAATGAAGGATGAAGCACCTCTCCTATGGAGAAAGACTGATGCTATTGGGGTTGTTCAGGTTGAAGAAGAGAAGGCTACCTGAAAACCTTTTTGTGGCCTTTCGGTACTTAAAGGGCCCTATAAGAAAGACAGAGACAATCTTTCCAGCAGGGCCTGTTGGGACAGGATATGGGGTGATGGCTTTAAACTAAAGGAGGGAAATTTAGGCTAGATAGAAGGAAGACAGTTTTTATTATGACAGTGGTGAGACCCTAGCTCAGGTTGCCTAGAGATGTGGTGGATGCCACATCCCTGGAAACATTCAAGAGCAGGTCAGACAGGAATCTGAGCAACCCACTCTAGCTGAAAATGTCCCTGCTGACTGCAACTGATTGGACCAGATGGTCTTTAAAAGTTCCTTCAAAGTGAAAGCACTCTATGGTTGTTTGAAGAGACTCCCTGTGATGGATGAAGATGGAGGAAAGGCACTAAGAGCAATGGCCAGAACTAGTCTGGACAGGGAGCTACAAATTAATCCATGCTGCCAGGTGGAATCACTGGCAAAGGAAGCAACAGAACAAGCACAGACATAAACTGCCTGAATCCCAGGCATGGTTTTCCGTTGTTTCACAGAAACCTGAGGGCTGTATAGAGAAATCCTACCCACACCATGATGATTCTCTTCTTGAGATCTTGCATGTTACATGCTGTGCTACCTCATGCAGTCAAGACTTAACTGCTCAGCATCAGACTTTCAAGATCACAATGAGATTTTCTGTCAAAGGTGAAGAATTTAGACATCTTCAGATTTTGCAACAGCTGGCATGTTGGCATATCCTTGATCAATCTAGATGTTGGTTCTTGCTGGAGGAATTTTCTTTCTAATAAGGCTTTTGCATTTTGTTTCTGAATTGTTCACAGGAATATTCATACAGGAGTGTTACAGAGGTACAGCTTGAAGCTGTTATTTCAGTGATCACATCCTGCACCCCCTATGAGAGATGAGGACAATATTGTGACACTAAATGACAGCCTATCTGTCACCATTTTGTCTTAATATGCTGTATGTTTCATGGAACTTGTCAACAGTTCTTTTAATTAAATTGTGGGGTGGGGCAAGGCTACATATACAGCACAGCACGCAACTTGTTCCCTTATCAAAATATTTAGATACTGCAATGAAAGGCCAAATTTAGTGATTAGAGGTTGGAAAGACCTCTAAGATCACCAAGTCCAACCATCAGTCCAAGACCACCATGCCCACAATCACTATCATGAAAACCACTTATAGGTTGTTGCTCAGTGAGTGCCAGGTTTAGTGGCCTCCTATGCTTTTCACCTTTGAACCTTTGATGCAGATTAGGCTGTTTCTGGGTTCTGAGTCATCAGCAAGAAGAGCCAACCAACCAGCTCACAGCAAAAATACAGACATCTGAGGCATCTGCTCTCTTCTTCTGCGGGCATGGAAATAACAGCCAGCAGGAGTGCCTGTGCTGCAGCTGTCTGGGTTTGGTTTGACTGGGCAGATAAATCACGCTGTATTGTTTCCATTCCTTTGGCTGAGGGAATGTGTAAGCACTTCAAACCCAAATGCTTATGCATGAGAACTTAAAACTAGTTTACTTAAATGCACACATATGTATCTCTGACATTTGCTTTTTTACAGATTTTCTTGTCAATAAAAGTAAATTGCTTGACTGTTCACAGAAAGTTAACATAAACACGGCCAAAATGGATTCGTATTTTAAAATGGCATTTCAGCATGTGGCTGCCTTCAGGGACAACCTGGTCAAGGGAAGAGTTAAAGTCTTTACTGCTGTAACTCTATGCTGACCACTGCACCAAATTTCTTTGACCACAAGCCCCAGACCTGAAGGCATAGCAGAGCGAACATGCAATGCCTACTTCAGAGCAGAGGACTGGCTGATTTACAGCAAGTTGAACGTAATGAAATTGTCTCAGCTCATCAGAGGATGAAGACACTGTCCAGTCACTTCCCAACTGTGTAAATGCTTTTGTTTTGGGGCTGACAACTCTATACCTTTTCACCACTTCTCAGGTCCTTCTTCAGGTTGATGGAGAAAGCCTTTCAGCATACAGCAAAAAATCATGCCCTTCCCAGCTCTCATACATCCTCGGGAAGCAAACACAGCTGCTCCACAGAAGGGGTACCAGCACCTACAGCCTACATTCTCCCCTCCTCCCAGCCCCATGAAGACATTAAAGAAGCAGGGGAAGAGAATAAAAAAGCCTGAGCATTTAGGAGAGTGGATGGAACAAAAAGAATGAGAGGGGAGCCTAAGTGGCATCAGAGATTTGAGGACAACTATTGATAAGGCACGTATGGGACTATTGATTAATTAATTCAAGGCAGAATACTTGGTGTGTTTCTAAGTTTCTCTCTCTTTGCCATGAGTCCTAGTTACATGAAGTCTGCATGGCAGCTCCTTTTCTAACAGACTGAGCCTCAGGGCACATCAGCTTCCCATCTGCCTGCTCCTCCAGTAGGTTGCTGCTGTCTGAGCAACTCCACTGCAGTGTCACTCTTTGAACTGCTAGCATCAAGCCTCACTTGATTTCTCATGAGTGAACTGTGACAGGCAGCTTTGCTGGGTGTGTCAGTATTGCTACAACAGTGGCCACTAAAGGGACAGAGGTAGACATGGGCTAATTCCATTTGTGACATTTAAGATCAATTAGTTTTGCCTGGAGGCTTGCAAGACCTGACTGATGGATGGGGTCTAATTCATGTAGCTATTGTAATGTTACCTCATCCATGATCTACCCTTGATCAACATGGCTGCTTCAGTCTCTGCTTCCCTTCATGTGTGTAGCAGCTGCCCTTGTTTTCTGAGGATGTGGGGTGGAACTGACACAATTAAAGGTCATTCCCCATCTGGGAAGAGAAAGTTCTGGTCTACAGTGAAGTACAGAGCCTGGTTTCCATTTTGTCAGAATTATGTAATCTCTAAATAAAAAATAATTCTGCTGTTCAGTACAAGATCTTGTTGCTTAATGTCCCCTAGAAATGGCTGCCAGATTCCTGTGCAAATGCAGCGTTTTAAAAACTACATAGATTGGAAGTTCTTTAAACTGTAAATCCTAAGCATCATTTTATAGAAGGGCATCTGTTCTTCCAACTAGAAAACATTAGTGTCTGGTTTTCAGAGGTGCTGAATTCCAGTTGAAACCAGAGGCAGCTGGTTTTGGTTTTGCGCTGTCCCTCTGAAAATTAAGTCTACAGGATTAACAGTAGATGTTAATAACAAGCATGTTAGGTGGAGGTGAAAGACAGGGAAATAAAGCAGGGTCACACAGGATACACACAGAAGGAAAACTAGGCAAAAAGAGAAGCCATCAAACCTCTAAAGAAAAGCATCAAGAACAGTCATCTGCTATTTCAGATTTCGTGATTCCAAATTCATAACCCAACCGAACTATGTTGCAAAACCTGAACCCAAAATATTTGGATTTTCCAGTTTAAATATGTATGCTCATAGTGACAAAAACTACATTTCCACCCAGGAATAGGTCAATGTCCCCTTGCTTATTTTAGACAGAAAAAAAAGAATTATTTCTTCCTTTTTTCCTCACATGTCATAATGCACTGAAGTTCAATAAAATGACCATGTTGCAATATTAGCTCTTTGTTCTTTGTATCCATATTTCAATCTTCAATCCAAATTCACCTGTTTTTTCTTTACCCAGAGAAGTATCAGGAACAGGCTGCCCAGGGAAGTGATGGAATCACCATCAATAGAGCAGTTTTAATAATGTGTAGAATTTGGGATGTGGTTCAGTGGGCAAGGTGGTGGTGGGTTAACGGTTGGACTTGATGATCGTAGAGGTATTTTCCAATCTTAATGGTTCTATGATTACAACTCCTACTGTTTCTTTCTGATTGTTCTAAACCAGCATAGCTTTAAGTGGGAAGATCCATGTACAAAAACAAAGGCTGAGATTCACTGTGACCTCTGTACCTGGACTGGAAGAATGGCAGAATTAAAGAGCTGGAAGTTCCCAGGACATAAGGGAGTTCTAATGGCACTTCAGACTTGGATGGTCCTTCTTGCTTGAGGAATCTGGCACAAAGGCATGGACAATGTGCTGCAAAAGGTATGAGGTATGGCTGAGGGCATTATACCCTGGGAATGCACTGACTCCCCACCTTTCTGCTGAGGTCAGCCCTAGAGCCTGGTGAAGACATTTTTTAGTTCTACTCAGCCTGTGTCCACATATGTTTGCACCTGTTTTGTGATCAATAGTTGGGTTCCCATCATCTGAAGTGATATCATGTCACTTACATGTATTTTGGGGAATGAGGACTACAGGAAGTACAGGATGGCACTAACCATGAGAACACTGAAATAGGCACCTCGGGAAGGTGGTTAAATCCCCATCCCTGGAGGTGTTTTAAAGACACTGATGCTGAGGGACACGGTTTAGCACCAGTCTTAGTAGAATTAGATAATGGTTGGACTTGATGATCTTAAAGATTTTTCTAATCCAAATGTTTCTATGATTCTATATTTTGCCATTACACCTAAAGCTCAGTAAGGTTAGATGATAAAAAGCTTAGGAGCTGGTTTGGATGACTTAAACTGAACTGTAGGTTGATGTGCATTTGTAAGCACCTTGAAGATGCTCTGTATGCCACATCATGAAGAGAGCTACATTCCTGCAACCCTTTGACATGAGACATTATCATTCTCAACAGCAAACAAGTAAGCATTTTCTTTGCAGTAGTACCCCATCAGTGTCATCCATTCTACATATCACAGAATCACAGAACTAACCAGGTCAGAAAAAACCTTTGAGTTCACTGAGTCCAACCTATCACCTAACACCTTCTAATTAAGTAAACCATGGCACTAAGTGCCTCATCCAATCTCCTCTTAAACATCTCCAGGGACAATGACTCCACCACCTCCCTGGGCAGCCCATTCCAATGGCCAATCACTCCTTCTCTGAAGAACTTCTTCCTAACATCCTGGCACAATTTGAGACTGTTTCCTCTTGTTCTGTCACTGGGTGCCTGGGAGAAGAGACCAACCCCCACCTGACTACATCCTCCATTCAGGTAGCTGTAGAGAGCAATAAGGTCTGTCCTGAGCCTACTCTTCTGCAGGCTGAACACCCCCAGCTCCCTCAGCCACTCCTCATTGGGCTCTGTGCTCCAGGCCCCACACCAGCTCTGGTGCCCTTCTCTGGACACGTTCAAGCACCTCAACATCTTTCTGAAATTGTCCTCTTTGCTCATCTTTACTCCTCACCACTCTTTACTCCTTTACCATGGGAAGACTACCTTAGGGAAAGCAGGTTATGCTTAAAGGAACTTTACTGAGGGAACAAAAGTGTGTGGCTCTCCACAAACAGATTACCAAGACAGTAAACATCCCACAGTGTAAAAAGAAACCCCCAGAATCTTTAGACAGCTGTACAGATGTCATTAATGAAAAGGAGAGGAAATCTTCTTGAAGTGAAAATACGCCTAGATCTGGCCCAGTGCATTAGAGAGGCAGGAGATCTAAGCATCAGGTTTTAATGAGGCAGAGCCTGAAAAGAATTCCATATATGTTAGGTGATGTAAGAAGCATTCTATCACAGAACAGAAAGTGTTGCAACCATGTCTCACTGCATGAATCGAATTACTAGAAAAATAGCCCCAGTCCAAGTGTGGAAGACAGCTCACCATTTAAGACTGTTAAAACAAAACATGCACTGCTGCACATAATCTTCCACTTGAAATCAAGAAGTAGACTAAATCGTCTGATAGAATCATAGAATGGTTTAGATTGGAAAAGACCCCAAAGATCATCCAGTTCCAACCTCCCGCCATAGGCAGGGACACCTCCTACTAGAACAGGTGGCTCAAGGCCTCTTCCAGCCTGGCCTTGAACACCTCCAGGGAGGGAGCAGCCACAACCTCCCTGGGCAAACTGCGCCAGTGTCTCACCACCCTCACTGCAAAGAACTTCCTCCTAACATCCCGCCTAATTCTCACCATCGCCAGTTTAAACCCATTCCCCCTCGTCCTGCCATTACAAGACCTTGTGAATAGTCCCTCCCCAGCCCTCCTGTAGGCCCCCTTCAGATACTGGAAGGCCACTGCAAGGTCTCCCCAAAGCCTTCTCTTCTCCAGCCTGAGAAGCCCCAACTCTCTCACACTGTGCTCATAGTAGAAGTGCTCCAGACCTCTGATCATCTTTGTGGCCCTTCTCTGGACTCTCTCCAACAGTTCCATGTCCTTCTTGTGCTGAGGGCTCCAGAACTGCACACAGTACTCCAGGTGGGGTCTGACGAGAGAATCGTAAAGGGGGAGAATCCCCTCTCTCGCCCTGCTGGCCACACTGCTCTTGATGCAGCCCAGGACACAGTTGCTGTCTGCGCCACACACGCACACTGCTTGCTCATGTTGAGCTTTTCATCAACCCAGACCCCCAGGTCCTTTTCCTCAGGGCTGCTCTCAGCCACTCACCACCCAGCCTG
>VWZI01012362.1:226266-323476 GCA_013396835.1 Psilopogon haemacephalus | reverse complement strand
TCAGCAGGAACTTCACCAGTCTGCCATGACCTTTCAAATACAATGGACAACGGTTTGGCAATTTCATCTGCCAGTTCCCTCAGGACTTGTGGGTGGATCTCATCAGGCCACATGGACTTGTGCACATTGAGATTCCTTAGGATTCACAAACACCTTCAATTACTCTTCAATTACAGTGGGCAGGTCTTCACTTCCCCAGTCCTTACTTTTGCCGTCTGGAATTTGGATATTGTGGCTGGAGCACTTGCTGCTGAAGACTGAGGCAAAGAAGTCATTGAGCACCTCAGCCTTATCCATGTCCCCTGTCACCAGCTCTCCCTTTCCTTTCTGAAAGAGTCCCANCAGCTCTCCATTTCCCTTCTGAAGGGGTCCCACATTCTCCCTAGTCCTCCTTTTCTCACTAATATGCCTGAAGAAATTCTCCTTGTTCCCCTTAATGTCCCCAGCCAGATTCAACTCCAGCTGTGCTTTAGCTTTCCTAACTTGATCTCTGGTTGCACAAACAATGTCTTTGTATTGGTTCCAGGTTACCTGTTCTTTCTTCCACTCTCTGTAGGCTTTCTTCTTGTGTCTAAGCATGTCCAGGAGCTCTCCATTCATCCATGCAGGCCTTCTTGCATTCTTACCTGTCTTTCTCTTTTTTGGGATGCATTGTTCCTGGGCCTGGAGGAGGTGATCCTTGAGTAGTGTCCAGCTTTCCTGGGCCTCCCTTCCTTCCAGAGTTTTTTCCCATGGTACCCTCTTGAGCAGATTCCTGAAGAGACTCAAATCTGCTCTTCTGAAGTCCAGAGCAGTGAGTTTACTGTGCACCCTCCTTGATGCCTTGAGGATCTTAAACTCTACCATTTCATGGTCACTGCATCCAAGGGATGCTTGGGATCTCATTCATATGCATCCGTACTTACAGAGACAGCATATTCATAAAGACTGAATCCGAAAGGCCACCCTCACAGTGCAACTTCTTAGCATCCCTAATGTAAATTTCACTAAGCAAGAGATAAGTGTGATTCCCTTAGCCATGCTAAAGTGGGATATTTTCAGTGAGCAAAGAACAAACAATCTGATCTATTCAACAATGCTCTGCTGCAAACACTCTAGGTATCCTGTACCCTAGCCTGCTGCATACTGACACCTTTGGTTTACTTTACTCAAACAGGAGATAATTCAACTTTTTTTAAAAAGAAAACAAAAAACCTAAACAACAACTAAATAAAAAAGGCAAACAATGGAGAACACAGGGACAAAAGAAACAATTCATGCTATTTAAACATAACATTTTGCTTCTCCATTCTGACAAAGGATGAAGGATCCACTATTTTTGCATTTCCAGCCAAGGGCTCATTAAAAAAGGCTGTCCATGTGGCTAAAAGCAGTGGACTGCTTGCAACAGTCTCCAGCATTGTCCTAAATCCAAAGGGACCCTATGGACAAACCATACTAGGAGTCACAAGTATTGAAGGCGTGACCTCCAGCTCAAACAGAGGCTGCTCAGGGTGTGGCAAATAGCCAATTGTAGATCTGTCTCAACAACACTTACAGAAAGGATTTAAGTCGCTCCTAAAGCACAATATTAGGTAGGACAATCAAAGACCTAATTGGAAGTAACCGTTTCAAGGAACAGAAGGTGGAAACATGACTGAACACAGCACAAGGGTACATTTCTCTTTCACACAGACGCTGCACACTAATCTCCAGTAGCCACCCAGAGTTCACCTTCAGCATCTGACCCAGACCTCCAGTCTTAACCTAGGTCTCAGAGGGAAGGCTGACCATGAAGCTCTGTGTTGTTGCTACATCTCTGATAAATGAGCTGCAGCACGTTGCTGAAAGCCTGACAGTTATGTTCCCTCAGTGCACAAAGGCTTCAGAGAGGTGAAAGGCAATTGCCATTTGCCCCATCACCAGCTGGAGAAGCCACTGCAATGTGTAGAGTGCCAGCAGAGAAAACCTTGGGGGTGAAGAGGGAAAGAAACTACATCACTGTAATGGAACCCTTCCCTGCCTGCCTGTCTGTCTGTCTGTCTGTCTGTCAGCAAGGACTTCTGAGTCAATAAATACCAGTCAGAATGCACAATTCCTGCTGACCTGCAGTCTCCCCTTCATCTCTGGAGAAAATAAACATGGGCGGTGGGTGCTGAGCCTGCTCTGCCTTCTTCAGAGCCCCCATTGTATTTGTATGTGCAGCGTTTCAGCCAGCAACACTGGGCAACCTTCATCTGATACACCCAGGAACTTGGAGGAACTCCCTGGTTGTGATGCTATTACCTTTTCACTGCAAAATAAATGGCTCTTTACAGACATCTTCTCAGGGTTGTTCCCTCACAGATGTCCAGCAGTCGGGAGGGGTCAGGACGGGAGGGATTTGACACTGTGTATAGATTGTCTCGATGCAAGCTGCAGCTCCCAGAACAATACCATTCACTGTCCAAAGCATCCACAGTAACAGGAGCTGCCTCTGGAACAGCTAAAGGAGGGTCTCTGTCTCACACCTCAGCCCACAGCAGCATCTTACACCTCTGCAGGCAGCTCAAAATGGGATGTGGAAAGGAGATTCTGAACATTTCTGTCTGAACAGAAACATCATCTGCTATATCACACTTTACCCTCTTCTTAGGAAAAAGTGTCCTGGGTTTAGGATACTTTCACTGTCATAGAATCATAGAAATATTTTGGCTGGAAAAGACCTTGAAGATCAACAAGTCCAAACAGTATCTAACAAGGCTGCTACCAATCCATGTCCCTCAGCACCACATCTCTGCATCATTGAAACACGTCTAGGAATGGGGATTTAACCACCTCCCTGAGGAGACTCCTACATGATTTGAGAATGTTTACAGTAAAGAAGTTTCTTCTAATAGCCAAAATAAAATACCTCTGGTTGCAATATGAGCCCCTCATAGAATCATAGAATGGTTTAGGTTGGAAGAGACCTCAAAGATCATCCAGTTCCAACCCTTCAACATAGGCAGAGGCACCTCCTACTAGAACAGGTCGCTCAAGGCAGGGAGCAGCCGCAACCTCCCTGGGCAACCTGCGCCAGTGTCTCACCACCCTCACTGTAAAGAACTTCCTCCAAACACCTAGTTTAAATCTTCCCTCTTTCAGTTTAAACCCATCGCTCGATGTCCTGTCATTACAAGACCTTGTAAATAGTGCCTTCCCATCCTTCCCAAAGGCCCTTTTCAGATACTGGAAGGCCACTGCAAGGTCTCCTTGAAGCCTTCTCTTCACCAGGCTGAAGATCCACAACTCTCATAGCCTGTCATAGCAAAGGTGCTCCAGCCCTCTGATCATCTTTGTGGCCCTCCTTTGGACTCTCCCCAACAGTTCCATGTCCTTCTTGTGTTGGGGGCTCCAGAACTGCACACAGTACTCCAGGTGGGGTCTGACGAGAGCAGAGTAAAGGGGGAGAATCACCTCCCTTGCCCTGCTGGCAACACTTCTCTTAATGCAGCCCAGGACACAGTTGCTGTCTGCACCACATGTGCACACTGTTGGCTCATGTTGAGCTTTTCATCAACCCAGACCCCCAGGTCCTTTTCCTCAGGGCTGCTCTCAGCCACTCACCACCCAGCCTGTATTTGTGCTTGGGATTGCACCGACCCAGGTGCAGGCCTTTATACTTGGCCTTTTTGAATTTCATGAGGTTGGCCTGGGCCCCCCTCTCCAGCCTGTCCAGGTCCCTCTGGATGGCATCCTGTCACTTTTTACTAGTCAGAGGAGACCAATACCCACCTCCTCCCAACCTCCTTTCAGGGAGTTTGTAGAGCGCAAGAAGGTTTTCCCTCAGCCACCTTTTTGCCATACTAAACCACCCTAGTTCATTCAACTTCCTCCTCAGAAGAGCTGTTATCCACACCCTATCTTATTCCACACCTTAATAGTTCCATTTGTCCTTGCTATCCACCAGTGCTCACAGTATAGCTGTCAAACAGCTTTTTGGTGGTGTCCAGGGACAGGACAAGAGGCAATGGACACAAACTGGAACACAGGAGGTTCCACGTAAACAGAAAGAAAAAAAAACTACTCTGAGGGTGGCAGAGCACTGGATTATGCTGCCCAGAGAGGTCATGGAGTCAGATTTCTCTGGAGGCATTCCACACCCACCTGGACATGTTCCTGTGAGATTTACTGTAGGTGATCTGGCCCTGGGGGTGGGAGTGGACTAGACAATCCTCAGAGGACCTTTCCAATCCCTATCACTCTGTGATTCTGTGAACTACTGATTTAGAAACAAAAGGCCAGCCCTCTCACTTTTTATTTTCTTGGGGCAAGGAATGAAGTTGCTTCTCAACTTACCAATAACAGTAGCAGGCTGCCATTTCGTGTTTGCTTTGGCCACCAAAGGGGGTGAGCCATACCTCACCCATAGGCTCACAGGTACCTGGTGACAACTGAGGGACTCAAATGCTTTCTGGAGATTGTTCCACTTTTCCCCAAACTGGCACTGACAGGTCACTCCAGATCTATTTTCCAGGACCATGATGCTGCTTGGTACTAACCTCATCCCATTCCTAATTTGCCAGCCCAGATTTTTTGTACCATTCTCCAAGGCCATGAGCGCACAAAGGCAGGAACTGTTTTACACAATGCCTGGATGACATCTGATACACTGAGACATTCTATCAGCAACTTATCCAACCTGCTTTATCTTCTTCTTCCCTCCATTACCACTAAACACTCAGCTAAAAAAAAAAAACAAACTCAGAGATTTCGGTCTGGTGGGGAAAGGGGAGGATTACTTGCTTGCTTCTCTAAATTAAAAAATAATTTTAAAAAAAAGTTACTTCTGAGGATGGAGGAGATTCTCTTTAAAAAAAATAATAAAATTGAAAAATCCCAGAGTGTACAAATATTCTATCAGGTTTCAGATGACCTGTCTCCCAAGCAGCCAAAGCTGCTTCACAAATTGCAGAATTTGCCACTGCTGTTTACAAGACATCTCTGCAAGCTTTGTGAAACCATGCAAATATCACACCACAGCCGTGAGGTTAGCTGGCACGAGACACGCTTCACCAAACACCAGGCACAAGAGTGGCCCAGTGGGACACAATGGTGGAGAACTGATCTCAGAGCTGAGGTGCACAGTAGCATGTGGCACAAGGTGTTCAACAGAAACTTCTCAGAAGAAAGGGCAGAACAGCAACAAGTGTCATGAGCTGGTCAGGGGTGGGGCTAGAGCACAGTTTTGCTTTGCTGCAGAGCCCCTGCTTCCCAAGGCTCAGCAGCCCACACACAACTCACTGCAAACCACACTCTGGAAATCGTAGCTTGTATTTTAAAAAGCTTCAGGTATGGAAATTACTGTGACAACCTGAATGAGAGGTAAACCACTGCAGCAATGTAGAGCTTCTCAAAGCATATCAGCCACAACCTCATTAACTCCTTCATTCTGCAGTGACAGAACCTGTTACTTTCCCATAATACCTGCACACAGTATCTTACCAGTATCTGTAGTTTCTGGCCAGACTGCAAGCTAGGGAACAGGCTGTTGTAGAAAGGCAGGCGGCAGCAAGGCTGAGAACTGTGATCTGACAAGCTGCTTGAAGCCTTCTANTGGACAATTTTTGGTTCCCTACATGAGCATACTAGTTTAAGCACGTTTAAAAAAAAAAAAAAAAAAAAAAAATCCTGGACTATGCTTCTTGAAACAATCCTTCACTAAACAAGGCCCTGACAATGGAGATGGATTACTGGCAGACGTACTGAGGCCAAGATAAAAGATTTCTTAAAAGAATGGTTGAGACTATTCATTGCCATATTGTGGTGATGACTATTTTCAGCAGATATGGGCCACAGCTGCACACATCTGTGTGAAGAAAGGAAGACAAAAATGAAAGGATTTATTTTTTACATCATTACCCTCTGGTCCCATCTCACTCCAGAATACACAGAAGAAGGCTTTGTAAAAGATTCATTCCTTTGTGCCCTTGTGGCTTGGAGTCAGAACTAAGGTAAGCAGTTTTTCATTAACATAAATCATTAATAGACTACAGAACCCAACCTGCTTTACAACAGCATAGGTCCCAATCTCTCTATACCAAGTCTGTAGAAATAATATTTTGTTAAGAAACTACTAATGTTGCAAAGTCAAATATTTGGATGTTAAGGATCTGTTAGGGGACTGGAGTATCTTATGAGGAGAGGTTGAGAGATCTGTGACTCTTTAGCCTGGAAAAGAGAAGACTAAGAGGGAAGTTTATCAATGCTTATCAACATCTAAAGGGCAGAGGTCAAGATGAGAGGGAGGGGCTCTTTTCAGTGATGCCCAGTGATAGGACCAGGGACAATGGGCACAAACTGTAATACAGGAGCTTTCACTTAAACATAGGAAAAAACTTCTTGCCTGTGAGGGTGCTGGAGCACTGCACCAGGCTGCCCAGAAAGCTTGTGGAGTCTCCTTCTCTGGAGATGTTTAAAACCCACTTGAACATGTTTCTGAGCAAACTGCTTTCCTGTGATATTGTGATCTGTGTCAAAGATCCTATGTTTGAGGTCTTCTTTTCAGCGGGTGTATCATTTAAACTATGCTCTGGTGCCTGAATAATTAATGGTTTAGGAGTTGGTTTTTCACCATTATATTTATTTTTTTCCATTTCCAGTGTGTGGAAATTCCTATTCTATCACCAGAAACAACCATCTGAAGTCTATGCCTCTCCGTCATTATTTTTCCAGTCCTACCTGCAAACCCCTCACCCTTTCTTAGCACATCAAAACATTGAGCCCAGCAGTTCTTTTTCCCAATGCTTTCATTCCTGCCTTCTGCAGCCTTGTCAGAAAGGTTCCCTCTTCCCTCCCATGGTCTGTCAGGCAAGCATTGGAACCGCACTGGTGGCTGCGACAATGTTCATCTCCTCTGCTGAGACAGCTCGGCCACATCATGTACCCCCAATACTCAGGAGGGAGATAAGGTTGCCATCCCTGCCTTGGGTTTGAGAACAGGCATAAATCCAGAGAACATGCACTTCTAATGTCTTTGTAGGAAACAGTACTTTCTGAGGCCTATGACTTGAGTAAATGAGGCAGAATTTTCATGCAAAGAGGCAAGTACACATTCCTGACATCAGAGGGATCCTCTGCCCCAACTACTGATCAAAAGACAAGCTTTTCTTCCAAATTAAGTAAGGATTATTAATTTTTACTGATCTCTTTCTTAGAGCTGTTTTGGTTTTGCTGGGTTTTTTTTAGCGTATATGTGAGAATAAAGTCTACCTGATTTTCTTTTTTTACCTCAATTATTCCCCCCCTTTTTTTCAAAGAAATGGGAAAGAAGGATGCAAGATACATAGATTAATCCCTGACATGGGAAATTTAACCATAGTTATTTAGAATGCAGCAAACTGAAAACAATGCATTAAAATTATGTGGTGTAGCTTTACAACACCCTTAATCATAAACATGTCTTTATATGCTGGCTATAACAATCAGTTTCCAGGACTATGTTCAACGGAAAACAAGACTGGTTTGCTCTCCTGCCCTTTAAAACATGTGCTAAGATTTTTCAAATATTTAGTCAAAAACTTGTTAATAATTCCTCTTACATTGTGTTGAAAATGTTTGGCCCAGTCTGAACAACTACTTCAATTGAATTACTGCAGCCAACCTACAGCCACCACAATGCAGTTTTACTTTCTTGTGTCTGTATATATGACACAGATAAAACTGGAACAGAATGGCAGGGTGCTCAACACAAAATTAACCAGGGGATAATTAAAGACTCCTAGCTATCAGCTTGAGAACTCAACTTCTTTCCTGCCAACAGATTATCCACCTTTCCTCTACTACTACCTGAAAAGAAGCTGAAGCCAGGCAGGTGTTGGTCTCTTCTCCCTAATAACAAGTGATACAACAAGAGGAAATGGCCTCCAGTTGCACCAGGGGAGGTTGGATCTTAGAAGAATTTCTTCAGTGAAAAGATTCTCCAACCCTGGAACAGGGTCTCCAGAGAGGTGGATGAATCCTTATTCCTGGAGGTGTTTCAAAGACTGAGAGGTGTGGTGTTGATGGACATAGTTTATCATTAGACTTGGTCGAGTTAGACAGTTGTTGGGCTTGATCATCTTAAAGGTTTCATTCCAACGGAAATGATTCTATGATTCCCAAGCCCCCACCATCTACTCTCCCTCAAACACTTGCCCCCACCACCATGGCACACCTTTATCTCTATCCATGCTTTGCAGGTCACATGGAAAATGAACTGGAGAACAACAGGAATCTGTTGTCACTCATGCTAAAAAAAGGAATGACCATGAGCGAATGGGCAAAATTCTTCTGTCTCTGGCTGTCATCAGGGCTGAGGACTGATTAGAAAGCTGAATTGTTTTCTCCCCAGAAAGGCTGAAAGCAAAGGTGATTTGGTTTTAGACTGGTTGAGGTACTTTGAAAGGGGATCCTGAGGTACATTTATAGGGAAGGTGGCAGTTCTGCTGCTTTGGTGGTACCTGCTTTCTGGACAGATGACTTCAGTTTCCAATGCTGTCAATCTGGAACCCCTCATCACCACCAAATTAATAAAAAAGGTATTTAAAAATCAGAATAAAAATATTGTGTAAAAATCACCAAGTAGCCTGCAGTCTGGCACTTGAAGCCCAAGATCGGATGGGAGAGAGGGAGCAGCGGGTCTCTTTCTCACCTAGGTAATGATTATACAAGCCCCATAAGGACATAGTTAAATCAAGTATTAAGAAGACTGCACTTAAGAGGGGGAAAATATGTCAATCACACTTTGCCTTTGACAAAAGGAAATTCCTTGAAACTGAGAATGGGGAGAGAGCAGGAGAGAGAGTGTCTCGTCATGTGGGTGGCCAGGAAACTGGAGGCCAGAGAAGTACGAGAGAGAAAAAGTAAGAGACGGGGCGGGGGGGGAACCCACCAGACTGAATTCTAATCCAAATGCTGTGAGGCGTTCACACCAGGCCTTGTGAGAATATTAACAAGGTTACAGGAGAGGGGCCTTTAGCCTCGGGAATTATTAGTGAATATGGAATTATATTTGCGCAAACACAACCAGATGCAAGTGCTTAAATGCTCTGCAGATGTGAAAGGAGACAGAGTGTATTCCAAATGGGCAGCAGCTCCATGCGTTTTAACCCCCTGTCGTGGTGCCTGCTGCCTGTCTGAGAGGGCTGTTTTCTGAAACGGCAATGGTAGGGAAAGAACAGGCTCTTCTTTTTTATCAGAAATTTGAACATGGGTACACTGTAGGGATTATTCTTCCACAGAGTCAATATATCTCCCAGTTGACTGACTATCACACTGAAGAATATATCCCGATTACATATTTTTATCTCTCTGTGCCTTAGATGAATTTCCTGCAAGTTTTCAATTTTCTTCCATTTTGCCTTTTTTTTTTTTTTTTAAGTCTCCCTCTGCTCTCTGCTCTCTTTCTCATTTTGTGCTTATTGTTTTCTCTCTCTGCTTGCATTGTCTAGCTCCACCATGGCCTGAGAAGTCAGACTATACAAATGACACCACAGGCTGATTTCATTAGAATGAGAAATTTATTACAAGAGCCAGGTATTTCTTTGAAGTAATCCTGGTTTACTGCAAACAAAAGTCTTGCTTCTTAAAATACAGTAAGACTAAACATGAATCCATTGCTTTGCTCGTGGTTCCAGATCCGCTTGCAGCCAGACCGCTGGTCATAGAGCTCATGCCCTTGGCTTTTGTTCAAAGCCATTCTCACTACGTTTCTTGTAGCATCATTTTAAGGTGTGCTCCCTGTTTCCTCCTGCTTTCCACTGTTTCTTTCACTCTAATCAATCCTCTGACCCTACATTCAAGGTTTAATTTGGGAAGTAACCTCCATCTTTTAAGTGATTACTAAACACAGGGTGTTCCTTAGCCAGTGTGGGAGGCTGGGAGCACACCTAGCACCCTGAGTAGGCTGTATGGATTGTTCAAAACAAAAAAGCTGCTTTTCAGAGCCCAGATTCACATTAGGTGTCTAATATTGGTAGCTCAGCTGAGAACAGAGCTTCATCATTAAAGATCACGGACTTATAGAATTGAGCCAAACCATTATCTAGCTCTACATAAAGTCTGTTGCTAAACCACGTCCCTCAGCAACACATCTCTGCCTCTTTTAAGCACTTCCAGGGATGGGGATTCAACCACCTCCACAGGGAGCCTATTCCAGTTTCTGAAAACTGTTTCAGTGAAGAAATTACTTCTAATAGCTAATCTAAACCTCCTCTGGTGCAGCTTGAGGCCATTTCCTCTTGTTCTATCACTTGTTACTAGGGAGAAGAGTCCAACACCCACCTCACTCCAAACTCCTTTCAGAGAGTTGTAGAGAGTGAGAAGTCCTCCTCTCAGCCTCTCTTTCTCCAGGCTAAACAACTTCAGTTCCCTCAGCTGCTCCTCACACGACCTGTTCTCCAGACCCATCATCATCTTCATTGCCCTTCTTTGGGTGTCTCAATGTCTTCTTTGTAGTGAGAGCCCCAGAACTGAACACAGTAGTCAAGGTGTGGCCTCACCAGTGTGGAGTCCAGGGGGACAATCACTTCCCTATTCCTGCTGGCCATGCTATTCTTGATAGAGGCCAGGATGCTGTTCGCCTTCCTGGCCAACTGAACGCACACTGGCTCATATTCAGCTAGCTGTTGGTCAACACAGATGAATCACTAATTCCAAGGTAATTATAACCCCTACCCTGAGGAGGAGACAATATATGCTGAATCTTTAAAGATAAGCCTTATCAGGCTAAGTACACTAAAATGGCCATAGCCACAATTATAGAGGCTTTTAATAATGACTTGTGGCAGAGTTAAGACTTCTGCTCAAGAGGAAATTTACTGCTATGAAGAATAATGGCAGCAAAAGACAGTTCATCCTATGGAATTGTAAATGTGACAATAACAAGATCTGGAGGCTTGTGTATGTGGTATTTTAACAGATTACAGGTTGACTTGGGTGAGGATGTTAATTTTAATTACCAAAGTGGTTTGAATTCCTATTAAGTAAAATATTGGCCATTTATTTCCTTAAATCACAATGGTTGTTTTCAAAAACAATCACAGCACTGCTACAGTACAGCTTACACGAAGTTTTTGATGATGTGTGCTCTCACATTTCATCATATTTTAAAATATTTTCTGAATGCATGTTTAAGAGGCAGTTACAGACTCAAGAGTCAGGACAGAATTTTCAAGCTCAGGAATACTTTATTGACTAGTCTTTAATCTCTACATTTTCTCCTTAAGAGAGTACATTATGTAGGATTTGGTTGCTAAACAAATTTTCTGGTGATTCAAAAAACATTATTTGAATATATTAATCAGCTTAGAGATTGAAAAATCAGGCACTTAAAAAATGGCCACCTTTTCCTCCTACCTCAGTAAAAAGAACACTTATTCCAGCATCTCAAAAGTGTGTGAGGCAAGAGGCTGCCCAATGGAAAGGGAGGGTGGAAAAATATCACATCTCTTAGAGGAAATGCTATTATCCTGTGACTAACTTTTTTTTTCCATTAAAACTGTCAAATAAGAATTTTCTTGTCTTACTACTTAAGGGCAAATCAAGGCATCAACAACAGAGCCTCCCATACAAAACTGGCCTAAAGCTCTGCTAGCTCCCACAGAAGTGGAACTCCTTGTAACTTTGCACCAAGACTTTATTTCACTTGCTTAATGTAATTAAGCTGCTTTTGTTTGCCTTTTTTCCCCCCCTCTGTTGCATGTCCTCTTATTTTCCCCTCAGGCAGGGCCCAGAGGCCGCTCAGTGGACAACTGCCTCAGTTCAACATGCCCTCCATTCCCCAGTAGCCTGGACAGGCGAGAGCAATGGCAGGCCTCAGCTGGTGCATGTCTGAGAAGGCTTTTGCCCATTGTTCCCAATGGGGTCTGTGTTTTATGATGCCTCACGGTATAGGCAGCCACCATCTCCCCAGAGTGCAACAGCGGTTTCTGTTTCATGGAGAACAATGGATGATGGTGGCCAGTCCAAAAGGGAACAGTTCTGCATAGGGGGGGAAACAACAACAATGAAGCAACTTTCAGTTCCAAGAAGTAACAGCAAGTATGGTCATTCATACAAAGAATCCGGGATGAAAGCACCTATTGTGCCATCTCCTCTTTACAGACAAACTTGAGAGGTAGGTGGAAGGCAGCATGCTTGCTGTCTGCACTGAAGAGGAAGCAAGGAGCAAGGAGCACCCTCCTTGGAAGACTGATGTAGAGGAGAGTAGATACCTATAGATGGCAGGCTCCAGGCTTGTAAGCAAAACATTTTGCTTATGCAAAAAATACTGCTCAAGTGATAAAGAACAGGGTCATTTCTGCCATGAGATAGGGAAAAACTGCAAAGAGCTGAATCACCAAGAGGCCAGAAGAGCTACTGACATGCAGTTATGCTGCTTGGCAGTGCCATCCTCCAGCCCAGCCAGAGCTAATGGCCTTACAATCTCTTTACTCCCTCAGCAGTGATGGTTGTCTTGGCACTGAGTTTGTGACACAAGAAAAGCAGGTAGCCAGCAGTGAGGTTTTGTTGTCACATCCAACCAACCTGACAGTCTAGGGAGCTGGGCGCTCTGCCTGCATTGAATGCCAGCTTGGCATACAAGAGAAGCAGGATTGTGTGAGCCTGTGGAATTTCATACACTCACGGGATAAATCCAGGCTAAAAGAACGCAAACAAGAGGGTCATGTATGAATCTATCACCATCTAAGGAAGTTTTTCCTTATGATTAATTGAAATCTGTTTTCTAGTTTGTACCCGTTGTCCCTTGTCCTGCCACTGGGCACCACTGCAAAGATCCCAGCCTCAACCTGTTGACTTTTGCCCTTTATATATCTATATACATTTAGAAGACTCCAACTCAGTCTTCTCTTTTCTAGGCTAAGAAGCCCCAGCTCTCTCAGCTTCTCCTCATAAGAGATGTTCCAGCCCCCTAATCAGCTTTGTAGTCCTAATTAATGGTGGAAATGACTAATCAGCAGTAATTTGGACTGCAGAAAGCAAAGGATGATACAGTCTATTTCAGTAACTCTTCACTGCTCTAGTGAAAGAAAGCAACGGCAAACAAAATCAAAGTATCCTACAAACCATAGGTGTTCTGCTTTCCCCAAATGGGAACACAATAGTCAGAGTACAGGCATGAATGGGCATGCCAATGGTAAAATTAAAAACAATGAGCACTGAAAGTCTTTATCTAGGAGTGTGGTTTAATATTACATTAAGACATGAGTCATTCTTCTCAGAGATAATTCTAACAATTCTGCATTTTATGTACTTGAAAATCTCCCTGGTATCTGGCTGTGCCATAGTTACACTTTAATAAAGTGGTCTTTTTGGTGCTTTATATAATTGTTTTGGTTGGGAAAGACCAACCCTTGTCTAACTCTACCAAGGCTGGCACTAAACCATGTCTCTAAGCACCACATCTCTGAGTCTTTGAAACACCAGGGGTAGGGATTCAGCCACCTGTTCCAGTCTTTGAGAATCATTTCAGTGAAGAAGATTCTTCTAATATCCAACCTCAACTTCTCCTGAGATTGACAAACAACATCGAGAATAGCAATAGTATTAGGGGATATTCTGAACAGAATAACTTGAAAAACTGGAAAGACGAAGGAACCACAGCTGAAATTAAGATGTGTAAAGCCTATTTTATGAATTTTGAAAAATAAAAATCAGTCCATACCAGTTCTTAAAAAATGACAACAGCAACAACAATAATAATTTATTTTAAATCTACCAAAACCACAAACAAAACCAATCTTTCATTATAAATGGACGTATCTAGAAGTGAAATATATTTTAGCTTGAAGGGCAATCTAAAAGGCAAATACAATCTAAAACTGGAAAGTGAAATCAGACTAATTTAAAATCATGAAATCATAGAATGATTTTGGTTGGAAAAGAAAGACTTCTAAGGTGATCAAGTCTAACCATTATCTAACTCTGTGAAGTTTGGTGCTAAACCATGCCCCTCAGTACCACATCTCTGCATCTCTGAAACACCATCAGAGATGGGGATACAACTATCTCTCTTGTCAGCTTCTTCCAGTCTTTGAGAATCCTTTCATTGAGGAAGATTATTCTAATATCTGGTATAAACCTCCCCTTGTGCAACTTGAGGCCATTTCCTCTCATCCTATCACCTGATACTATGGAGAAATGCCCAACACCCACCTCACTCCAACCACTTTTCAGGCAGTTGTAGAGAACGAGTATGTTTCCCCTCAACCTCCTCTTCTCCAGGCTAAACTCCAGTTCCTTCAAATGCTGTTTACAAGACCTGTTCTCCAGACTTCTCACCAGCTTCACTGTCCTTCTCTTGACCCACTGCAGCATCTCAATGTCTTTTTTTTAGTGAGGGCCCCAAAAGTGATCACAGTACTCAAGATGTGGCCTCACCAGTGCTGAGTGCAAGAGGACAATCACTTCCCTGTTCCTGCTGGCCACACTACAGCTGACCCAGCCAAGGATGCTGCTGGCAATTTAGATTGGAAATAGGGTGTGTCTTTTTATGAACAACTTCTAAAAATAAACTTGGCTTTTACATTAATAACTTTGCAAAGTGTCTGGTGCCTAATGACCCCTGATTCAAATGTGAACCTGTACCCCAGTCTTACATGTTTAAGTAACAATAAGGTTGTGAGGTTCACCATATTATTCTTTGTAAAGTCCCTTCTGAGAGCCTCAGTCATACATGTGACATGTAGGCAAATGTTCACACCGTCACACAACCTTTGGAGAAACACAGAGAGATGTGATGCAAACTGCCATTGTACAAACTGCGAGGTTCTCTTTGGAAAACTAACAACCAGAGTTACAAAACAGATGCTCGGATTGTGTGAATTTCTAACTAGTCCTTATTATTCCAAATATTTGTGTTTCTGAGTTTTTTCCCTAACAACTTCTTAACTTCTCCAAACTTGTTTAAAACTTTTAAAATGTCTTCATTTTTATATTAATTCCTGTAATAATATTTGAGTCTTGAAGAGTCTTTAGTATGTTGACAGGTAGGGAAACATAACCATTAGTTGGGTGTACCTGAAGAAGCTTTGCCAGATAGGGGAAATTATTAGGAAATAAAAATATCGTCCTTATTAACAGCGCTGCCCAAAGTAAAACTCTAGTCCAGTCCATGGGCTGTTACTTAAAGATGTGCTTCTGTTTCACCAAAGAATTGCTGCTGCATACCAGCAAAATCCTTCTTGCCACTCAGTGTGATTATAAATGAAGTGCCAATCCAGACAATAATTTTACCATATTCTTTCCCAGATTTGTTCCAGTTACAAATTAACAGGTCTTTGGATACGGTGGAGTGAGGGAGTATATGAATCTAGCTAAATACATTTGGGGTGGTATTTGAATTGATACACATTAGAATATTGAAGGTTTAACAGGAGGACATTTATGTAGGAGACAATAAAATGTTGGGGTAGCATCTAAACCAATAAATTTCCTTCCTTCCAGGACTAAGTTCCTGTGAGAATATCACAACACCTGAGTAAGTACTGTATATGTGGGCCCCAGGCCTTCTTACAACATCTTTTATCTCCTGTTTCAGTCTTCTGTTCCTCAAAAGGAGACAGATAGAGATCACACATCAGCACTGATTTTTTTTTCTTTGTGAAGCCTGTTGACACAGCCACTTTGTCCTATCTGTGGATTTAATTTAATTTGTAGAAGGTAAGTGTATCCATTCACCATGTCTACCAACAGCCCCTAAGAACACTTCTCTGGGCAGCAATATTTGCATATAAAACAGAATTTTAAATACAAAAGACAAGAATTATTAAAAGCATTGCTCATGTTACACCCGAAAAATACGTCAGGCACTTTAGAGAGATAGAGTAAGAAGGCTCTCTGCTGGGAATGATGGTCAAAGGTCTTCTCAAACACCCAGGCTGGATTAATCACCGGAAGTAATAGCAGAATTGGGTTTTCTATTTACTGTAGTAAAGCAACCTTGTCTATAAACTCCTTATTGCTGCAAACCAAAGGTGTGTGTCTGGGGAGGGCAAGCTTTTCCCCTTGATGTTCCAGGATATGGAAATACAATCCGTTTTCAGACACAGATGTTTGCAATAGAAAACTTTCACTCCACTCTCTTCTGGTTTTAATCTGCTCATGACAGGAAACACAGATTCAAAATGAATGCAAAAAACACAGTCACCAGAACTGATGGTAATACAAAAGAACACATAGGAAAGATTTCTTTTTTTCCCCAATATACTATAGGGAGAAAAGGTTTACAGATTGCAGAAGATTCTAGGTCGTTATATTTCTCACGGCTACCAGTGCAGTAGTTTTCAATGAACTTCACAGGATATATCCCTCTGCAATCAACAGTTTCAACACCCAAAAGATAATCATAGAATTGTTTGGGTTGGAAAAGAGCTTTAAGATCATCAAGTCAAACAGTTCATGTTCTATGCCTGATCATCATCAGTTTCAAACAGTTGCCTTGCCAAAGCTTCACTGAACAGTCAAAGATTATGGGGTTTTCTCCTGCAAAAGCCTTGCTTCACTGAATGCTACTAATTTAAACAAAACAAAATGAAACAAAACACAACCAACAAACAAATAAACAAAAAGTGTACTAAAACTGCCTTACCATAGGATTTTCTGTCATTATCACTCAACTGAATAGAAAACGAACAATTTCCTTCTGCATTATTCTTTGTTACTTTGATCACAGAGTGTGAATGATTCACGGGTATTAGCAAAATAATATTAACAATGCTGACTGGCATTTAGTAACAGGACAATAGGCAGTGGACACGAATTGGAACACAGGAGGTTCCACATAAGAATCAAGAAAAAAATTCTTGCTTTTGAGGGTGGAAGAGACCTAGAACAGGCTGCCCAGAGAGGTTGTGGCATCTCCATCTCTGGAGGCATTCCAAACCTACCTGGACATGTTCCTGTGTGATTTAGTCCAGGCGACCCTGCTCTAGACCTTCAGAGCTCTCTTCCAACCTCTGGTATTATGCAATTGTGTGTGAATAGCTGTTATACTTATTCCATTTTAAAGATGCAAGCTAAAGTGCAAAGACATTAAGCACAAAACAAAAACCTTAACTGTTAAATTAACAGGCATGGGTTTGAATATTTTAGACTGTTTCATGTTTTTACCATATGATATATCAGAAGAACAGTAGCAAAAAATTACCTTTTGTCTAGTTGTGCACAAAATTTCTGATCATTTTCAGGAGAGGAATTTTAGTACAGAAGATTTTTGGCAGTAGTAAGTAACTAAAAGCCAGGTTTTCAACATTTAATAAGTTTCTTTAATCATTCTTCCTTTGTACAACCTGCTGCAAATAACCAAATGACTTCTGGTTTCTTCATCAGATAAGATGAGGAGGTTTTGCATTATAACTTTACACATCTCTAACTAATTTTCAGGACCACTATCATATAGATCAACCAAGGCTGGGTCCTGTGTAAAGAATTGCCTCTTCAAGGCTTCATGAAAATACAGGTTTTGTCGGTAGCTACCTGGAAAAAAGAATCACAAGACTTTTCTTTTGCTCCTAGCACTGTCCTACATTTTCAGTAATCACCTACCTGACCATATGCCTGGAAGTCTTCACTTAAATCATGTTATGGCTAATGTCTGCAGCTTTTCCCTTGATTTTTCAGTAGCACAAAACCCAAAGTGGACTTGGTATTTACTGACTGTTACCCTAGTTAAAAAAAAAAAAAAAAAAACAAAAAAAAAAAACCTTAAGTGACCATTTCAGCAAAAGCACTGTACTAGTAAATAATAGTTCTTTGTCCAAACACAAAATGTAGATCTTTTGCAGAATCACTGTCCCACATGGGACACACACTCATCCAAATGATATGGTCTAGAACTCTTGTTTCTAAGTCAACAGTGAGTTTGGCCATACAAACCCCAAAGTTTTGCTAGTGATACTTTGACCAACATCTGGTTCATCTTTACTTATGTAGCAAACTGGGTGTTAGTCTGTTCTCCCTAGTAACAAGTGACAGGAGGACATACCTCGAGTATTGTGTTCAGTTTGGGGCACCTCAATACAAGAGAGATGTGGAGGTGCTGGAGCAAGTGCAGAGGAGGGCAACAAAGCTGGTGAAGGGCCTGGAGAATAAATCTTATGAGAAGCAACTGAGGGAGCTAAGGCTGTTTAGTTTGAGGAAGAGGAGGCTGAGGGGAGACCTCATTGCTATCTAAAGCTACCTGAAAAGATGCAGTGGAGAGGCTGGTGCTGGTCTCTTCTCACAGGTAATTGGCAACAGAACAAGGGTGAATGGCCTCAAGCTGAGACTGGTTAGGTTTAGACTGGACATTAGGAAAAAGTTTTTCACAGAGAAAGTGCACTGGAATGAGCTACTCAGGGAGGTAGGTGGTTAAGTCACTGACACTGGATGTGTTTAAGGGTAGTCTGGATATGGTGCTTAGGGAATGGTTTAAGGTGAATCTCGTAGAGTAGGGTTATAGGTTGGACTTGCTGATCCTGAGGGGCTTTTCCAACCATGGTAGATTTAGGTTAGACATGAAAAGACACTTTTTCACTGGAAGAGTTCTCAAACACTGGAACAATCTCCCCAGGGAGGTGGCTGAATATTTAAAAGATGCAGAAATGTTGGTACTGATCCTTGATAGAGTTAGCATTTTGCTACTTTGGAATCAGTAGTAGATTCTGCACTTCTAAACAGTTTTGAATGCATTCACAGTTTAGATTGGAGTAATATTGGAAGCAGAAAAGTTCTGGAATCATACACGAGAAAAAACAGAACTGGCATTTTGGCAGAAGCAGGAGATTTTAGAAGACAATAAATATGAACAGTGAATCTTTTTATCTTCATTTAACTTGGCCACCTCAGCAGGCAAGCCTCATCCTCTCTGGAATTCTCAAGCCAATCTCTTCCTATTCCCTCTCTGCCCACACCATAATATCCTTTCTCTGCCCCTGGGAGATCTCTATTGTAGTAGCAGTCTCTCCTTGTGTTAAAAATGTATTGTAAATATTGTCTTGATTTTTTAAAAAATTCATTTAGCTTGAGTTTTAGTTCAATAAAGACTTCAAAGTAACAACTGGGTCTTAGTCCTCCTTGGAGAAAAACAAAGCAAAGCAAAGCAAACCAAACCAAACAAAAACAAGCCAAGTTAAATTCCAGCTTTTACTTTGGTTTCAGCTTTATTTTAAAATACACTTTCTTTTTAACATTGTTCTCTTATCAGAATAGTCTGAGTCATGTTTTTAGTGTTATCTACAACTCTGACAATATTTGCGCCAAGAGCAAACTTCAGCATAAATTATCATCTATTTCCAGATTACCAGCAATCATACTGAGTAAGGCAAAGCACTAATCAAAGTCAATTCAAATTAAGACATACGTTCAGAGAGTTGTCACCTAATCAGCCCTTAAGTCATTTGGTATGTGCTCTTCTGGTATGTTTCATTAGAATGACCTCTGTAACAGAAGTCTATCAAGTATCACCTTTTATTACCTCATTTACTAACTTGAATCCTAATAATCTTGAAAATTAATGCTAATGCTGTCTAAGTAATACTAACTACACCTTCATTCCTCAGTCTTTCATCACTGAATCCCACATACCTTTTTTTTTTCATAATTTTGCCTCAAAGCCATGTCTGACATATCAATTTATAACATTATAATACTATTGCTTAGTGGACATGGTAAGCTTTCTCCTTGGTAATTATGTACTGAAAAAGAGCTCTCACTTCTTACCTCTCTTACTTTTTTCTCTCCTTTCTTCCCATTTTTCCTCCAGCCAAGTGTTCTTAAGGTGCAAGTGACCGAGTACTTTCATTGGATCTAATAAAGCTAACTCATCAGCTGTTTGGTGTCAGCTCACCTTCATTTACTCCAAGATAATTTTTTTTCAGTCTTAGCAAGACTCCCCCACCACCCAGGGTTGGGTTGGGACATAGGGTGTGCACAAGTGCACTTTCTTTCATGATTGCTGGTTTGGTTCTCCAAATCTTGCAGCAGCAGATTCCCAAAGTCCCAACCCTGCAGGTGAGCTGCATTTCACATCAACTCAACACACTTTCTGTGGTTTCCCAGCCTTGGAACTGAACTGGGAAGAAATTAACTGGGGAGAAACCTGGCATCTCTCCTGAAAGAGGCAGCACAAACTGTTAATGTACAGTCTTCAAGAAGATGTTAAACTTCATGTGAAACTTCAGCATTACTTGCTTTGCTTCTGTTGTCTGGTAGATTACAAGTGACATGGGCACAAAGACTGGATTTGAGGACTTGCCATTTCAAGGGCAAAAAACTAAGAGAGCAGATTTGGTGTTGGCATTAAGGACGAAGCAGGGCACATTCAGGGCAGCTGAAAGCTTTTCAGGGATTTGCTAGGATTTACATTAGACAGTGATGACTGAAGAGTGAGATGGGCACAGGCAAGTATCATCAAGGCCAGGCTGTGACTCATAGACTCATTTTGGTGTGAAAAGATTGTTAAGATCACAGAGACCAACCACTATCAGACTCTGCCAAGGCTGCAGCTAAACCATGTCCCTTTGTACCACATCTCTGCATCTTTTAAATATTTCCATGGATGGGGCTTTCAGCCACTTCCCTGGGGAGCCTCTAAATCCCTTCAGTGAAGGTGCTTCTAATAGCCAACTTCAACTTCCTCTGATGAAACTTGAGGCCATTTTTTTTCATCCTATCACTTGTTACTTAGGGAGAGGAGACCAAGACCGACTTCACTGCAACCTCCTTTTAGGGTATCATAGAGACCAATGTCTGCCCTCAGCCTCCTTTCCTCCAGATCAAACAATCCCAGATCCCTTGGTTGCTTTTAAGACCTGTTCTGTAAACTGTACACCAGATTCCTTGCCCTTCTCTGGGTTCACTCCAGGAACTCCCCCGAAGTTTGTAAGGCCAGTCTGGATGGGGCTCCGTGCAACCTGATTTAGTGTGAAGTGTCCCTACCCATGAAACTGGCTGATCTTTGAGGTCCTTTCCAGCTGACAAGTTCTGTGATTCTAATAGTGAGGGCACCAGCACTGAACCCCGTAGTCAAGGTGACTTCACCGGCGTTGAAGCACAATCATTTCTCTCGTTCTGCTGGTCGAACTATTCCTGCTACAGGCCAGAGTGCTTGTTGGCCTGGGTACATGCTGGCTCATGTCCTGCGAGCTGTCGATCGAGAATCTTTCTATAGAAACGTATCTGGCACGTCCAGGCAGCCTAAGGAAAGAAGGGCTCGGAGACTGAGAAGAGCAGTTTCAGGAGCAATCTGCACAGGGGAAAGAACCCACGAAAGAAGAAGAGGCGATGCGCTGAAGTTTGCACCTCAGTCAAGACGCAGCCCACCAGCCCCGACGGCCCCAGCGCCACTCCCGCGCGTTGTCTGCCACCGCCCCGCTCGCGACGTGACCCCGCCCCCCGGGGGCCATTTCTCCGGCGAGACTGCGCTGTGCATGCGCCTCGCGGGCGGCAGGAACTGGCTGCTCAGCGCATGCGCAGATCTTCACCGCCCTGTTCCGTCTCCTCTCGCTCGTAATTCCTTCATGCCTTTCCCATGGCGACACTGAATGGCCTGATCCGGGCCCTGCACCGTGGGAACCTGGGCCAGGTAACCGGCTTAAAATTATTCTTCTGTGATGCGTGAGTGCTGGGTCTCCTTCCCGGTTTGTGCCCGCTGCGGCGGCCCAAGCATTCTCCCGCCTCTCCTGCAGAGGGCTGGTGCCGCGCATGCGCCGGGGAGCGACCGGAGCGGCCGGGATCAGGTCATGCGGGGCCGGGGTGGGATAGGTCCTGCTGCATTTTAACAGTGTCGGCCTCTCGGTCCCGTCCTTCTCCCTGTCGAGCTAGACATGCAGGAGCCGTAGGAGCTTTTGTTTCGGGAGAGAGTGAAGGAAGGAAGCTTGTGTCAGCACATGTTGGGTAGGGGTGGCAGCGATTGCTCCCTCCGCGCCTGATCGCCACATCCTGCCTGGCCTGTCAGCAGGACGAGTGTTTGCTGTCCTGGACTTAGCACTCATGAGGCCCCAGCGTGAGCCCTGCGTTCGGTTTTGGGGTCCTCGCTGCAAGAAAGACATTGATGTGCTAAAGCTGGTTCTGAGAAGGGCAGCAGAGCTGGTGAAGGGTCCTGTGAGAAGCAGCTGAAGAAACTGCGGTTATTTAGTCTAGAGAAAAGGAGGCTGAGGGGAGGCCCCTCACTCTGTTACCACTCCCTGAAAGGAGGTTGTAGGGAGGTGGGTGTTGGTCTCTTCCTCGTAGTATCAAATGATAGGATGAGACGAAATGGCCTCAGATTGCACCAGGGGAGATTTAGACTATTAGGTGAAAGTTCTTGACCGAAAGAGTTCTCAAAGCCTGGAACACGTTCCCTGGGGAGGTAGTTGAATCCCCATCCCTGGAGGCATTTCAGAGAGGCACATACGCGCTGAGGGACATGGTTTAGCACTTGGTAGTTATATACTGGTTGGACTTTGATCTTAAAGGTCTTTTGGCTGCAGAAGGTTTCTATGAAAGATGATTTGCAGTTTCTTGGTGTTAGCCATTCTGTCTGTGACCTTGCAGCAACTAAATTCCCTCCGTTACTCTCAACCACACAGTCACAATTCTGAGAATTTCCATCTAGAACTAATACAGCAGAAGTTGGTGTATATAGCAGTGAGTTGGGGTAGACTACAAGTTGCAGGAATGTTTTGGTTATTTCAGAACAAGGATTTTTTTAGGTTAAACTTAAGAAATTGAGTCATACTTCAATTACTAAGACAGCTGATAGCCTGCAAATGACCTTGGTTCTGCCCTTACTGTTGGTGAAGCAGAGTGAGAGGGAAAGAAGGAGAGCCTGTTATCCCATATGAAATTTTCAGAATCAGGATTTTATTTAGTAACTGTGTGCTTCCTACTCAGTGTTACTGTGGGCAGATTCAAGGTTTCCACCTTTTTTTTTTAAAAAATTTCAGAATTGGTTTGTGTGTAAGAGTACTTTGAGTTTTGACCTTATAGAGGACCTAGAGTCTCCATTTGTTATATGCAATAAACTTGTCAGATGTTTGCCTTTGGGTGCTCCGATTTAATTTCACTCTTTAACTTCACGATTACCTAAATCTTCCTACTTTTTCAACAGTTAGAATTCTCACAGTTACACTGTCCCTATATGTTTGTCAAAGAAATCAACATGCAGATGTTGCAAAATTGTCTCAAACCACTCTTTCAATTTCCTTGAAAAATACTGAAAGGTTTCATATACACTTTCCAGCTACTCATAGTGGCTCTTTGGAATCCATTCAGTATCCTAGCAGGTATCCTCCCTGCCTTCACTCCTCTAGCAAATTATTTTGGTTTATCTTGAGTACTAGAGAAATCTATTGTGAGTGAATCTGGCTGTGTTGTACCTTCATATTTGCTCTGACATGAACTTTTTCACCCATAAGGTATCTAACACTTACCAGGTGCTTTGTCACCTGTTTGCCGTTACCTGATCTTCTTTAGATGTCTGAGAATGTACTTCCTTCATATTACACTTGAAATGCTTTAATTTAAAAGAAAAAACACGAAGCCCAAAGTTGGTGTTGGCTTATATAAATTCATACCACTTGCTCCCCAAAAACAGTAGTACTTTATGTTGTTTCTAATTTTAGATAGAATAGAATAGAACAGAGTCACCCAGCCCTATCCAATCCACTAGACCATGGCACTAAGTGCTCCATCCAGTCCTTTCTTGAACACCTCCAGGGATGGTGACTCCACCACCTCCCTGGGCAGCCCATTCCAATGGCAAATCACTCCCTCTGTGAAGAACTTCTTCCTTATATCCAGCCTATACCTCCCCCAGCACAACTTGGGACTGTGTCCCCTCATTCTGTTGCTGGTTGCCTGGGAGAAGAGACCAACCCCCACCTGGCTACAACCTCCTTTTAGGTAGTCATAGACAGCAATGAAGTCACCCCTGAGCCTCCTCTTCTCCAGGCTAGACAACCCCAGCTCCCTCAGCCTCTCCTCACAGGGTTGTGCTCCAGGCCCCTCACCAGCTTTGTTGCCCTTCTCTGGACACATTCCAGTACCTCAACATCTTTCTTGAGTTGAGGGGCCCAGAACTGGACACAGTATTCAAGACGTGGCCTGACCAGTGCCAAGTACAGGGGAAGGATAACCTCCCTTGTTCTGCTGGACACAGTATTCCTGATACAGGCCAGGATGCCATTGGCTCTCCTGGCCACCTGGGCACACTGCTGCCTCATGTTCAGCCTACTATCTACCAGCACCCCTATGTCCTTCTCTGCCTGGCTACTTTCCAGCCAATCTGTCCCAAGCCTGTAGCACTGCCTGGGGTTGTTGTGACTAAAGTGTAGAACCCTACACTTAGCCTTGTTAAATCTCATCCCATTGGCCTCTGCCCACCAATTCAGCCTGTCCAGGTCCCTCTGCAGGGCCCTTCTACCCTTCAACAGATCAACAGCTGCTTCTCATTTGGACTCAATTCCCTTGTCCAGGTCATCAATAAAGATGTTGAACAGAATTGGGCCCAGCACTGATCCCTGGGGCACACCACTAGTGACTGGTCACTAATTGGATGTGGCACCATTCACCACCTCTCTGGGTCCAGGCCACCAGCCAGTTCCTGACCCATTTCAGAGTGGATCTGTCCAAGCCATGAGCTGCCAGCTTTGCTTGTTGTGGCAGACAGTGTCAAAGGCTTTGCTGAAGTCCAGGTAGACTACACCCACAGCCTTCCTTACCTTCACCATGCAGGTAACCTGATTGTAAAAGGAGATCAGGTTGGTCAGGCAGGACCTACCCTTCCTAAACCCATGCTGGCTGGACCTGATCTCTTGGCCATCCTGTAAGTGCTTGTGTAATGGCTCTCAAGATGACCTGTTCCATAACCTTGCCTGACAATGAGGTCAGGCTGACAGGTCTGTAATTTCCCGGTTCCTCCTTCTGGCCGTTCTTGTGGGTGGGCACCACATAGGCCAGCTTCCAGTCTTCAGGGACCTCTCCAGAGAGCCAGGACTGTTGATAGATGATAGAGAGTGGCTTGGCCAGCTCTGTCAGCACCTTAGGATGGATCCCATCTGATTCCCATGGACTTGTGAGGATCCAAGTGCCTCAGCAGGTCCCTTACTGCTTCTTCTTGGATTACAGAGGGACTGTACTGTTCCCTGGCTCCATCTGCCTGTTTGGGAGGCCAATTGTCCTGAAGACAATCTGTCCCACTATTGAAGATTGAGGCAAAGAAGGTGTTGAGTACCTCTGCCTTTTCTTCATTTTTTTGTTACTATATTCCCCTCCACATCCAGTAAAGTGTGGAGGTTAATATTGCCCTTTCTTTTGCCATTAATATATTTGTAGAAACATTTTTTGTGCCCCTTTACAGCAGATTTGCAGGTCTGACACACACTGGTCTTTTGTCACTTTTCTCTCTTACTTTAAGAGCCTTCAAATGTCTGTCTGGAAAGAATTGTACTGGACTTGAGGTAGTAGCTCAGTGATTCTTAAGAAGAGTTGAAGAATAAAACTGGAAATCCAGCTTCCTAATTTTATGTTCTTTCTGTTGCCAAACTGGATTTCAGAGTAATTCAGCTATTATGGCAGATAGCTTGCAACAGACCATGTATTTGCTATATGAATGAGGAATATTCAAATTTCAAGCTGGAAATGTTTGTCTTCAAGCTTGAGCAGTGTGCAACTACTGGCATCCCTACAGTTTTGATGTGTAAGCATGAAGATGCGAGTTCTGTAGTTTCAGCTTTGTTTTACTGTTTCACAGTTCATCTTTCCGCTAGCTTTATCACATGGTGGAAGAATTCCCTCTGTACTTTTTGTTGTACGTATTTCTAGTACACAACTAGAATATGTAGGTATAAAATATGTGGTTAAAGAGAAAGTAGCATTTCCTTGGAAGCGTTAATTATATTTTGTGCATCTTGGCTTTTAAGTGCTTATTTTCAAATTCCTTGATATACTGTTCTTCAGTGGTCTCTAAGACACAGTTATAGATAGTAATTTAGTCAAGTTTCTTTGCTGAGGTGCTCTTTAAAATAGCAACTAACAAATGCTCCAGGGAATTACTGACTCAGAAATCTGACTGTGGGCATAATTTGTTAGTAGGAAAATTTAAGATGAATCAGTCACCTACTAGTGTTTGGCCTTAGAATGTGAACTAGGTTTAGTCCTGTCAGCAAAGCTCTAGAAGTAGTTGGTATCAGTGTAAGCATTCAGTTAAATTTTACTTCATCAAGTCTCACATTCTGTCAGTCAGTGTCATGGATTAGTTGTTACATCAGTATCTTCAACTGATCTTGGTTCTCACTGTTGCCAAACCAAATCATTGAAGATCGGAAGTGGCCAGGAGTTAAATCCCAGCATGTGTAGGCTTTTTTTTTTCCCAGTTCTGACTTTCATTTCTAACCATGGCAGCTGCTGATGAAAAAGTCTAAATTAAGTCAATATAAGGGACTGCTTGTGCTGAGGGAAGAAAGTCTTACCTGTCAGCGGTACTACAAATGCTAGCAACTAACTACGGAACATTTCTATACTAGTGTGAGCTTAAGCTCTTGGATAGGGTATTTGTTTTTCTCCTCTGTACTCCCTAATGGACTTCTACATTATTCAAAAAGGAGCCCCTTCTGACTCACTGTTTCACGCAGGTCCTGCTACATTGTATGTTTGGGGCACACCAAAAGGTAGTTTTCTACCCTCATTATTAGCCCAATGAAACAAAATGAGAAGGTCTTCCTTTTGGTTACAGAGTCTCATCCATCACCAGATGCCTTCAAGAAGTCAGGAAACTTTGACAGCATTTTTCTGTTCTAGTAGCAAAGTAGTTATCACTATTACAGTTATTGTAAGAATACTCCAATACCTATATATTGCTTCTCTTCCTGAAAGCATCTTTTTAAAAACACATTAACCTCTCATGTTGCTGCCTTGCCATTCCTGGCCTTGGTGCGCGATCTGTTACTATCAGATGGCTGATGTTGCTAAACTATATATTTGTGTCCTACAACCATCATCTTTTGTCAGCTTTCACAGGAGTGATGCATCAAGAAGTGGATTCTCTTTTAGTTTTATGTGGTAAAAACACACATATTCCAGACACAAAGGTTGGTGATTTTTAACCCAAAAATACTTTCTTTTTTGGTGCTAGAATTTGGCCATTTGTTTTCAAGCACTCAGAGTTGGATTTGCTGTAATGAACTCAGGACAGTGACTCCATCAAGGGACTGTTTGGATCATACAAAGGCAAGATTCATATGGGTCCCACAGTCCCAAGGATGCTGCTTTTGCCTCTTGGTGAGTGCTGCACTGAAACCAGCACTAGTGAATGCTTAATGAGGACCACTGCAAGGACAAGAACTCGAAATCCAGTAAATCTTAGCTAACACATTGGTAATCTTAGCAATTCATTAATCTCATCAAGTTCCACAAAGGGAAGTGTGGAGTCCTGCATCTGGGAAGGAATAACTGCCTACATCACTACAGGTTAAGGGTTGGCCTGTTGGAAAGCAGTTCAATAGAGAAAAACCTGGGAGTGCTGGTGGACAAATTCACTATGAGGTGGCAATGTGCCCTTGTAGCTGAGAAGGTCAATGGCATCCTGCGATGCATTAAGAAGAGTGTGGCCACCAGATCAAGGGAAATTCTCCTTCCTCTTTACTCTGCCCTGCTGAGGCCACACTTGGAGTGTTGTGTGCAGTTTTGGGCTCTCCAGTTCAAGGAAGACAAAGAGCTGATGGAGAGAATCCACCAATGACCCACAAAGATGCTAGGGGGATTGGAACATCTCTGTGATGTGGAAATGCTGAGGTACCTGGGGTTCTTTAGCCTGGAAAAGAGAAGACAGAAAGAGAATCTTCTCAATGCTGATCAATAGCTACAGGGTGGAGGTCAAGAGGATGGATCCAGGATCTTTTCAGTGGTACTCAGTTACAGGACAAGGGCAAACAGGCACAAACTAGAACACAGGAGGTTTTGCTTAAACATAAGGAAAAACTTCTTGCCTGCAAGGGTGCTAGAGCCCCGGATCAGACTGCCCAGAGAGGTTGTGTAGTCTCCTTCTCTGAAGACTTTGGAAACCCAGCTGGACGTGTTCCTCTACAATTTGCTCTAGGCGAACTTGCTGTAGTGGTGGGGCTTGGAATGCATTATGTCCAGAGGTCCCTTCCAACACCTACCCATCTGTGATTCTTTCATTCTGTGAGAATGTTTTTGTTTCTTTACCTGAGTTATTATCTGAAAAATGGCACAGGGTAGATTGTTGTAGGTTGTTTCAGTTTCTCCAGCTCACTTTACAGTTTGTGATCAAAAGTGATGCTAAAATCAAGACACATTTACTATGTGTTCCTCTGCTGTGACTGCCTATGGGTCTGGTCATTGGTTGAATCTGCTGATGATATTCAATACCAGGCTGCCTTATTCCAGCTTCAAAATGAAATTGCTGGCTAAAGCACAGTATCATGGGGCTTGAAGTTCAGATTGTAACATGAGAGGTTTCCTATTGTAATTGCTCTTTCTGGTTCTGGGGTGTTCATCTGTTTCTGGTGGGTGTGCTGTGTGTTGGGAAGTGAAGTCACTGGATTCTGCTGCTGCTTTGCATTTTGCTGTGCTTTTCTGCAAATAGGCTAAGGTAATTGTGTGTTGCATCATCTTCCAGTAAAACTCTTTTATCTCAACCCAGAGTTTATTTTTGTGTTACTTTCCCTTCTACCTGTGTGGGTAGAGAGGGACTTAAGAGAGTGGACTGTGTTAACCCAGGACAGTCTCAAGGCCTAAATCAGCGTAATCTGGCATGCTTTGCGCTTAATCCATGCACATGACTGTTTTCCTGAAGTTCTCTTCTAGAGAATTGCAAAAGACATGTTTTTGTTCACTGAGAATTGCTACTAAGCAGATGACCTCCCATCCCTGCAACTCTTTAAAAGATGCAGAGATGTGGTGCTGAGGGACATGGTTTAGCACCAGACTTGGAAGACTTAGTTAATGATTGGACTTTTGATGATCTTAAAGGTCTTTTCCAACCTAAATGATTCTAGGATTCCTTATTTGTATTTTTTGAGACAGGAAAGACATTGGTCCATTTTTGGGCTTTTGATACTTTGCTACGCCTCTGTGGACCTCAGTGATTCTGGCAGTATTCTTGGTACTTTGAAAAGTGGTCTTTAGATTGGTTTCCTCTGTTGAAATTAGATTCATTTTTTGAGAAAGCATTTTTTTTCCTCTTTTGTTCTTTCTCTTATCTCAGGCCACCTGGTTGTTTCTGCCCTGGTCAGGTTAATGACCGGTCGTGTTTCATAATTTTAAATTAAGATGGCTGTGAAAAAGGCAATTAAATAAGAATTGAAGGATAATTTTAGAGAAGCCTTTTTCCCAAATTGCAAATTAAATCTTGGCATTTTTTTACCTGTAGTTACCTTATGGGTTTAGGAGAAAGTAACTGACTGAAATTAAGGATTTCAAAGATTGCAGTTAAAACTACAGTGAGTGAGAGAGCTCAAATTTTGGATTAATTCAGATGTGTTATGAATTAAATGCAAACAATTTTAAAGTTTCCATGTTCACATCACTAATTTGTTGCTGTCATATAGGGGTCACTTTGCTAACCACATTAGCAAAATTAGTTCCCAGATATATTAGTTCCAAGTGTGCTGTAGCAGATCGGCTTCAGAACACCTGTCCATATTGATAGATGAGCAGAGAGTTTTTTAAGTGTGATTTCATTAGTCCCCAGTGTAGCATCCCAGGAGGTGTTTCACAGATGCAGGTATGTGGTGCTGAGAGACATGGTTTAACACCAGTCTTGGCAGAGTTAGATAACGTTTGGACTCAGTGATCCTAAAAAGCTTTTCCAACTGAAATGATTCTGTGATCTCTTCTTGTGAGCATGAAGGGCGGAGGTAGCTAAGTGCTTTTGACTGGGGAAAAATACTGAAAATGCAAATGCCTGTTAGATAGCAAAGACACATGCTGTGTTGAGATGTCCAATATGGTCTTGTTCAATATGTTGTCATTTACAGGACCTCCAGAAAGGTCTAACTTCAGAAGTACTTTCCAAATACAGGCATCTTCTATGTGGATTCATGTGCAGGAATTGGAATGTTTGTTGGTTTTTTTTTTACTTTTTTTCCCCCTGGTTTCCAAAACTGTAGCTTTTGTTTGGTTTGTTTACTATTGGTTTTGGACATAATTATTAAAATTTATTTACTTAATCAAATCCTCCTGAAATCAGATGGATTTAGCAAACTGTTTCAGCCTTTTGATTAAACCTGTGGTGTCACCTATCCAGGCTGGATGCAAGTCTTTCCTAATCAGTCAGGGAACTGCAGTTGTTTAGCCTGGAGGAAACTGAGGAGAGACTTTCTCACTCTGACACCCTGAAAGGAGGTTGTAGTGAGGTGGGTGCTGGTTTCCTCTCCCTAGTAACAAGAGAAAAAAGCACCAGTTCAGGTTTATGTTGGCTATTAGAAGCAATTTCTTCACTAAAAGGGTTCTCAGAGCCTGGAAGAGGCTCCCCAGGGAGGTGGTTGAATCCCCATCCCTGCCTGGAGGTGTTTCAAAGACACAAGAGATGTGGTGATGAGGAACATGGTTTGGCACCAGCCTTTGTAGAGTTTGGTAATGATTGGACTGGATATTAAAGGTTGTTTTCAACTGAAATGATTTTATGTTTGAAGTTTAGTGATTATAATATGTCTGGAGAAACTAGATTTCTGATATCTTTCAGATAAAGCATTGTACTTGTTCTCTATGCCAGAACAAACCTTTTAGCTTGTGTGTTATTTTACTGAGCTGAAGGGAAGTATGCAACGAGAATATATATTTCTTGCATCTTCACTGAGTCTGAGATTTGCACATAGATATATCAAATGTTGCAGATGTAGAGACACTTCTCTTAGTCTGCCATGCATAATGCCTTGTCTCTAGTGGATTTTTGCTCTTGTCATAGCTGTACGGGAGAGAGCCCCCATTGTAGACAGAAATGGAGGATCTTTGAGGCATGAACGGGTCCTATTCATTTCCTAATGGAGTTCTAACAATAAGATCTGGCAAACATAGATTATTTTAGCAGGAAACAGCCCTTTATTGTGGCATCTTGGCAGTGCTTGGGTAGAGTCCCGCTATTCTTTCTCCCTCTGGCCTTTGCTTTCAGTGTCTTGTCTGAGCCTGTTCTTTTTTTTTTTTTATCTTAAGAGACTTCTGGTTTTATTAACTTTCTTTTATATGGTGAGTATAATGCTAGATGGTACTCTGGCAGTCCTGGATATTGAAATTTTGTGTGAATTTCTCTGGTGCATATGTTAGTACAAACATATTGTGAATGGTACAGGATCGCCTCTAAACTGCTGATGGGGGGTCTTGTTTTAATGCTGTTTCATTGGCAGATAGAATTTCCGTTTACAAATACAGCAAGTGCCATTTGAGACATTCAACAATTACTTTTTCCATGACATAAGTTGTGGTTTGTTAGCTGGGGTTCTAGGGCTAGATGAACAAACATTTTGTGGAGCTGACTCAAATTATACAGGGATCAGAAACTGAAGTGAAGAAAACTCCTAAACATTAAGTCTGTTAAGTCACCTTAGATCATGTATTTTTCAAGTTCTTCTGGGTTTGTAAGCAGTGAATGGAAATTCTTTTCCCTTTGGTTATTAGAGCTATTGACTGTAACAGTACCGTTTCTGGAGTCCCCAACTCAGCAAGTGTAACAGATTTTACTGTTTTCTGTTGTATCAGCTAATTGTATGTAACCCCGGGCTAGGATTAAATACATTTTTGCCACCAGAGATGGTCTTCATGGAGGGCATGCTGAAGTTCTCACTGTGATGGAAAGGCATATACATAGAGAGAAATAAATACATGGTGATTATACAATGAAGTACATACACTTAACTTTTTCATTTCCTTCATTCTGGTGCCAAAATGTGATAATGGCTACTAGAAATAAAATACCTGCTTTTCCTTCTAACTTTAAGTTCTTGGAATTGCACTAGAGCTTGCTTCTATTTCTTGGAACTGGCAGAAGGGAAAGCTGAAGTTTATCTGATTGTTTGAATGATGTCTGCATATCTGAATGGCAAATTCCTGTTGTGTGGAGGGAGCATTGAGGTGGTGGAGCAGATCCAGAGAAGGGAAACTTAGCTGGTGAAAGGTCTGGAGAACATCTTGTGAGGAGCAGCTAAGGGAACTGGGATTATTTAGTCTGGAGAAGAGGAGGCTGAGGGGAGACCTCGTCACGCTCTAAGATTATCTGCAAGGTTGTAGTGAGGTGGGGTTCAATCTCTTCTCCTTAGTGTCAGGTGATAAGGTGAGAGGAAATTAACTGAAACTCAGCTGGAGGAAGTTTAAATTGGATATTAGGAAAAATTTCTTTACAGAAAGAGCGTTCAGGCATTGGAATAGATTGCCCAGGGAGACAGTGGAGTTACCATCACGGGAGACATTCAAGAAATGTGTGGACGTGGCACTGTGGGACATGGTTTAACAGCCATGGTGGTGTTAGACTGATGGTTGGACTTGCTGATCTTTGACGTCTTTTCCAGACATTTCCAAACAATTCTGTGATTCTGTATATGTACTCACACTTGGAGAGAACTTGTGTGTGTTTCTGAATCCCATGACTGTTGTTTCTGGTAGCGTAAACTCAGTGACAATCAAATGTTATTGCTTGGTCTTTATAGTGTCCTCTTCACAATCTGGATGCTGAACTTCTAATCTCATTTGGAAAGTTGTTGACTAGCCTTCAAAATCATGAACGTGCTAGCACGTTCCTACTTCCCAGGCTCACTGTCATAATTTTTAGATTTTGCTAGCTGCATAGCTCAGACTTTGGAGTCTGCTATGTTAGCTGTGCCTTGGAAAAGAGAGACCACATGTCTACATTAAGAAAAGACTCCAGGCTTTCTGGTGATCTCACCAAAAATTCACATAGCAACTCTTTGTTGCTGCCACACTTGTAGATACTGTAATATCTCTGGTTTTAGGCAACAAGATTGTTAAATGGACTGTTTTGAGTTTATCCAACAGCAGGAACAGTTCTTCTCAGGGATTCTGCCTTAATCCTAGGTCTCACAGGCGCTTACTTTTCCGCTTACCAGCATTGCTTTTTATATTAACAAGAGTAAAGAAATACCAGGAGGTACAAGCTTTTGATGACAGAACTATGTTATGCTCTCCTTCCTAAATATAATCTTTTTACAGACACATCAAAGTTTCTTTCAAAGGTGGTCTTTGACTTCTACTTGAATTGGGTTATCCATTTGCAAATATTTTTCTTGAAATCACATACTTGCCAAGATGTGGAAAGATTTTACTTAATAGGCATCCATAGGGTGCTTTCCGTTTGCCTGGAAGAACAAAACAGTTTCAAACATTTCAAAGCCTCGTTGTTGACTATGTAAAGGGAATGAGGACTCATCCCTTTGAATTCCTGACCCAATCTCATTTTCTCATTTTGCATCTCTGCTGGCAACAGATTAGCCCACATAATTGCTGCCACCAAGAATGAGTTCTGCTCTTCATGCGCTTCCACCATGGCTTACTTTTTTTTGTTCTGTTGGGTTTTTTTACTGGAAGATATCTACATTTGAGATCTTTGGAGAGTTAAAGCACTGTCAGCACTTTTCATGTTTGAGCATTAAGCCAGGTAGAACAGCCAAAGGTGCTGTCACGCCTTTCAGAGGGACATTTTTACAGTTTACCATGCAACACTGATTTTAAGTCTGTAGCAGGGTGCTTCGCAGTATTCAAAGCAAAATGGTGTGTTGTACCTCCCTGGGATATCTGCAGTACAAATAGCTTCTTTTACACTTATGTCCATCCAAATTGAGAGTTGGTGATTTGCATGCCTTCCCATGGATCAATGTGAATAAAATAGGTAACTTAATGAGGGAGCTCTCATCATTATAACAGAGCATTGAGTGTCACATGCAAACTGAGGAACGTTTGACATTTCTGAGCTCAGGGTATGTAAGAAGAGGGACTGAGTGCAGTTCTCACTGACTTGAGCAGCACATGCTGTGACCATTCTAATCTCACAGGTAATGTTCATAGAATCACAGCATGACCTCTAGTCCAACGTCCCTTCCTAAAGAAGAATCACCCAGAGTAAATCCCACAAGAATGTGTCCAGGCAGGTTTGGAATACTTTCAGAGATGGAGACTCCACAACCTCTCTGGGCAGCCTGTTCCAGTGCTCTGCCACCCTCAATGTAAAGAATTTTTCCTGATGTTTGCATGGAATCTCCTGTGTGCCAGTTTGTTTCCACTTCTCATTGGATGCCACTGAGAACAGTTTGTCTCCTGGCACTCACTTTTAGCTATTGACGAACGTTAATTTCTGCCCCCTCTCTTCTCTTCTCCAGGCTAAACAGCTTCTCTCAGCCTTTCCTCGTAAGGCTTTGCAACTCTCTCATGGACCCTCTAGAGCAGTTCCTTGTCCTTGAACTGGGAAGCCCAGAAATAAATGCAGCATTCCAGATAATGCCTCACCAGGGCAGAGGAGAGGTGTAAGAGAACCTCTCTTGACCTGCTGACTACAGTCTTCTTGAATGGATTCCAAGATGCCATTGACATTCTTGACCATGAGAGCACATTGACTCATGGCCAGCCTGTTGTCTGCCAGCACTTCCAACTCATTTCCCCAGTGCTGCTCTCCAGTAGGTCATCCCCCAACCTCTACTGATATATTGAATGAATACTCTTCAGTGCAGACAAGGAGGACCAACTGTGACTTTGACTTGGACTAGTGTGCACCATTACAGAATTTACTGGGACTTGCACCTCCTAAGGCTACTCAACAGGTTTAAAAACCTCTCTTTTCGCCTGAGAGATGGATTTCAGGCAGTGACCACGAGGTGAAAGCTTTTGAACAGCTGTGTTAATTTTGGCCCTATGTGAAATGAAGCTAACTTTTCCTTGCTACAGGAAATTGCCAAATAAAATAACAGAGGAAATTCACTACTCTTGGAGTTTCTAGGACAATATTCTGAAGAAACAGAATCATTCCAAACAAAAAATGTTTTTTGAAAAACATCCCTCTAGATGTAAGTTGATAGTCTTTGTTTATATCCCATAGGGCAATCCTGGTAGCAAGCAGATTCCTCTCTTGACCAGAACACAGAAAAAAATATAATAAACTTACTTTCAGCTAGAGGTCAAAGAAGGAGCAAGAATGATCACATGTTTTTGGGAGATTTGGATACTACTGTGATCAAAAATGTAAGAGAGAAGCTTTTATTTCTCTGGGAGGGAAGTGTTTAGTTACGGGGGCATTCTTCAGCTTTTGTTTTGCTTTAAGAGTGTTGTGTCTTTGGTACTTAAAATGGTTTCATCTGTTAACTTAGAAGCAGATCAATGTTTCATATATCAAATAACCTATATTTACAATTTAGAAATGCAATATACTTTAACTGGTACAGGCATTACTGTCAACATATAGTTATTTGGTGGTTGAATACCCATCCCTGAAGATGTTTATAGAGATGTGATACTGAGGTTAGCACCAGAGAGGGAGTTAGGTAATAGCTGTACTTGGTGACCATAAAGGTCTTTTCCAACTTAAATGATTCTGTAATATAAATAGAACTCTCTTCCATCCTCTTTGGTCATCACACTGACCTTTGTCATGCCTATTGTAGACTCAGAGGACCAGAAGAAACTGAACTGGAGGTGACCTGGTGCTTCCCCCTGCCCCCAAAAAAAAGTCAATGGCCTTTACATCTTTATCTACACTTAATTATTTTTTAAAATAACTTCTCCAAGCACTTTTCTGAATTTTTTTTTTTCTTATCACTGGAGAGTTTTCTTTCCGTCTGTTTGGAATCTTTCTTACTGCCAGTTAAGGTCATTGTTTCTTACCCTGTTAACCATGGTCCCAAAGTCAAATGTAGAAGACTGCATTTTAAAGGCATGTTTAATGACTTTGTCCTTCCACTGACTAAATCTCAGTTCTTTAAGACTTCCCTCTGTGTAGTCTTTTTTTTCTGATAACCTGTCATTTGGCCTGATTATACTTTTCTGAGACCTTTCTTACCACTATTTGAAACACAAAACTTAAAACATGTCCCAGTGTTCCAGCTTGAGGCCATCCTCATCCTTAGTAGACGGAGAAAATTGTTTTATGTCTTTTGCATTTTAATCTTATCTATGTATTTCCTTGCAACTTTTTGCTGTGTTTTATAGCAGTGGTTGTTTTGCAGCAGCATGACACTGACACTTCAGAACAGGCTGTAGGGTTTTTAATAGTTCAGCAGTTGTTGCTTGGGAAGCTGGTCTCCTTCCCATGTTTGTGCAGTTGAGTAGTCCTTTCTGTATAGATGTTCTTTTGCCTGGTAGCTATTATCCTGTGTTTTTTTTCCCAGACGATTTCTTGGCTTGATCAATGAAATTTTGAACCCTTATCATCTTTCCACCTTTGTGTCATCTGCAGATTTAATGAATCCACTTTATTTTATCATCTGGTTTGCTAATGAAGACATTGTACCCAAGAGAAAACCTGTATTTGGTGTGTCTTTCCACAACCACTGTAAGCTATGAGTAAGTGCCATTTTGTGGGTTGCGTTTTTGGGTGGGTGTTTTGTTTGTTTGTTTTTAGTGGGTTTTTGGTTGGTTGGTTCCACCTGAAGCATATCTTACCTTTTAAGTGTTAATTCCCCAGCTCATGGGAAACAGAGATAGTATTGGAACTTAAGGAAAATCAGAATTTAACGTTTAATACTTCTCCATTCTAGTATCTCTTGTGCTATAGAGGGTTATTGGATTGATCTGACATCACTGGTTCTTGAGAAATACTACTGCCTACTGTTAGAGCAGCAATTTCTTCTCAGTTCTTTATTTGCTCCTGTATTTGGCCAAGAATTGAAGTTCAGCTGCCTGATATAGAGTAAGTCCACTTAGGTGGGATGCAGGAGTTGAGCATAAGGTTCTCTGCCTGCTGCTGCTGTGCCACTGTACTTTCTGCCGGCGCATAGGGCTGCAGCTGGATTAGGAGGAAGGCAGACCTGGTGGGTACCTTAGAAGACTTTCCAGAAGACACCTGTATCCTTGAATACTAATGGATTGGTTGCTGCTGGTTCAGCCACATTGTTCAATGAGCAGTAAACTGTTTTTTCTATGGATTTTTGTCTTAGAGGTGTTCTCTACAGTGTAACAGACCTCTATCTTCACTCCCTCTCCTTTTTCCTTGTGCCACCTTCTTCAAGCAATGCCTACAGTACTGCAACTACTCAATTTTTACCCTTGAGCATGGTGTGTATCATCTGATGGATTTGGAAGCAGCACACACTGAACTGGGCTTACGTTCATGCCTTGCCCATCTGGCCAGAATATTCCTGCTGATAGATCAGCATGCTTAGGTCCTGCAGCAGCCTCCTGTCAGTAAGGCACTAATTTGGTTTATCTCAGCACCCTACTCATGTAGTAGTTTTAAGAATGTTGGCTTAAGTCCCTTACCCATAAATGGAGTCTGGCTAAAGTGGGCTTGATAAAACCTGCAGTTTCTATCTGTGGTTAGGTGGTTTATTGGAGAAGCTCTGTTGCCATAGCTTTTAAAATACAAGTAAATGGTTTTAGAATAATTGATGCGGAGTTGATGCTGCTGCCTGCCATGGACCATCAGAGACCATTAACTGTAGTCCTGTATGTTTCATTGAAAACCAGAAGGTGCAGTAGTAGCACATGTGCCAGTGTTGGATCTGTTCTGTGATTTCACCTTTTTAGGGTATGCCTCAGCTTTGAACAAGAGCCATAACATGCTGTCCTTCCAGTTGATCTGGACACCGTAGGGAGCACAGCTTAAAAATGGAATCTCATCCTGTATCCTTGCTAAGGAAGAAATAAGGGTCTGTAGTCTGGAGAAGAGGAGACTGAGAGAGGAATCTTATAAATGCTTGTAACTGTATAAATGGTGAAGGCTAAGAAGATGGGAATGGGCTCTTTTCAGTGGTAGGACAAGGGGTAGTAGGCACAGACTAGAACACAGAAGGTTTCACTTAAACTTGAGGAGAAACTTCTAGCCTATGAGAGTCCTGAAGCTGTGGACATGTCTGCCCAAAGAGGGCCCAGGAGTCTCCTTCTCTGGAGACTTTCAAAACTCACCTGTGAGCAGGTGACCCTGCTTTAGCAGGTGAGGTTGGAATGGATGGTCTCCAGAGGTCGCTTCCAATGCCTAGCATTCTGTGACATAACAATTTGAAATATAATCAGGACTACATGCAGAGCAATTGAGCCAGCTCTTCTCTTTTGCAGACTGCTGGCTGCTAGAAGTCCCACAGACAGAGTTTATGTAGCCTTCTTTCACTCTGCACAGGAAGAAAGGATCTTTGGTAGCCTCAGGTCCAGGGATACCTTTGATTGCGTAGTGGTGTGAAGCTGTGGTGACCTGCTGTACATAATCCTTGCAGCTATCAGTACAGCTGTCACAAGCATGTTAAGTGGCACATGGAGCTCATCAAAGGGACTGAGAGAATACATTTGTGGGACACAGCGTACCACATTCAGGAATCTATTTGCTTAGTCTTCTCTAGAAGAGCAGCATGAGAGGGCAGCCTAACCCCAAATGTAGTCATACTGTATTCTTTTGCTAGCCCTAGAGGGCAGAGTTAAATTTAGAGGGTGGGGTTAGTACGTGCTGTCAATGGCCCTGTCTTAAATGTGTTTCTCATTTTAGTTATAAATATTAAAATCTCAAGTTTAAATGTAAATGCATTTAATGAGAAAGAGCTACCAGGCAGCTCTATTTATATATTCATTTAGTTCAGTTTCTGAGCAGCGAGTTAATCTTTTCTCAGAGGCCCCTTACCTGAAAACTTGCTTCAGTCTGTTTATTTCTAATTTAATGTTCGATCTTTAAATCTGTGATTTGAAGACTTAGCTGTGATTAAATAGCATTGGCACAAGATTAATTTGATGTATTGAACTACCAGATCAAGAGAAACACGTTTTAAAGGTTTCTGTACCAAATTTGCAGAGAAATAATTGCTGAAAGCAACAAATTAAGTAAAGTCTGTAATAGAATTATAGAATTGTTTAGATTGGAAAAAAACCTTTAAGATCATCAAGTCCAACTGTTATCTAACACTACCAAGGCTGGTGCTAAGCCATGTCCCTCAGCACCAAATCTCTGTCTTCTAAATGCCTCCAGCCATGAGGATTCAACCAATTCCCTGGGGAGTGTGTTCTGAAAATTCTTGTAAATTTCTTCTAATATCCAATCTAAATGTCCCCTGGTGCAACTTGAGGTGGTTTCCTCTCATCCTATCACTTCTTGCTAGAAAGAAGAGACCAACACCCACCTATGTACAACCTCCTTTTGGGGAGTTGTAGAGGGCAAGAGGATCCCTCCACAGCCTACTCTTCTCCAGGCTAAACAACCCAAATTTCCTCACCTGCTCCTTGGAAGACCTGTTCTCCAGACCCTTCACCAGTTTTATTGCTCTTCTCTGCACATCCTCACAGCATTTCAATGTCTGTCTTTCAGTGAAGGGCCCCAAAATTAAACATAGTGCTCAAGGTGTTGTCTCACCAATGCTGAATCCAGAAGGGCAATCACTTCCATGGTTCTTCTGGTCACACTATTCCTAATATAGACTGTGTGCATACAGAGTAGTACACAGAGTGCTTCTAAGTTTTCCTTTTTCTTCATTTTTTCCCTATCTATAGTGGCATTAGTACTTCAGTTGTCCCCGTTAGGCTTTAAAATTTCTGCTTTACCTGGTAAAATCTGGCTCATCTGGTTTGCCTTCATTTTGTGGCTTATTAGCTGTCTGAAGATAAGTTTTACTAGGCCAGTTCTAACAGATAAGCATATCATTTTAGCAACAAGAGCTTTGAAGCTACAAAGTATTAATGAGGGAAATTTTTAAAAAAATCATAGATTCAGAAAATAGGAGTTTGGGTCTTCTCTCAGCTAAAGAGTTTCTTTTGTCTGTGAGGTTGAGGCAAGGTTTTGAGATTTGGAGGGGTTTTTTTCCTTCCCTTTTTTATCCCTGTGGAGAAGGATCAAAATTTCATGGTGAAAATTTCAAAATTTCCAGGTTTTAGTTGTGTCGGTTTGCTTCATGTTGCCCTTTCTTCCCTTTGACTTTCACGTTTTCTTCTGGACAATTGAAACTTTCATGAGTTGGAGACTACTGGGGTGAAATGAACAGCCATGGATAAAATTCTAACAAGAAGAGCTAAGTCTGTGAATGATCCTTTACTGTTTCCTGAGTCATTCCAGCCTCATTAATCAGTGGTGGTGCTGCAGAGGCTGTGTGGTGTGTTATGTCGCCAGCACAGCAGCTTCTCCATCCCTTTCCCCTACCCCCTGCATGCCTACACAGTGGGGAAAACTAGAGAGGGAAGCCATCAATCTTTCCAGTTGTAGATGTCAGCAGTGATTCTTCTGTTGACTTCCTGCTCTCTCCTTCGTGCCCACCACCTGTGTTTAGAATTAGCTCTGATGCTGCGGATCTCACTTGGCTCTTCACCTGTTCTGCCCCAACTAAATAGCTATTAAAATGAAGCAGAGGAGCTAAATGCTATAGCATGTGAATAGTCACCACCAGTGTGGTTTGTGGGGTCAGTTGTGTTGCAGCTGCTATTGTAATACTGTCATAATTTTCTGTAACAGTGCTTGTGTTTCAGCCCAAAGGTGAGCTTGCAAGCAAATCTTTCTTTTAACATAAAGATGATAGGCTTATGACTATCTATAGCATATGCAATAAATACTGTTTCCCATTACTTATCTTGCTGGAATAGATTTATGAACAAAGTCCAAAGAAATTAGTCAGTGAGAAGCTTTGTCCTTACCTTCAGTTATTCAGAGGATACAATTAGAAGAACACTCTTTGGGGTTTGATATTCGTATCTCTATATCTGGCTAGTCAGGGTCTTGAAAAACCAAAGTGTCTATGTCCCCCATCACCAATTGAGAAGCTGATATGTACTGCCTCTACTTCAAAGGCAGGGTTAATATAATACTATGGTCTGGTGTGTTAGATGACAGGACTTAATCAGACTCTAACCAACTAATTTTTAGTGTTTACTTTTATGTAATTGTATAAATGTTTTTCTGTAACAATCCTGAGAATTGTCTATTGGCAACTTTCTCCTGCCTTCTCAAATGGGTGCTAAGTTTTTCGGATTCTAAAGCACACATAGATGAAAGTGTATGTATAACGTTGCCTTAAAATTGTAGCTGGTCTGCTGCAGTTTCAAGTGTGGCGTTATAAAGAAGAAAACTTCACGTCCTGTGGATGCTTTCACTTGAAAAGCAGTATTCTGTTGACCATGCCAGGCAAATATGTGTATTCAGCTTGTGGCCAACCCTCACAGAATTCATAATGATAAACATGAAAGGTGTAGTTAGGATATTAAGAATTGGCCAGCAACATGGGAGATTTAGATTTGTGTGAGTCTTTTCCTTAACTCTAGTTAAGGAACTCTAGTGAAGTTAATTTCAGTGTGTTCTCTAGTTCTGGCACTTTAGTCTCATGAGCAGAGAATGAGTGTATTTTTCACTGCCTTATCAGCTGTAGCTGTCCTTACTACAAGTATGATATACTGAGAAAAGCTCTTGCTTTGGTCAAGGAGAGCAGTATTGAACTTTTGGAAGCTAATATTTTCCAGCATACTCTTTTGCATTGAAAGTGGATGAGACCATACTGGAGGGTGTGTTTGGACCAGACTTCAGCCATCTTGCTCTGGGACAAGTATGTTGTGCTTACTCCTAAACTGGGAGCCTTTTGACATTGGCAGCAAAAGGAGTAGCAGTTGTTTACTTCACTGTGAAAAAGGAAGTTAGGTAAGAGAACACCTAAATCATAATGGAGTTTGATGCCACAACTCACAGAATCATTTTGGTTGGAAAAGACCTTTGAGATTGAGTCCAACCACTAACTAACTCTACCAAGACAGCTGCTAAACTATGTCCCTCAGCACCACATCTCTGTGTCTTTGAAACACTTCCAGGGATGTGGATTCAGTCAGCTGTTACAGGGTTTGAGAAGCCTTTCAGTGAAGAATTTGCTTCTAATAGCCAACCTAAACCTCCTCTGGTGCAAATTAAGGCCATTTACTGTCATCCTGTCTCTTGGTTCTGATGAGAAGAGACAAACATCTACCTGGCTCCAGCCTCCTTTCAGGTAGTTGTAGAGAGCAAGAAGGTGTTTCTGAAGCCTCCTTTCTCTAGACTAAACAATCCTAGATCCCTCATCCACTCCTCACAAGACCTGTTCTCCAGAGCCTTCACCATCTTTGTTGACCTTCTTTGGACTGTTCCAGTACCTCAATGTCTTTCTTCATTCAGAAGTGCTGCTGAGAAATGCACTGTGGTGTTTGGAATTGCTGTGCAGAAGTCTTATTGAGAGAAAACAAATAGTAGATGTTAAGCCATCTGTCATATACTGTGCTTTTAACAGAAGTGGAGATTAACGTGCAGTACTACTGGTATAGGTGCACACCACACAGAGTTAAACACACGAACAGCAGGCTCACACTGTGCTTACTACAGATGTCTGAATGAGTGAGTGCCTGTGGGATAGATCTGCATGTCTTGTGGCTTTTACTCTGCTCCACTGGGAAGTCTTCACTCCTTTTGTTTTTATCCTTTTCCAACTCCAGTACTTTGGAGCACACAGCTCGCATCCCCTGACCTAACAGCTTCATTGAAGTGCATTCCAGGCTTATGATTTCATGGTACCAGGCAGAACTCCCCTGCCACGTTGCTATGCTGCCCGCTGCTTCTCACAGAGTGAGCAAACATGGAACATAAACTGTCTCCAAAGGGGCAATGTTCTCTGTATATTTTTAGTGCTAGAAATCCACGATTCATTTAAGGGTGTTTTGTGGGGATTTTTTTTTTTAAATACAAGCTTCTGCTAACACAATGGAATATTTCATGCCACCCAATTTGCTGTAACATCTCATGCTTTATGTTGTTAAATGGAATCAAAGTAGTTAAAGACTTCTAGTCAAATTGGTCCCTCAGCTTGGAGCTAACAAGGATTTGTTCTTTGTCATGTATTTGCTGGTTGCTTTACCCGTGTCCAGCCTAGCTCAGTTTTCATTACTGGATTTAATTCTTTCTGAAATTCCACACTTCAGGTTAAGCAATCGCTGATCCTAGACTCAGTATAATGCCTATACTGTTTGTCCCTTATGTCTAAATTTATTGTCCATATACTGAACAACCCTTTCATAAGTGGTTGTTTACATGTAAGCACCATTAAAGATGCCATGCTTGCTTACACAGATACTCTCTTTACTGGACAGAGAACTTTGTTTTCTCTTCATACTATATTTTGTCCATTTTACATTGTGCTTGGGACTTTTCCAGCATGTAGCATTAATTTATGTTAACGCTAATATGCTAACTTAATGTAGTATTACAATAAAGCTATCTATAATTATCTCATTATTGCCCATCAAGTATTTGGGGTCAGTACAGCATTAGAATGCAGAGTTTATCTTGAGACACTGATGTCTTTTATTTTCTTGGTGAAAATCACTCTCAAGCTGCCTGTTTAAATGCTGTTGTTGCATTTTCACCATCTACTTGAGTATATTACAATCAAATGAGGGCACATTATTTTTCCAACACATACAGTATGTTGCTAGTGATGTCATCTAGACTGGACAGTGATCTGGCAAGGGGAAGAGACAGATAAGGAACCTGTCACGGGAAGCGTGTGGAGCAGGGACTGTAACTGTAAGGGAATGGAGTCAGTGTGACTCCACATTGATTCCCATTTTCTAGTATAAGTTACCCCATGGAGTTGAGCTGATTTTGCCTAAGTGTAGCACTAGCTTCAAAGTCCAAGGGAAAAGAAGTGACAACATCAGGAGACACTGAACAGGACAAACCTTGAATACTGTGTTCAGTTTTAGTCCCTTCACTACAAGAAACACATTTATTTGTGGGAGCAGGTCTACAGGAGGGCAGTGAAGCTCTCAAGGGGTCTGGAGAACAGGTTTTCTCATAAGGAATGACTAAGGGAACTTGAGTCGTTTAGTCTGGAGAAAAAGGCCCCATGTTGGCGCCAATTAAAAAATGTGGTGGTTTTGCAGTTACCTGCCCCCCACCTTTTGATATAAACCCCATCTAGGACTCAGAACACTGGAAGTTGATAAATGAAGCTTTATACAGCAATGCACAATATACAAGCAAATATTTACAATGTATAACAGATATTTACAGATATATATAATGAAAAGGTAATACAGAAACACCACACCCCTCCCAGAGACCAAAATCCCCAAGAGGGGTAACCTACCACCTTTCCCTCCTTCCCCAGTCTTATCTCACCACCTGTTGATACTGCAGATAAGCAGAGGTAGATCAGCTAGGGGGGTTAGCAGTAGGAAAGAAATTAGTAGTATTACTGAGAATTAGCTACCAAGGCAGAGACAAAGGAGACCATGCAAAGAGTAGCTACAGCCAGAGTGGCCTGAAACTGTCTGCGTTATCTATATTTTTGTTATAACTTTTAAAACAACTTTTTTTTGTTTCTCAGTAAAGCTCTGGGTGAAGTGACATACTGTGTTTTCCTCTCTCAGCCAATAGTCTAATTTCTCACTCAAATTCTCCAATTAGTTCAAACCAGCACAGAAGACCTTCTCACTCTACCTGGAATGAGGTTGGCGCAAGGTTGGTCTATTCTCTAGGGCTGAGTAATCAGATGAGAGGAAATTGCACCAGTTAAGGCTTAGATTGGGTATTACAAGCAACCTCTTGACTGAAAAGGTTCTCAAACTCTGGAAGATGCTCCCCAGGGAGGTGGTTGAATCCCCATCCTTGGAGGTGTTTAAAGGGTGCAGAACTGTGGTACTGAGGGACATGGATTAGCAGCAGCCTTGGTTAGATGATGATTTAACTCGATGACCTTAAAGATATTTTTGAACTAAAATGATTCTGTGATTCTAAAGCTCTGAACCCTAGTGAATTTTGAGTTCCTTAAGTTACTCCAAAACTTCACTTATGTATGTTGGAATGGCCTATATATTTTCTAAGTGAACACTTGGTTCTTCTCAATGTTAACAAGACTCTGGCTGCAGTCCTTGACCATGTTAAAACTTAGTGAGAAGTCAGTGAGTTCTGTCAGTGGTGATAAATGCTCTAATATATTTTTATCAGAAAAAAAGGTATTGAGTAGCAAGGAACAAATTGAGTAGCACAATTCTATTTTTGTGTGAAGGAGAAAAGGAGACATGGGTAGTCAAGGGTTGGAGCACAGGAACTGGAAGTTGGAATTGCTACTGGAAGAAATGGTGTCATTTTAAATGGTGTTATTTTTATCGAGGCAGATACCGTGTAGCTCCTTTGCTGGAGATTCTCTTAGGAACTGACTCAAGAATATATCAGAAGTCAAGGAAATATATGGGATGGGGTCCAGTGGTTACCAGCAGGGCTTAAAGGTGTAGTCATTTGTGAATAGAAGAAATCAGTATGGCTGCTAGCCCACACCTGCTCTGACCTGTCAGCACAAGCATTTAAACACAGGTTAAGAAAATTGTCTTGATCTCAAAAGCCAGACTTATTTTAAAAACAAAGGGAGTTTTTCTGCAAATTTTGAAGGAAATGGGTGAAGTTTTTCTGAAGTCAGTTTTTCAGTTGTTAATAGTAATGGTACCTGGTATTGACTTCTGCAGCCAATGGGTGAGTTTTCATAGTGATGTGAGTTTTTACAAATATATGGTGGAATAATAATCACAGAAATTAAACAAACTATGTTGGTAAATAAATTCTCTGTAGTTTGTAACAGATGTTGCTGATAAAATGTATCAGGAAAAGAAATCACACAGCCAGAGGGAGTCATGGTGAGGTTGGAGTTCATGCCACACAGTGGAGTTTGAGAGTTTGCCCTGTGCAGCTTTGTGACTGGGACTCCCTGCTGAGGTTGGTGGGACCCTCATTTATAAGCCAAGCAGTCTTGCATGCTCTTACAACTTGGCATGTAACAAGCAATTTCACATCAAACATTGATGAGTTACTTCTGAGTATGGTGGAATTCTCTGGAAAGGTCAGAGAGGTAATTGATCATATGCTGACAGCTTGGGGCTCTGAGAAAATGGTCAGATGGAGGGCTGGGATGCAAGAAAACAAACTTTGAGATAACTCTCACTTAGCCAAGCTATACATGGGCTAAGTTTTTTAATCTTTGCCCACAACCTCAGCTTCTTTTTTTCTTTTTCTATTTTTTTTTAACGCTTCTCAGTGAAATCTCTCCTCAGATCTTGACATTTTGCTGCTCCTGATACATCCACAGTATTCCCAGGGTGATCCCAAACTCTAGCAGTATTTCTTTGTAGACCCTTTTTAGAGTCCTGTGCTGCCAAGAGAGATAGTTTCAGAACTTTGATAATCTCGTTCATTATTATTTGATCTTTGGGTTGAGGACTATATTTCATTCAGGAACCTCTCAAAATATTCTTTTCAGATAGAAAAATAGCATTTTGATGTTCCTAAGCATTAAGAGGTCAATCTGCTCAGGTATGGCATATGTTTACAACAGAAGTGTTTGAATTTCTCTGGGATGTGATCCTAAGTTTCTGTATCAAAGTGGATAATGTACTAGATCTTCAGTGCAAAAAAGGATGACAGAATGTTCCATTAGGTTTCTGAGATCTAATTTTCACTGATGCTGTTTTACAGCTGTATTTGTTTGCAGACACAGTCTGATAGCTGAAAATTAGGCAGGTTGTAAGTCTCTCTATGGTAGAGAGTGTTTTGGCTATCTTGTTGCAATTATTTTTAGTCAGTCCTCAGGTAATTTACATATTAACACACTGACAGGAGGAGAGAAGAGACAGGCATAAGTGAGACTTAATTAATGACTTTAAAATTCAAAAGAATCTGTCAAAAAAATTGCATGTGTTAATTTTACCAATGCTTTGTAACAGAGTACAGTCATGGATCGGGTCTTCTCTGGTATCCAGCCAACTGGGACGCCTCACCTGGGTAACTACCTTGGAGCCATTCAGAACTGGGTGAATCTGCAGGAAGAATGCAGCTCAGTGCTGTATAGCATTATGGACATGCACTCCATCACCGTGCCCAAGGAACCAGCTGTCCTGCGCCAGAACATTCTGGACACCGCTGCTGCCATCCTTGCCTGTGGTATTGACCCAGAGAAGTGCCTTCTGTTTCAACAGTCACTGGTTAGTGCTCCTGTAACATGAGATTTCTTTCATATTAAGTGGCTTTCCACACACATTAATGAATCAGCATAGCACTGCAGCACTCCTTTATCTTTTTTGTGTTGGGGATCCTAGAAAATGTTAGCAGTGTTGGATTTCAAACTTACCCCTTGCTGCTGTTTTGAAGTGGCTCAAACAATAACTGAAAGTCCATTTAGGCATAAGTACAGTTTGAATTTCCCAAACGGATCTAGGAGTTTGTATGGATTAGGAGTAAAATACTGGAAAGACCTCTTAGGAGAGCATTAATTTACCTCTGTAAGTCTTGCATTAGTCACTAAAGGTTAGTTTATAAGTGCATAAACGTAGTCTGTGCAACCCTCAAGGCAAGTAAAATATGTTGCTATGGGTTCGTATCAGTAATTAATCTTTCAGCTGCACAGTATCTCCAACAAGTGATCAGGGTGGTGAGTTTTTGTCAGTTCCTTCATTACCAGGAAGTTGTCTTCTCTTGGATTTTTTAATCCGTTTTTTGCTATAACCTGCTTTGTTCAGAATCATAGGATCATTTCAGTTGGAAAGGACCTTTAAAATCAAGTCCAACCATTATCTGACTCTACGAAGGCTGCTGCTAATCCATGTTCTTCAACACCACATCTCTTGTCTTTGAAACACCTCCAGGGATGATGCTTCAACCACCTCCATAGGGAGCCTGTCCCAAAGTTTAAGAACCCTTTCAGTAAAGAATTTTCTTCTAATAACCAGTCTAAACTTGCCCTGGTGCAACTTGAGGCTATGTTATGAGGAGAAAGAGACCAACACCCAGCTGTAGAGAGCAGGAAGGACTACCCTCAACCTCCTTTTCTCCAGGCTAAAAACCCAAATTTCCTCAGCCACTCCTCACAAGACACCACTCCAGACGCTTCACCCATTTCATTGCCTTTCTCTGGACACACTCCAGCACCTCAATGTTCTTGTAGTGAGGGCTCCAAAACTGAACCTAGGACACAAGGTGTGGCTTCACCAGTGCTGAGTTCAGGGGGCAATCACTGCCCTGGTCCTATTGGTAACACTATTCCTGCTACAGGCCAGGATACTGTTAGCCTTCTTGACCACCTGGTCACATGCTGGCTCATATTCAGCCAGCTGTGGATCAACCCTCAGGTCTTTCTCTACTGGGCAGTTTTCCAGCCACTCAGCCTACAAACCTGGAGCATTCATGGGGTTGTTGTGACCCGAGTGCAGGACCCAGCACTTGGTCTTCTTGAATCTCATGCAGTTGGCCTTGGCCCATCAATCCAGCCTGTCTAGGTCTCTCTGTAGTGCCTTTCTACTCCTCAACCATTCAACACTCCCTCCCAGCTTAATGTTTTGGGCTCAAGTGCTTTGTTGACTTCCTCAAAGCAAGTATGTTGAAGCTTGTATGTAGTGATCAGGTATACCCTGACATCCACTGTGCTCTTGTACAATTGCATTGGCAGGACCAGATGTTTCTCTGGAAGCAATTAAAAGGAGTATCTGTGTGTAGCTCTTGATGCGAGGAAAGGAGACAGGAACCTTGCTAATGTGATTATTGGTTTAGTGTGATAATAAAAAACTACATTGTGGAATGTCATAATATCTAAATGCTTGTTCCCAAAACAAAGTGGAAGATGGATTGCAGCTATGGCTAATCAAGGAAGTTTATTGTTTGATTTTGGCTTAGTAGTTTCTTTGTTTTCAAAAAAGGAGCTGGCTTGTTCTGTCTTAAAAATAGCCATATTTGCAGATCACTGCAGTGCTACTGCAGTTACTTCTGATTAACACTTCTCTTTAAAAAAAAATTTAAAAATCATGCATTGAAATTATTACAAAGCAACAGCTCTTGGATTTAATCACTAAAAGCAGCTACAACTGATGACTTCTAGCATGCCAGCTCTGTAGCAATAATACCAGAATTAAGTTCTTGCACTGCACAAGTGTGCCAGAATAGTAAGGGAATTGCTCATGCAGTCGTTGTAGATGCTGCTGTGTCTTCTTCCTTTCTCTGGACTGATCTGGGCAAGAATGATATGGAATTGCTGAAGCGGGTGTTCTGTTGTTTGTTTAATGGTCTTTCTCTACTTTCTGTTGCTTCTTGTGTCTCTGGAATGTTTGTCATATGTGAAAAAAGATACTGAAACTTGGTTTCTCAAAAAGCATGTGCATTTGGTAAGGGTTTCACTGTCACAAAATCACAAAATGATAGGGGTTGGAAGGCACCTCTGAAGATCTTCTAGTCCAGCTCTCCTGCTGGAGCAGGATCATAAAATCATAGAATGTCAGGGTCTGGAAGTGACCTCAAAAGATCATCCAGTCCAACCCCTCTGCCAGAGCAGGATCACCTATACAAGACCACACAGGAATGCATCCAGGTTGGGTTTTGAATATCTCTGGAAGGGGAGACTCCCTAACTCCCCTGGGCAGTCTGCTCCAGTGTTCTGTCACCCTCACAGGGAAAAAAATTGCTCCTCATGTTTAAATGAAACTTCCTATGCCTCAGCTTCCACCCATTGCCCCTTGTCCTGTCATCGGGCATTACCAAGCAGAGCCTGGCTCCATCCTGCTGGCACTCACCCTTTCCATGTTTATAAACATTGATGAGGTCATCTCTCAGTCTTCTCCAAACTAAAGAGCCCCAGCTCCCTCAGTCTCTCCTTGTAAGAGAGATGTTCCATGCCCTTAGTCATCTTTGTGGCTCTGCACTGGACACTACTGAGCAGTTCTATGTCCCTCTTGAACTGGGGGGCCCAGAACTAGACACAGTACTCCAGATGTGGCCTCATCAGGGCAGAGTAGAGGGGCATCATCTAGGAGCACATCCAGGCAGGTTTAGAATACCTTCAGAGACTAAGACTCCACAGCCTCTCTGGGCATCTTGTTTCAGTGTTCTGCCACACTCAAATGGAAATTTTCCCTGATGTTTACATGAAACCTCATGTATTCCTTTTTGTGTCCATTGAAACATGTCCTGTGACTGGACACCACTGAGAAGAGCCTGGATACTGATAAGCAGTAGTGAAATATGCACTTCCAGACTGCTCCAGGCTAAACAGCCCTAGCTCTGTCAGCCTTTCTCTGTAAGGCTGATGCTCCAGGCCCTTCATTATCTTTGTGGCAATCTGTTGGACTCTTTCCAGTAGTCTTTTGTCCCTGAACTTGGGAGCCCAGAACTGGATGCAGTATTCCAGATGGGGCCTCACCAGGGCGGAGGAGAGGGGGGTAGGAGAGCCTTCCTCAACCCACTGACCACAATCTTCTGAATGTGCCCCAGGATGCCATCGACCTTCTTGGCAACAAAGGTACATTGCTGGCTGTTAGGATTTTACTTATAGCAGTGTTTGTGCAGATCACATCTCTAATACAGAGCTACCTGAACTAGCTAATTTTCATTGTATTGCTAAGAGGATATATAGCCTCTGTTCTTATGGATCTGGTATTCAGCCGAGTTGCCTATAAATGGATAAGTGCTGCTTTGATGAAAATTAGTTTTGTGTATTTCAGAATCTACCATTTGTAAATTGTTTTTGTAACATATCCGAACAGAACCTTAATGGCTGGCTTGTATTTGTTCTCCATACAGCAGTTCACCAGATATCTCCCAGACTTATTGTGCTATACACAAACTTGAACTCTAGGTGAGGGAAGTAGTGACTACAAAGAACAAGTGATGATAACCTGAAAGTATTAAGAAGGACGATGATAAATATTTAGGGTAGTACTTGAAACAGCGTTGTCTGTGAACGGTTGGGAACACGCACATTTAGTTAGAGTATCTATGAAAACACAGTTGTGGAATATGTTGGACACTAAAACAACCTCCCACTGAGAGAAACTTTTTCATTACAGTTTATTTAATTATGCTTTCTTAAGCAGGAAGACAAGTCATAGAAGAGTGATACTTTCTTACTATTGCAAATAAATGCACAGTTCAAAGTTATGTGTTTTTACTTGGAGCACAGCTACAAGGTGTATGAAATGCAGATGACAACAAGTTAGGTGGCAGTGTTGATTTGAATAAGGGTAGAGAGGCTCTTCAGAGGGACTTGGATAGGCTAGATCAGTGGGCCAACATTAATGGGATGAGTTTCAACAAGGCCAAATGCCAGATCCTGCACTTGGGTCACAACAGCCCCAAGCAACGCTACAGGCTTGAGGCAGTGTGTGGCTGGAGAGCTGCCTGGCAGAAAGTATTTGGGGGTTGTAACAGACAGGAAGCTGAATGTGAGGCAGCAGTGTGCCCAGGTGGCCAAGAAGGCCAGCGGCATCCTGGCTTTTATTAAAAATGCTGTGGCCAGCAGGAATAGGGAGGTGATTGTCCTCTTTGGTGAGACCACACTTTGAGTACTGTGTTCAGTTTTGGGCACTGCAATATGAGATGTGGAGGTGCTGGAGTGGGTCCGGAGGAGGGCAACAAAGCTGGTCAAGGGCCTAGAGAATAAATCTTATGAGGAGTGGCTGAGGGAGCTGGGGATGGTTTGAAAAAGAGGAGGCTGAGGAAAGACCTCATTGCTGTCTACAGCTACCTGAAGGGATGTTGTGGAGAGGCTGCTGCTGGTCTCTTCTCACAGGTAATTGGAGACAGAACAAGGGGGAATGGCCTCAAGCTGAGACTGGGTAGATTTAAATTGGACACTAGGAAAAAGTTTTTCACTGAGACAGTGGTCAGGCACTGGAATGAGCTGCCCAGGGGGCTGATTGTCACTGACTCTGGATGTGTTTAAGGGTGATTTGGATGTATTGCTTAGGGATATGATTTAAGATGAATCTTGCAGAGTAGGGTTATAGGTTGGACTTGGTGATCATGAGGGTCTTTTCCAACCTGGATGTTTCTGTGATTCTGTGAAATCCTCTTTGCTCTTAGAGCAATCGATGTCAAAACATCCTTGAAATGGGTGTTTTTGCCTCCCAGGCATAAGGGAGAAGTAGGCAAATAATGACTTACATAACATATCCTGAGAATAACTAGAAGAAAGAGCAAATATATTCCTTAAATTGTACCATAACTGATAAAAGCTGTAACAGTCATCTTTGATAAAGGTTAGGATGTTTTCTTCAAGACAAAAAGGACTATAGGGCCAAGGTGGGAGGTGGGAGAAATAAGGAAGACAGTAAGCAATCTGCACACATGGTAAGCTTATATGGCGTAACCCGTTTTCTCTGACTTCTGAAGGGTACAATACACCCTTCAGTTCTTACCTATAACCATCTTGTACCTCATCTGCTTCACAGTCAAAACAATTTTAGAAACTGCTGTTGCTTTTATGTGGTCTCAGGCTGTTCTTTCTACCCATTTACCTATTGTGGTAGACACATGCTAAATGTCCTAAGAGAAACTAAAATCACATCACAATTGACTCAGCAGGCAGTGGTTGATAAGCTGCATGGATCCTTCTCTGAGGAGTTCTATGAGTTTCTGGACAATGTAATGTTGAGTTTCTGGGTGAAAATTGCACTTTTCAGCCTTCTGGATGGGGTGATTTATTTTCTGAGTATAATCATCTGTGGTGTGTGAGAAATTGAAGCAGTAATGTGGGAGGTGGGAATTTGCCAATTTGTCTTTGCCTTAATTTCAAAAGCCAAAACACAACAATATAAATGTGTGCACTAACTGTTTCACTGCTATTCTTTTCCAGAAATATCCAGCTGGTTTGTTTTGTGGGCAGAGCTTGAATGGATTCATGCTACTTCTCATCCAATTTTCAAAGGGTCTTAAAAGCTTCCATTGCATCATAGCTTATAAATTCATTAAAGTACATTAATTTAGCATGGTCCATTGAAAACTTCCTGTCATAAGAGGAAGTTATGTGACTGTTTAATTTATAAAATGATTCTGTTTTTCTCATCCCTGTTTTCTCCTCCATAGGGCCAGGATAGACATAACTAGAGCCCAGTGGGAGGAAAAGTCATGGTTCAGTAGGATTTTATTTTTTTTTCTTTCTTTCATAATTTACCTCGTTCATCTCATGCTATTATGTAGCTGTTATATGTTCCTCTTTCCACCAGTTTTCTGGATGCACCAAACTACTTTCTCAAATTATATTAGTTAGACTAAGAGAATGTTTTTAAAAATAAGTTCATTTCATAATGAATAAAAGGAGGGGAAAGGGTGCCTTAGCCAATTTACTGTGCTTTCTCTGGATTTATAACCAGTATAACCTTATCCCAGTAGAAGTACTCTTGGTCAGGCTCTTTGGGAAAAAAAAAATCTATTTCTTTAAGTTTTAACCAATATATAAATCAGGGTAGGTTATTAAAATGTTCAAAGCTATCAATGAAAGCTTTACCTAGATAACCACCCCCAATTTAATACATTGCTTAACATGTTCTTTAAATCAGATTTTGACTTTGTAACAATGAACATAGCCCGTACACACTTGAATTATTTCTTTGAACAGAAATTTGGGATACAATGTCAAATTTTCTGTCACAGAAGTATCTCATTGGCTGTGCACTTAATGTATGCAGTCTATTTTGTCTTGTTAATAGCCCAGTTATTCTCTCTACTTGTAAAATATAGATTCATTACCAAGGCTTTTAGACATACTGCTTGCAACCTTAAGCATTAATAAAATCTTACCACTTAGTCAAGAAAAATAAGTTTAGCTAGCACTTTCTCCCTAAAAGGCCTCTTTAATTTTTTTGAAAGCACTGATACTTCTAAAAGAGACAAAAATCCTCAAAAATGTTTCGTTTCTTTTGACATTTAGAACACGCTTCTCTGTTTAGATAACTTTTAGTGCACAGCTTTCCATATTTACATTCCCAGACCTGTTGTTTTTTGTTTTTTTTTTTTTCAAAACAGTCAAAATTTTTGAAATGTATTGCCTATTTAAAATTTAGCAGTTAATGAGGTTACACCACTGAGGGAAAGCTCTTTCCATGTAACAGGTAAGCAGCAACTTTTCAGTCCCATACAGAGAAGGGCCATACGTTCTAACTTGAGGAAATCCGTCTTTAAAAATTAAATGCTACATCTCCTTTTGCAGGAAAGCCCCATCAGCTGCCCACACACAACTCTATAGTAAGTCTCAGTAAGCTGTATTTCAGCATTAGTGATTTGCATGCTTGCAGATCTACTCACAGTATCCATGCCTTTCCCTCCTTTACTGTTCTTGAGTGTCGTTGATAACTGTCTTTCTCAGCTGTATGTCTCAGCATGAAAAGTCATCTCAAATTACTTGGACTAAAAGTAGCTGTTGTTTTTTCATGTATGTATATCATCAACTATACCTGTGGCTAGGGAATAGCAACAACAGCTTGGTAGGGAATAGCTAGGATCAAGGACAGAGCAATAGGTTCAGAGGGAAAACCTCTGAGATTGTACTTCAGTCTTTAACACAGAATCACAGAATGGCAGGGGTTAGAACAGACCTCTGAAGATCATCTACTTCATCCCCTTAGATATCGAAGCAGGACTACCTAGAGTGAATCACACAGGAATATGTCCAGGTGGGTTTGGAATGCTTTCAGAGACTACACAATCTCCCTAGGCAGCCTGTTCCAGTACTCTGCCACTCTCAACACAGGAAGAATTTTTCCTTCTGTTTCCATGGGCCCCTGTCCTGTGTTGCAGTTTGTGACTGTGGCCCGCTATCCTGTCACTGAACACCACTGAGAGGAGTCCATGCTCTGGACACTTGCCATTTAAGTATTGATAAGCATTAATGAGATCATCCCCACTCCCCCTCATTCTACTCGAGGCTAAACAGACCCAGGTCTCTCATCCTTTCCTCCTAAGGAAGATGTTCCAGTCTGCTAATTGCTTGAGTGTCTCAGAAATTATTTAAGTGCAAATTGTGATCTGAATTTAATAATGTTAAATGGCTGCACAAGTGAACAAAAACAATTTGTCTGTAAAGAGGGAGAAGCAGAACACTAAACAAGATGAAGAAATTAAGATGCTTGTGCCTCCTGGATTACTGCTGGTTATCATCTGAAAATGGTCACCTCCTAATTTATAAGTGAGCTTTTAAAAAAATGTAAAAGAGATGTGACTATGCAAACTGGAGCTTGTCAGGACACAAGGAAGGAATGTAAAGTGATTTGTTCTGCAAGTAAGCCAGGTTGTGTGCTTAATGCAGTGGTTATAAAGGAAGGAATGTGTTGCTGGTAATAGCAGAGAGATGACCATCTTGATCCTTTGAGAAGCATTGATGTTTTTTACATGCTTGTAACAGATTAGGAGAAAAAAGTGTGTTCAAGTGGGCAGGAGTGGGGAAAAAAAGAGAAACAATGTGTTCACCGAGAATAGCAAAGGGCTGTCAAAAAAAGGGAGATATGGTTAAGCTTTTTGTGAAAGCTGCTAAATGGGAAATAGTTGGCTTTTGTAAAGGAAACAATAAATAGAGAGCTTACAGGCTATTTCTCCTTCAAATATATTCAGCCAAATTGCAAGAGCTATTGCCCAAGAAAATACTGAAAACAGGGTATTATGATACTCTGTCAGGACACAAAATGATTTAGTGGATTAGATAGCTGTTTTTCAGTTACCAGTGATTATGACAGTCCTGGAGATTTGTTTGACACTTCATGAACTGTCACAAGTTGTAAGTATTGTTCATTGGAGATGTAATTCTGTTTTTCTACATTCTTTAGTAATTTTATATTACAGTATTTGGGGGAGAGAGCACTGATGATAAGCTGATGTCGCCATTGGAGAAGAGCTACGCTTATCATTATATGTTGGGGCTTTTTTGATTCTTGAAGTAGGTTATAGTTCCAGAGGATACTTCTGTTGTCAGATTTTAATGTACAAAAGAGAGTAAAATCTTTACTGTTTCAGGTATACACACAATAACCTTAATTGATTGTTATTCTGCATGCTTTTATTTCCTAGAGTGGTAGTTAGGTTTTGAATAAACTCCTTTAAAAAGCAAGCAAAAGTCCTCTCTGAAAATCCTACTCTTTTAATATACATTGTCTGAAAACTGATGCTTCTTTAACAAAGCTCTTCTTTGCAATGGCATATTTAACACTGTCTAACACCATAAAAAGCAAATAGAAATCATTTGACAAATTGATAGGAATATGAGATGTCTTTTCTCTCTTTTGTTTCATTTTGTTGTCTGAGTTTACCAGAGGGCTTTCCTCTTTTCATGACTGCATAGAATAAAAAAAATTGTTTCAGTTGAAAAAGGCCTTTAAGATCATTGAGTCCAACCATAATGTAACTCTGCCAAGGCTGGTGTTAAACCATGTCCCTCATAGGATGGGAGGATTCAACCACCTCTCTGAGGAGCATATTCCAGTATTTGAGAACCTTTTAATATCCAACCTAAACCTTCTGTGGTGCAACTTGAGGTCATTCCCTCTCATTCTGTCATTGGTTACTAGAGAGAATCATAAAGTCACAGAATGTTAGAGGTTGGAAGGCACCTCCAAAGATCATTGAGTCCAACTCCCCTGCCAAAAGCAGGATCACTTGGGGAAGTCTGCACAGGAGTGCATCCAGGTGGATTCTGAAAGTTTCCAAAGAAGGAGACTCCACAACCCCCCTGGGCATCCTGTTCAGTGCTTTGTCATTCTCACTGTAAAGAAGTTTCTCCTCATTGAGGTGTGAAACCTTCTATGTTCAAGTTTATATCCATTGTTCCTTTTCACTGCCCCCCTCCACTTGACACCCACCCTTCACATATTTTTAGACATTGATCAGATCACCTCTCAGCCTTCTTCAGACTAAACAGCCCCAGGTCTCTCAGTCTCTCTTCACAGGGGAGATGCTCAAGTGCCCTAATCATCCTTGTTGCTCTCCATTAGACTCTCTCCAGCAGGTCACTGTCTCTTGAATTGGGGAGCCCAAAACTAGACAAAATATTCCAGGCTTGGTCTCACCAAGGCAGAGTAGAGGCAGAGAAGAACCTCCCTAGACCTGCTGGACATACTTTTCTTGATGCGCCCCAGGATACTTCTTGGCCACAGGGGCACATTACTGTCCCATGGAGAGCTTGCTGTCCACTGGGACTCCAAGGTCTTTCTCCGTGGAGACTGACACCCACCTCTCTACATGCTCCTTTCAGGTATGGAGAAATAAAAATCCTTGCGGGTGAAGATACCAAAGTCTAACAGAAAATGTGTTATTGGGGTTAAAACTACTGACTGCACCAATCATGATGATAGAGATCAGGAGATAAATCATAGAAACACTGAATTAATCAGGTTGCAAAAGACCTTCAAGATCATCAAGTCCAACCCATCACCTAACACCTTCTAATTAAGTAAACTAAACTGAGTGCCTGATCCAGCTTCTAAAGTGAGATGAGAGATGTTTAGGACAGGAATTTATAGTATTGGATTTAAACTATCCACATGAAGCCTTTATGAGGATGAGACACAGATAAAATATTTTTATGCCATAGGTTTTTTCTTATTTTTGCAATCTGTTGAAAATTATGCCATTCTACTTTATTTTGGGTGGTGCACAGGACTTATTCCAGGGTGCTTTAGTGGAGGACTCCCACTAGTAGGAATCTGATTAGAGCAGTGGTTAGCATAGTTGCTGAAGAGAGCAGACCAAATAAGTGTCTAAATAGTTTGTTTCCAGAAAAGAAACTAGGTAAGAATCAGGACCAGTTGTCAGAAAGAGAAAAACAAAAAAGCAAGGAAACTACAACTCTTTGGGAAGTCATACATTAAAAAAACACAAAGATACTAGAAATAAAGCCAGCGAAACCAACATTCCAATGTGTGATACCCCTCAGGAGATAAACATTGGTCCAGCAAATCCCTTTCCATGGTTCCATAAGGTTGGGGGCAATCATAGGAAAATGTTAGATTTTTCAGAAGGGAAAGCTTGCCTAAAGAAGAAAAAAGAAGTTGTATAAAATTGGCAGAGCTCCTCTTTTTTCTTTTTAAAACAAAATAAGAGTGCTAAAGAAGAATTGGAGGAGCATCCTGTAAATAATCCTCAAGCTGATAACATTAGTTATTGATGTATTGGAACAAGCTGCCCAGAAAGGTGGTGTTCATCCCTGAAAAATGTGTAGACATGGTATTTCAGGACATGGTTTAGTAGGCATGGTTATGTTGGGTTTGACATTGGACTCAAAAATCTTAAAGATCTCTTCCAACCAAACCGATTCTGTGGTTCTCTGATAACCAAGTGTCTTGCATCAAAACCAGGGAGCCTTTTAGGAGATCAGTGAGTGCAAATCATAGGAGACTCTCAGGATTGCTAAGGCCCTAGGAGCAAGGCTTAGCTCTTGGTATTGGGCTTTGCTGCTGAATAAATTGGGAAGATTGCCAGCTTCTGAACTTGGAGCAGCGGATCAGAAGACCTAAGTCGGTTTAAGTTTCCAGGAACTGTTAGGTAAAGACAGACAGTTTAGACACCGAATCATAGAATGGTTTACGTTGGAAGAGACCTTAAAGATCATCCAGTTCCAACCCCCTGCCATAGGCAGGGACACCTCCCACTAGATCAGGTCGCTCAAGACCTCATCCAGCCTGGCCTTGAACACATTCAGGGAGGGAGCATCCACAACCTCCTTGGGCAACATCTGGGAGTCTGAAGCAAAACCTCAGAGGTGAAATCATGGAATTAGTGCCCAAAGTGTACAGTCTGATATACCAAAAATGAGCCCTGGGCCAGAGGAGCAGTATATTGAAGTTATGTTGGAAGCACACATACAGAGCTATAAATAGGACTGCAGAAACTGCAAACTGGTGATTTAGACTTCCATCTTACCAGGGATGATAGAGTCTTCAACAGATAATAGAATGCTGAGTGCCTGAGTAAGGAGAGTTGCTATATGCTTTCTTTAAGGAGAGGTCCTGTTTCATTAAACTGCTGGGACTCTCTTGAGGGTGTCAGTAAACATGTGGATGAAAGACATGCCAGTAACAGAATAGATTTGTTTTTTTTAAGAGCTTTTGACAAGATTCTGTATAAATTATTATTTTTTTAAAGTATATTGGAGAAGATGTTCACTACTAGTCTTGCAGCTGGCTAGAAGAGATACAAAACAAATAGATCATGTCCCTCAGAGATTCATGCAGGGAGCATTTCTGGTCAACATCTTCATTCATGACTTGAAGAAGGCAGTGAACAGAGGTTTGTGGGCAATAATAAGTTATTCTGGGTAGTTATATGCTGTGCCAAGGAAAGGAACTCCAAAACGACTGGTAAAACAAAGTGAGTAGGCAAATTAGAGGTAGAAGAGCTTTAAATGCAAAGTAAAGCATCTAGGTAAAAGTAGTCTAAACGGCATGCAGTTTTGAGTTGAGTCACAAGGCACAAGAGTCTTGGAGCTGTCACTGGCAGTTCTCTGAAGGTGAGTAATTTTCAAAGAAGTGAATAATATGTCATCACAAGGAAGGGTGAGATCAAATTGGAACCTCTGGAGCTTGTTGCCATATGCGGTTGTAAAGTGAGCAGTGACAACAGGTTCGGAAAGGGCTTAGCCGTATTTATGGAGAAGGTGGATGCTAACAGGACGAAGCCAAGGATAATGACTTTTGATATTCCTTTTGCACAACTATTATGGATGCGGAAGGGGAATCAGAGAAACATTTTGATTGGAAGAGATGCCTAAGATCATTGAGTCTGACCATTAAACTCAGCCAAGTCTGGTGCTAAACCATGTCCCTTAGCAGGTACTGTAGGAAGTGATAGGCTAATGTGTATGCCCTAAATGTTATCTTTTGTTTGTTTTTTTTTCCTGGAGACAGAGTGGTAGGCTACAGTTACCTCTGTTGTCATCCATTAGGATATGGCTTCTTACATTCTTAGGTTTTGATTGGTTAATTAAGATGCTTGCTTAGAATTAAATGGGCTCAGGACAGGAAACAGTTGTGGCTTTTTCTAACGGTGATCCATTGGTGTTGTGCTGCTCCAGAAGGGAAGAATAGACTGGGTCTTTATTTTACTGGTATCATATATATCTTCACTTCTGTGAGATCCTTTGTAACTCAAGTTATCCAATCAAAGTGATGGAGTGCTGTAGCTTAATGAGTAACCACATATGAGCTGATGGACTGTGATGGACCAACTGCAGCAATTGCCTGTCCCTCTTGCCAAGTAAAACACAGTAGCTTAAACTGATTTAGTCTGACAAATGATTTGCGGTTTATGCACGGGACCTCCTGATTTGCAGTCCAACATAAAGTCAGTTACTGCAGTTTGGATGATGAATGTTAACTCATTAGGCTCCAGTACTGAAATATCTTTTTTCCATCTGAAATCTCTACCCTTCTGTGCACTTTCTGATACTTTCTCAACCTTTTATCAGGCTTTTCCTTCACAATATTCAGCCTTCTGGCCTTACTGTGGAGAGAAACTACATGTGTTTGAGGATTAGTAGTGACTGTAACTTGCTAGGACCCAAAACTATGGGTTCAACTCAATAAATGCTATTTAGGTCACTTGACATTTTGGTAACTGATGTAATGCCAGAGTCATTGAGGCAGTAAAAGACACATGCAGCCTTGGCTGTGGAAGCAACTTATGACAAAGCTGAGTGAATGAATACATAGCTTTCAAAGGGTGTCCTTGTCAACACAAGTGCGATACACACCAACTCCCCTCTCTTCATGACTAGAAGAAAGAGAAGCCCCTTGGAACCAGATGGTGATTAAGAGTCTTGAGGTGAGCATTTTCTGTAAAGCTCAGTTTACTGTTTGTACATTGCAGAAGGTATGTTTGGTGCATCTTGCTGTACTCTGTCCTGTGCACAGAGGATTGCAGGGCAACTGTGCATACAGAAATTAAAAGAAAAAATAAATAATAAAAGAACTGTGGAAAAGGTAGGAAGAAGGGGAAGAGAATCAGCCTGGGATATTTCCTCTAATCGCTTAGCTGTTGTCTTTGGGTCAGAGACCTCTATGAAGTATTGACAACCAGAAGAGTCTAATGCCTGTAAGCTAGGAATTGACTACATTTAAAATGTGGCAACAAAAGAATTGCCACTAACAGTGCTAGTAATTCTTGTTAACAAACACTTTTTACTGCCTTCCAAGTTAGAATCATAGAATGTTCAGGGTCAGAAGGTACCTCCAAAGGTCAACTAGTTCAGTGCACTCTGCAGACAGCAGAGGCATCTTCAACAAAATCAGGCTCCCCAGAACCCTGTCAAGCCTCACCTTGAATATCTCCTGGGATGGGACCCCAGCCACTTCCCTGGGCAACCTGTTCCAGTATTCCACCATCCTCATAGTAAAGAACCTGTTCCTAACATCCCATCTGTGCTGTTTTGAACTAATTGAAGGATTTGAGTGAGAAATTAGACTATTGGCTGAGAGAGAAAAACACAGTATGTCACTTCACCCAGAGCTCTACTAAGAAAGAAGAAAAAATTGTTTTAAGAGTGTAACCCAAATATAGATAAGACAGACAGTTTCAGGCCTCTCTGCGGCTGTTTCTCTTGCATGTTTCCTTTGTCTCTACCTTTGTAGCTGATTTTCAATAATTCTACTAACTTCTTTCCTACTCCTAATCGCCCTGGCCAATCTACCTCTGCCTATCTGCAGCATCAACGGTTGATGAGATAAGATTGGGGAAGGGGGGGAAAGGTGGTAGGGGTGGTTGGAAAACCCCTCTTAGGGATTTTCGTCTCTAGGAGGGGTGTGGTATTTCTGTATTACCTTTTCACTGTATATAAATATCTGTTATACATGGTAAATATTTGCTTGTATATTGTGCATTGCTGTAAATATAAAGCTTCATTTATCAACTTCCAGTGTTTCTGAGTTCTAGCCGGGGTTATAAAAAGGTGGGGGGGGCAGGTAACTGTTAAACCACCACACCATCTAAATTGACTTCTCTGGCTTGAAGCCATTGCCCCTTGTCCTGTCACCACAGGCCTTTGTAAACAGTTTCTCTCCATCCTTCTTGTAGGCTCCCTTCAGGTACTGGAAGGCTGTCTCCCCAAGGCCTCCTCTTCTCCAAACTGAACAACCCCAGCTCCCTCAGCCTGTTCTTGTAGCAGAGGTGTTCCAGCCTCCTGATCATTTTATGGCCCTCCTCTTGACCCACTGCATCGGGTCCATGTCCCTCCTATACTGAGGGCTCCAGACCTGGATGCAGTACTCCAGGTGATGTCTCACCAGAGTAAAGTGCCAGAATCCCCTCTCTGAATCTGCTGGCAAAACATCTTTTGATGCAGCCCAGGATTTGATTTGCCCTCTGGGCTGCAAGCTCACACTGCCTGCTCATATCCACCTTCGCGTCTATCAGCACCCCCAGGTCCTTTTCCACAGGGCTGCTTTCAGTCTCCTCATCCCCCAGGCTGTATTAATGGTGAGGATTGTTCCAGCCCAGGTGCAGGACCCTTCACTTGTTGTTGTTGAACCTTATGAAGTTAGCTTGGCCCACCTCTCCAGCCTGTCCAGGTCCCTCTGGATGCCATTTTGTCCCTCTGGTGTATCAACAGCACCACTCAGGTTGTTGTCACCTGCACACTTGCTGATGGTGCGTTCAATCCCACTGTCTGTATCACAAAAATATTAATCACTACATGTCTCAGTATAGACCCCTGAGGGACACCACTAGTCACTGCTCTCCATCTGGCCTTTAAGCCATTGAGTACCACCCTGTGGATGTGACCATCCAGCAAATTCCTTATCCATTGAACAGTCCACCCAGCAAATCTGTATCTCTCCAACTTGGCGAGTAAGATGTTGTGGGCCACCATGTCAGAGGCCTTAAGTCCAGAAGATCACATTCATTAGTCATTCCTTATCTACTGACACAGTCACTTTATCATAGAAAGCCACTAGGTCAGTCAGTCAGATTTTGCCCCAAATGCTGACTGTCTTAGATCACCTCCCTGTTCTCCATGTGCCTCGGTGTGGCATCTAGGACGATCTGTTCCATGACCTTCCCAGGCATGGACAGATCAGTAGTTCCCAGGGTCCTTCTTTCTGCCCCTTTTTAAAGATGGATATAATGTTTCCTTTCTTTCAGTCCCCAGGGACTTCATTTGACTGCCAGGGCTTTTCAAATATCTTGGAGAGTAGCTTGGCAACTACATCAGCTATTTCCCTCAGGACTCTGGGATGCATTTTGTCAGGTTCCATAGACTTGTATATCTTCAGGTTCCTCAAATGATCATGCACCTTGTCTTCACTTACAGTGGGAAGGACTTTGTCTCCCTGGTCTCCAATTTGTGTGCCATCTTCATGAGAGCCATGAGGAGAGGGGTTGCCAGTTGTCACAAATCTGAGCCTTTTCCTTGTCCGTTGTGTTCTTTTGTGAACATGAAGCTTTGAACGTGCTTGAAATAGCATACATGTTGTTGAAACATCCAAATGTGCCCTTATTTAAAGAGTAAATCAAATGTAACCAAAGGAACAGAATATAGATCACCATTTTTTATTATTATGTTGTTGTTATTATTATTGATTAATAGTAATACACAATAATATATAGATAACTAGTCACAGAGCAAAATGGCTGAAATTAAATGAAAGAACAAGCTTCTGCATCACCAAAGCTTTCCTGTTTTCCAGATCCTAAACTGAATACTGGAAATGCAAAAACTGGGCAAGGGGGGTGTCTGTGTCCAGAAATTGAACATGGATTTATCTCTGTCTAAGATCTTTCTGAAACTTAAAATTCCTCTCTAACTGCAGTCCACCATGAACGTTAAATAAGAGTTTGTGGTATGAGCTTAAATGGAGTCTTCTTTGTCATAGATACGGTGCTGATGGACGTGGTTTATCACCAGACTCGGCAGAGTTAGATAATGGTTGGACTCAGTGATATTAAAGGTTTTTTTCCAACCAAAATGATTCCGTGATTCTATGCTTTTTAGGGAGAAATTGAAAGGTCATTGAATTGAACTAAAATACTCTGGTCTGTTCTATGGAGTGGCTGTAAAATGCCAAAGCAAGAAGGGACAAACATATCCATCTAATCAACATCTTTCACTCTGCAGTCCATTCTTTTCTGCATGTGCTGTGTATTAAAGCATATTGCAAACTACATCAGCAGACAGCAACACACTTGGAAGTGCAAGCTGGAGAACATGCCCCACCCAAAGCAGACTAGAGCTTCATGACCTGAGCAAGTGTGGGAGCAGTGTTAATCTGCAGATGGAACTGAACCTGAGTCTTCCACTTTCTTGGAGAATAATCTGGCTGATGGGTTTTTATATGGGAATTGGTAGTGATGATGTCATAATTTTAAATTATAGAAGTGCATTTCTTTGGAAAATGGATGCAAGGACCTGCTTTCTTTGATGCATAGACTACATAGATGAGAATATATTTTAAAATATACATTCTACAAGTTATCGTATAGAAAAGACAAGGAGTAATGTCTACAAGTTACTCCTGGGAAGATCCTGGTTAGGTACAAGAAGGAATTTTCTTACAATGAGAACAATCATCCATTGGAATACTCTTCTCAGGCAAAAGTGCTGCACCTCAGCCCAGTATCTCTTAAGTTTGTGAAACACCTCCTGAGATGGATATTCTACTACCCTGGTTCATCTTCAGCCAGCTGTTGATCAGCACCTCGAGGTCTTTTTCTGCTGGGCAGCTTTCCAGACACTGCATTGCATGAAATTGTTTTAACGCAGATGCAGGACCCATCACTTGTTGAATCAGTTGTTGAATGGGACCTCAGCCCATTGATCCAGCCTTTCCAGGTTCCTCTGCAGAATCTTTCTACCCTCAAGCAGATCAACTAGATTAGTATGCCTGCAAATCTGTTGAAGGTGCACTCAATCCCTTTGTCCCTATCGTTAACGATCAGTGTTACTTGAGTATAGTCCATTCAATCCATGCAGTGTCCAAAACATGCCAGTATCTTGTTACTTTGACCTCACTGAAAAAAATTAGTAGACATGGATAAATAGCTTTCTGATCTCTGATATTAATGATTTTCACTTTTCTGTATTCGTTTTGAGAAATTCTTCATATAAATGCAGCACACTAAAATAGATTCTGAATTCATTCCTCCAGGTTTCTGAGCATGCAGAGCTGGCCTGGATTCTTGGGTGCTTAACTAACGTGCCACGTCTGCTACGCTTGCCCCAGTGGAAGGTATGGACAGTTTGATAAACTGAAAGAAAACGTAGAGGAATTCAGTTGAACTGCTGTCCTTTAAATGCTTGTGGTCTGTGAAGTACCAACTGTACCTTGGTGATCCTCGCTTTAGGTATAAGTGATTCTCTAGACCTGTGGTGGAAAAAAGGAAAATGTGTCTTTCCAGGTCCATCAGTGAACATTTTCCTGCTGTGGAAGCTACAAGATCACGTTTTTGGCAGACACTTGGACAAACTGTACTAAACAGGAAGTTTGGTTAGTGTTGTTGTACTGATTTGGCTTGGAGTTATTTCGGTGCTTTCAATGCTTACTTAACAGTGCAGAACAATTACAAGATATGGCAGTGGAAACCTCAAGTCTTGCTGATTAAGGAGTTTCACAAAGAGCTTTTTTGTTGTTGTTGTTGCCTCTGTGAAAAGTGGCTGCTCTGAAGATTTTACAGAAGAGGGTGCAAAAGAAGCAGAAGAAGATTAATATAGAATTTATAAATGTTAAGTACATCATGAGTGATAAAGTTAATGCACCATAACTGTTGGCCTTTGCAATTTTCAAATGTTCATCTTCTTAATCTAGTAGTGCGTTGGCATGACTGCAGCAGTAGTTTTCTTGCATTGAATTTCCTCACACCTTATTTTGGCCTTTATTAAACAGAAAAAACCCAAGAGGCAGAAGGGAGAAGTATCAAAAAAGGAAAAAAAAAAAGCAGTTTGGCTTGCAGAGTTCAGAGCAGTCTTAAATGCCTCCAGATGTTTTCTTTTTTTTCCTGTTTTTCTTCTTAATTAAATAAAAACAGTAAAACTCAAATACAGCAACCAGCTTAATGCATGGCATAGATTAAAGCCAACCTTTTCAAGCTTAAGGTTCTAAAGTTAAGCTCTTAAATCCAGCTTTGACTGGATTGACTTTTGTTGTCTACAGAGAGGTGTTACAGGTGCTAGGCTTTGCAAATTAGGTCCCCTGAACCTTTGGAAATGTAGACAGAAGACAGGATCTATATGAGAGACTGAGAAAAATCTAAAGGTACTTGAATCGTATTAATGAAATAATGAAGATGAATAATGAAATAATGAAGAACAAGGTTTGGTGTGTTGCTAAAAAAAATAGGTAAGCCATTACTAGAACAGAATGGGTATCTGTAGCCTGATTATCTTGATGTAGCTCTTCCATATCCTAGAGCATTTTGGGGAACAACATAAACCGAATGGAGAGAACACTGAACTCTAATTCTAAGCAAATCTGGGTTCTCCTAGCTGTCACTGGCTCTCCCAGTGACCTTGTCTGATTACTACATTTTGATCTATTTTCTGTGAAATACAGATAAGAATGCCTTTTTTATATACTCATTATAATGTGTTTCTTTTTTCTCCTGAAAATGCTATTTAAAAATTAGCAGTTGTCACCAGTAAGTACAATAACCAGCATGATAGTTTAAGGCTTATTGGAATATTCTAATAAGAGAATTTGGTACTTTCCTGAACGTTCAATACAGAATCTGAATAAGCAGGGCACTGTTTGTGAAAGAATAATAATGATAAAGTCTATATCATTTGTTGGTTTGCTAAGAAATGCAAAAAGCCAAAATATAAACAGTTCTTTCTTCTTGGCTCTTGGACACTGGATCTGTTCACTGTTCCTTTAGTCCTCTCTAACTCCTACCCTAACATTTTTCCAGATAACATATGAGCCTTGCTGGTTTTCTGTCTGGGGAGAGAGAGGGTGGCATTGGCCCCTTCTGGGCTTTCTTTGTTTGGGGGGGTGAGGGGGGGAAAGATTGGATTTCTGTATTATTTCTAAATTGTATATAGTTGTAAAAACATGTAAATATATTTTGTATATATGGTTATAAATTTAGCTTTGCTGTAAAATACAGCTTCATCTTACTTAAGCTGGTCTGGTAAATTTATTGGGGGGGGAGGAGGGAGTTCCCAGCCCACCACACCCATCCTGGTTGTTTTCTGTTTCTAATCAGTTTTGTTAGTAAGGTTACAAACAGAAAGAAAACACTGCATATCTGGGAAATGCAGGGAAATTCATTAATACAGGTCATAAAATGGGCTTTCTGTGTTCGTGAGTGGATTTTACAGGGTATACATCCCTCTACAACACAGCAAGTTACTCAGATTAGTCAGAATTCTAATTACTTAATTAAAATCTCAGACTTCAATACTGTTAGCCAAAAGTCTGAATCCTCTTTGTTTTTCTTTTGCACGCAGATGAAGCATGCCAGCCAGAATAACGAAGGAACTGTGGGCTTGTTGACTTACCCTGTGCTTCAAGCAGCAGATATTTTGCTGTACAAGTAAGAGGTAGATTGTTATTCTATGGGCAATGTTTGTTTGGCTGCATGACAATGAATGTTCAGCTTGAATGGTCAACATGTTAATTTAGTAAGTTGGGGGAGCTGGGTGTGATTAGATCAAAAGATTGGAAATGGACGACAGATTTTTTTTACCTCTCAAGTGGATGGTTGAAATCTAGATTGGTTTGAAAGCAACTGGCAAGGCTGTAAATAGAAAAAGCTGGTCACTTCAGAATAATTCTTAGGAAATTATGGCATATTGTTGTTTAATTATACGTATTACGTGTTCACACACATATGTAGACTTATTTTTTTGACAGCTATGCTTTAGGCATATATATTATATATGTATATATATGCATATGTGTATATATACATATATATATATATATATGTATGTGTATATATATATCCACTGTATATATTATACCCATTCTTGTGTTGAATTCTCTGTAAGTTTGTTGATACTGACAAAAAAGTACATAATTTACTTAATTGTGCTACCTGAGCTGTTTTGATTTTTCTCTGTGGTGTACTATGCAATGGAAATACATTTGAATATTTTGGTGTCACAGCAACCCTGTGTAGCACTCCAGGCCTGGTGCAGAGTGTCTGAAAAATTGCCCACCAGAGAAAGACCTTGGGATGTTATTCAACAGCCTGTTGAACATGATCCAGCATATGCTCAACTGGCCAAGAAGGCCAAAAGCATCCTGGTCTGTATCAGCAATAGTGTGACCAACAGGAGCAGGGAAGTGATTGTTCCCATGTACTCATCACTGCTGAGGCCATACCTTGAGTACTGGGTCTTGGTACATTTACTGAGATATTGAGATACTGGGGCATGTCCAGAGAAGGGTGGGGAAGCTGATGAAGAGTCTGGAGAACAAACCTCATGAGGAGCAACTGAGAAAACTGGGATTGTTTAGTCTGGAGAAGTGGGGGCTAAGGGGAGACCTACTTGCTCTCTCTGACTCTGTAAAAGGAGGTTGGAGCCAGATGGATGTTTGCCTCTTCTTCCTAGTAACAAGTGATAGCATGAGAGGAAATGGCCTCAAGGTTACTCAGTGAAGGTGTAGATTGTATCTGAGAAGAAATTTCTTCTTAAAAGGTTCTCAAACACTGAAATAGGCTCCCCAAGGAGGTAGTTGAATCACTGTTCCTGGAGGTGTTTAAAAGGCAGAGATGTGGTGCTGATGGATATGGTTTAGCACCAGACTTGGTGGAGTTAGAGAATGGTTGGGGTCGATAATCTTAAAGTTTTTTGTCCAACCAAAATGATTGTGTGATTCTGTGAAAGCCTGCCCAAGTGTGTAGCTTGGCTGATGGAACTTAAAGTGCATCATTGTGACTGGTTGCATTTCATAATATGTTTTGAACTGTCTCAGTAAGTAAACATTAGAGACAGTGCTCTATGTTATAATTATTTTCATGTTCTGAGTGTATGTACTGCATGGAATTGTTCTGATGTGGTGAATATTTGTTGGAACAGAGTAGTAATACAGAACACTGAGGACAATGACTTTAGGAGGACACTGTAACCAAGATCAGCCTATTGTTAACCCAGAAAAATATATCTAGAGAGATTAAATCCTAAGCGATCACTATTAGGGGAAAGCAGTAATGTTAGAAAACCAGTAGGTGGTCTTTCTAATTCACTTGACTTTTAACTAAAAATGAGGGGAAGCAAACAAAAGTCAGAATAAATTTGAACATTAAAATTATCTTCAAGCAGCAAGTCACATTTAACAGTCAAGCAGTATTTAAGAGTGAAATTCAGACAACTTTTTCAGCAATCCCCTTGTTTTGATAGCGCTCAACCACCTGTGTCTCTTCCATATCCAACAAGTTTGTGTAGTTCATCATATCCTTAGTGAAGCCTGTGGCTTGTTTGCTACCATGCGTATTAACAACAGGCCATCCAGACAGAGCGCAGAACAAGAATGAAAAATAGCAGCAACATCTCTTTGAAGAAATTTGATATAATATCTTTAAGAAGAAATGTTTTAATGTGAAAACGTAATATAGGGAACAATAATCAGGGAGTAGTGGATACAAAAAAAGAGAATAGCAGTCATGAAGAAAAATTAAAAGAGCTGGAGGAGGGGGAGAAACTACTAACTCAGATGAACCAAGGATCAAAGACACAGGAAGGTAAATATATGATAGAAAGGAATAAAAATAGAACGAGGACAGAAATATTAAAAAAAAAAAAAAGCTGAACTAAGGGAAAATGCAAAGAATCATGCAGAGGCATTTCTGAAGACAATGTGTTTTCAGTTTAGCAGCAACCTTTGTGAATATGGAACCATTCTGGCATATGGAACCATTTCTTTTGACTTGCTTAAAGTATATTGGTTATGGTAACTGGTTCTCTTTCTTTAAGTTGTAGGCCACTATTATTTCTGATTGGCTACTGTACTGTTTTTAGGTTGCCTTGATGACTGTTTGGTAGGGGATCGAGGTGGACAAATAGATTCCTATTTGTAATTCCAGATTGAAAGGAAGGAGCACCCTGTTGAACCAGAATTTTCTGGGAACTTGAAAAGATGCATAGTGAACTTTCTTACACTGGAATGTGTCCAAGATTCAAAACTGAGTACCCCACAAGACTTAGAAAAAAGCAATCTGCTTGGGGGAAGGGAGAGGAATCAAAAGCTGGCAAGACTTCAGGTCTGCCTCATCTAAAAGGATCATACATTTTTAGTGTGTATGATTAACTGTGGGAAGGAATCACCAGGGGAACTAATGGATTCTTCAACTTCTCAAGTCCTCTGATGCAGATTTTGTTTTCTTCTAGAACTGCCTTCAAGCTCTTGAGTTCAGTGCAGAAGACTGAATGATCCTTTGATCCTCACAGTTCTAACCGATGAATGATAACACTTGTGGCAATAGAGGCACTGGCCCACATGATAATTATGCATTGGTGACCCATGAGGAAGAGCTGCTCTCTTCTTTCCTTCCCTTGATACATTCACCTCTCAACAACAGTAATGTTTTCCTGAGATTTGGCAAGGCAAAATGCCTGCCCTTTCTGCCTTGCAGATATTTCTTACTTTGTGCACATATATGTTTTTTGATCTCTAAAGAGACAGCAAGATATAGTAGGAAAACCTTTCTTTGAGCTGAGTTTAAGGATTTGCTCTTAACGGTATCTTTACCATATATATTTTCACAAAGAGCTGTTTTCACCCTTGAAGATGTACTTCACTTCAGCACAAAAAACAGACTTATCCTGGAATACAGTCACTTTGGAATTTTGTTCCCACAGCACCTATATCTAGCTGGGACTGATTGTTTGGCTCAATTTGGCCCTCAGTCATGGCAGACACTTTGACAGTCTTGAGTAACATTTCAGCAGAACCAGAGAGCTTTGCTGAGTTTCCTGTATCTGTCTTCTATTAAAAGGTCGACACGTGTTCCCGTTGGAGAAGATCAAATCCTGCACCTGGAACTAGCCCAAGATATAGCACAACATTTCAACAAGAAATATGGAGAATTCTTTCCTGTGCCCAAAGCCATTTTAAGTGAGCTGGTCTTGGGTTTTTGTTTGTTGGGTTTGCCTTTTTTCTTCCCCCTTAACTGCACTTCAAGGGTAACTATGGACTTAAATATTATGGAATTAGTTGTAGGTATCAAGAAAAAAGCAGCAAACTGATGAAAAGGGAGTGGAAAATTAAAAACTGACAAGAAGAGGCTAGAAGCTGTGAAACTGAACTTTCAGGCTAGACATAAGGCTTTACAAATCCCCAGTATGTGACGTCTGGTCTTCTAGTCCAGAGGGCCAGATGCATTCTGCTGCTGCCACTCAGCCTTGCTTTAAGTATTGTACATTTTAAGACTGGAGTCTTTGCTTCATGTTGCTAATTTGGGAGACATATAAGCAACAGGATGACGCCTTTAGCAAGCAGGATTCCTCAGTGTCTGACTGGTAAATGTTTATGTTAAGCATGCTAAACAGCTTGTAGGTTTGTGGGTACAGTGGTCAAAAATTTTAAAGTATGTTTCATATCTATACTTGCATATTTCAGTCAGAGTCTCTTACAGAGCCTGAGACTTACCTTTTGATCCGAGACTCAGGGAGACTTACAAGGAAAATCTTCTCAACCAATTTTGAGCTATGAGGTCATAGGGCAGGAGGTGAGGAGGAGTCAGATGGCGCAAATGGCATGTTTGCTAAGAAACGTGAAGAATTGGGCAAGGAAGAAGCATTGCATCTTTGTTGTAAGTAATGTAGAGGAATGCACAGCAGAGACCTTCGCCCTCAAAAGGGCAGGGAGCTCTCACCTTAGAGAAGGCAGGCAGTAATAAACCTTTCTCAATTTTCAAGCCTCAGTGGCAAAAGTATTGGACCCAGTGTGGAGGTTCGAGAGTGCTAGGTATTACAAGCTTTGTAGTTTCTAATGAGCAATTAAATAATAAGCACTGTAATGAGGAGCTTAGCATAGCTCATGATAAAAAACTCAGTTTGAAACAATAAAAGAAACAAGCAACAACTAAAACAAACAAACAAATCCCATCAATTTTTCACTTTTCTGATTAAAAGATACCTTTGTAAGTTCAGAAGTATATGCAAAGCAATAAAATATCCTAGATGAAAACAGGAGTTCAGACTCATGAGCTGTAGGCAGTTACATTACCTGAACTTCAAATTTACAGAGAAGAGAGACACTCTTCGAAAAGGTGATTCGGAAGAAACTGCTATTGGGGGCAGTCTGCTCCCTGGAAGAACTTTTGTTCTGTCCACAAGGAACATGTGGGTAATACAGTATTAGGTGTCTAAAAATACATGCAAGACACTTTGTGTACTCTGTGAGTACTTTCTTGGAAAAAGTTTGTGTTGATGCTGTGCTTTGCAGTATTCCCCTAATGCAACTATTCCATTTTGTGTGCACACATATATCTCAGTAGTTTGTACAACACCCACACCTTTCTTATTTGAATTGTGTTTTCCCTCTTAACAGAGCTAAGTAGTGTTCAGTTAGGGACTGAATATAACTGCTTTAATAGCTGTCTATTTGTTTATAAAAATTAGCAAGAGATTTGGATTGGAAAAGTTTCCTAAAGTAAGAAGATTAACTGTTGTGGGATTCTTTTTTAGCAGTGGATTTAACCTGTTTCTCTACCATTACAGAACCTTTCAGTTCATGCTTTCTGAGTAACTTGTCCCCGGTGCCAGGAATACTAAGGGGGAGATTGTTTTCAGGGAAAAACAGCCAAAAATTTGTTAGGAAGTGTCCCAGCAGAAGTTCTGCTTCACAAGGAGAGGAAAAATGGATCAGACTTTCATTTAGCTTACGAGAAAAGAAAGATGTCTTAGAAGGACAGGGAGGGCTGAATGGGAGGATGTGGTCACAAGGATAAAACAGAGCGCTTTGTCATCTTGCTGCTGCCAAGTATTCTTAGCAGTTGTTGTAAGAAATTGTTGTCTATGTGTGGTCATAACTATCCTTTTCTTTTTTTAAGGTACAACAAATAAAATAAAATCCCTCAGAGATCCAACAGTCAAGATGTCCAAGTCAGACCCACAGAAGTTAGCTACTGTAAGCATAGCAGACAGCCCTGATGAAATAGTGCTGAAATTCCGCAAAGCTGTAACTGACTTTACCTCTGAGGTGACCTACAACCCAGCCAGTCGCCCTGGTGTCTCAAATTTGGTGTCCATTCATGCAGCTGTGACAGGACTTAGCATCAAAGAAGTGCTGCACCAAGCTGTTGGTCTTGACACTGCGCACTACAAAATGATGGTGGCAGAGGCCGTTATTCAAAAATTTGCACCGATCAGGAGTGAAATCAAGAAACTCCAGCAGGACAAGTCCCATCTGATGAAAGTTTTAAGGGATGGAGCAGAAAAAGCCAAAGAACTGGCTTCCCCTGTCTATCAAGAAATAAGAAGACTGGTGGGATTTCAGTAGAAGCTGCTGAGTAGCTACAGAACTTTTGTTTCCTGGGACAGATATTTTGTGATTTGTATCTTCTTTTGAAGCAAAACCTTTTTTTCCTGGCAAAATACAATAGGATATTGAAAGTGCTTACATTAAAAAAGTGTCAGGAAGCCAGTGTAAAAACATGTTTATATTTCTAGTGGAACTGGTCTTCTAGTTTAGATTCTGAAGTGGATCCAGCCCGCCCAGACATGTGGACAAAAACGCTCACACACACACACTCATATAAGCAAAGCATACAGCCTGTCCTTTTATTGATTCCCAAATACATACCAGCCCAAATGCAATTGTAGAAGTGAGGGACCAGGTACTACTGCTCTTCCCCATTGCTGCTGCACTGTTTGGAGACTGATAGGCGTAAGTCTTCACAGGCATCCCTATGGGGGCAACATAGGCCCTCGATCTTACAGCTGCCTGAGCTCCTGGAGAGCAGTCTCCCCTTCTGTTGTATGGTGGTCCAGCCCCTGTCCCTATACATTTGGCCAGAAGGTGCGAGAGGAGGTGCCAGACTCCACCTCCACGTACATAAGACTGAAGGTTCCTGAATGTGCAGGTTTGGAGGGCTGCAGGCACCGGTGTGGGTACTAAAATTACAGACATTGTTTTCCCAATTGTCCTTGCATGCTTTCCTAATCAGTCTTGCCTTCAAGACTCCCTCCTGCCAGCTGCTTAACTGGGAGCATTGTGTTCTGCCTATACAATGAAGAATATTAATGGGCCAACAGCAGACCGTTTACCAGTTAACCCATTCTAATACATCCCATGTTAACCTGGCCTAACACATGCCACCACACAGTCCATTGCTGGAACATGACTATATTGAGCAACCCAAACATGATGATGGAAAAATAATGAATCAACTGTGCAGGTAAAGATAAACACCATTAGACAAATAACCTCACTTCCAAATCCCAAAGGGATTCCATCCATCATCTTCCTTCAGTTGCTGCAGAAGACCAGAAGCTTACACCTGAAAGTTTGAAATGCCTTTCATCGTGAATTGTTATGCAAAGCAGCAGCGACAGGTTATGATAATTACACTTGTTACTGAAAATAATAGGAATAGAAATTTTCCATCATGTTATTGTCTCTCTAGTTTTAGTGTCAAGGCCTGCAAATACAGAAGTCCACTGTTTATCCAAAGCTCTCTCTACTCAGGAGTGATATATCAGAGCTGGTTGTTCTTGATTGTAGTTTAGGTTGTTAATAGCATCTGGTAAAGTCCACTCCACTTCTCATCCAAGGTCACCTGTTAAAATTCTTAACAGAACTTAGTTCCCAAGGCTAAAGGGATGAATAAGGTGGTCCCTTTAGCTCTGGTTCCTAGGGCAATTTTATTTATTTTTCTCACGTTGTTTCCCCCAAAAGACAACACAATTGTGTAGGTAAGAATTTGACAACTGATTTAAATGTTCTCCTGTACACCTAATCTATACAATATTTCTGAATGAACTTATCACTGGTCTTCCTAACTGGGGAGGTCCCAGATGACTGGAGGTTGACCAATGTGGCACCTATCCACAAGAAGGGCCAAAAGGAGGATCCGGGGAACTATGGGCGTGTCAGCCTGACCTCAGTGGCTGGGAAGGTTATGAAAGCAGACCATCCTGAGTGCCATCAAGCAGCATGTAACATACAACCTGGACATCAGACCCAGCCAACATGGGTTTAGGAGAGGAAGGTCCTACCTAACCAATCCGATCTCATTCTGTGACTAACTCACCTGGTAGACAAGGGCAGGTGTGGTCTACTTAGACATCAGTAAAACCTCTGACACAGCCTTCCACAGCATCCTCCTGCAAAAGCATGGCTTTGAACAGGTTCACCCTACACTGAGTTAAAAGCTGGCTGGATGACTGGGCACGGAGTGGTTGTGAATGGTGCTGCATCCAGTTGGTGTCCAGTGACCGCTGGTGTCCCCCAGGGATCAGTACTGGGCCCAGTTCTATTCAAATTCTTTACTGATGACCTGGATGAGGAGATGAAGCCTACTGTCAATAAGTCTGTGGATGACACGAAGTTGGGAGGGAGTGCTGATGTGCTGGAATGTAGGAAGACCCTTCAGAGAGGCCTGGATAAGCTGGATCAATAGGCTGAGGTCAGTGGTATGAGGTTTAACAAAGGCCAAGTGCAGGATCCTACACTTTGGCCATGCTAACCTCATGCAGGGCTACAGACTGGGGGAGGAGTGGCTGGAGAGCAGCCTGGCTGAGAGGGACCTGGGAGTGCTGGTTGATCAGTCTGCTGATTGCATCATTCCAGGCTGAACATGGAGTGTGCTCAAGTGGCACTGAATCACAGAATGTCAGGGGCTGGAAGAGATCATCCAGTCTAATCCCCCTCCAGACCAGGATCACCTATACCAGATCACACAAGAACACAACCTGGTGGGTTTTGAATGTCTCCAGAGAGGGAAACTCCACAGTTCTCCTGGGCAGCCTGTTCCAGTGTTTGGTCACTCTCACAGTGAAAAAATTCCTCCTCACGTTTACATGAAAATTCCTATGCCTCAACTTCCACCCATTTCCCCTTGTCCTGTCATTGGGCATCACCCAACAGAGTCTGGCTCCATCCTGACACTCACCATTTACATATTTATAAACATTGATGAGGTCATCTCTCAATCTCTTCCAAGCTAAAAAGTCCCAGCTCCCTCAGTCTCCTCGTGAGAGATGTTCCATTCCCTTCATCATCTTTGTGGCTCTGCGCTGGACTCTCTAAAACAGTACTATGTCCCTCTTGAACTGGGGGGGACCAGAACTGGACACAGTACTCTGGATGCAGCCAATGTCCAGAAGGCAAATGACATCTTGTATCATGAGTAGTGTGGCCAGCAGGACTAGGGATGCAGTTCTGCCCCTGTACTCAGCACTGGTGAGGCCTCACCTAAAGCACTGTGTGCAGCTCTGGGCCCCTCACTTCAAAAAGATGTTGAGGTGCTGGAGCAGGTCTAGGGGAGAGTAACCAGACTGGTGAAACGACTGGAGGGAATGTCTGATGAGAGGCTGGGGGACATGGGGTTGTCCAGCCTGGAGGAGACTCAGGGGGGACCTTAATCACACTCTACCTGAAAGGAAGTTATAGTCGGGTGGGAGTTGGGCTCTTCTCCCAGGCAACTTGTGTCAAGATGAGAGGGCATGGCCTGAAGCTATGCCAAGGGATGTTTAGATTGGATATTAGGAAGCACTTCCTCATGGAAAGGGTAATTAGACATTGGAATGGATTGCCCAGGGAGGTTGTAGAGTCACCATCCCTGGAGATATTTAAGGAAAGATTGGATGTGGCACTTAGCAACGTGATCTAGTCAATGTGAGGATGTTAGGTCAAAGGCTGGACTTGATGATCTCAAGAGAGTATTCCAGCCTCAATAATCTTGTGTTTCTGTGAATTCCATTTGGCCCTTGCATTCTAAGTAATGCAATTTTGGCTATTTGTTGTTTATCATATGATTCGATATCTGTACTTGCCCACTGGCTTGTGATCTGTAGGGTATATGTAATTGTCATTCAGTTGTCAGTATTTTCCACCTGTTGAATTACTTGAGAACAGGAATGAGTACCTCTGGTGGGACGACCATAGGTACTCCAGAGGAAGCCTCTGGTTGTCCAAAAAAAGGCATCTATGAGCACTAAAAGATCTTTATATCACTCTGCCTTGACAACTCCCCATGTTAGTTTACCTAAAATTCTAACCCTACTATTGTTTAATTGGGCTCATCTGTAGGGGAATGAATTACTCTGTATTGAACACTCAGTCTGCTGATTCCTATTATCTAAGGCTAAAGCCTATCCCTTTGATGTGTTCTCTGCTGTCTTTGTCCCCATTAACATCTAATCTATTACCTTTTCCTGGATTAGTGTTATGCTTTGGTGTGCTTGGCAATGCATAACAGCAACCTTGGTTGGTGGTTGGACAGCTTCCAATAGATGTAATATTTCTTCTGCATATTTTTATGTGCTCTTCCTTGAGCTGTTGACAGTCCTTCAAAACTTGTCTGCGGTGGTCACTGTATATCCTGCTTTTCAGATACCTTTGTCAGATGAAACTACTCCAGCCATCCTCTGCATCCTTGAAGGGCTCCTTCTTCAGGTCTGATCTGCTCACCATGGTCTTTTAGGCAATCATTCCACTAAGGAAAGAATCTGAATTTAAAATACTAGTTTTTTCAATTGTGATGTCATCTGGTTCAATTAGCATTGCTTGGTTTGTCAGAAATCTAGGTGGAAATAGTTGATTCTTGTGGCACAGCCTGTAGGCATCCTGGCCAGCCTTTGCTTACTTCATCAAGGTGTTTATCAAAGGAAGCTACTGCTCAGTTGTGTAGTAAAACAGCCAGAAGGGTTTAGTTACATCAGGCCTAGTGCTGGTGCCCTCATTACCTCTTTCTTTGAGAGTTTCAAATCGCACTGAGTGATGTTTCCCTTTATCAGTTCATATTACCAACCTGCCATTTCCAGAAAGGCTCCCAATTCTGTTACTGTCTGGGGAAGAGTATTCTGCAGATGGCTTCTCCTAGTGTTCCCGTCCAGCTGGATTACTTGCTGCATCTGTTAAGAGACTAACTTGAGATCTGTTTAATCTCAGAAAGTTTCCTTGTGTATCAGTTTGCTGTGAAACTTTAACAGAATTTGATTTCTGTAAAGGTAATATAGTAAGTTCCTTAAAAGAAGCTAGCATGAGTGCTCATGAAGATACTGGAAATCTTTATCTGATTTCTATCTGGTCCTCTTTTTCACTGGCAAAGATCGGAGCATGTATTTAAAAGACAAATCATAGTTTCAAGGTCTGATACTCAAATTACCTAATACACTGCATTTCTGGCTCATTACCCAAACTGTTCTGAGCAATCTTTCCAAAACTGACGAATTTTTTCAGAAAATCACATAGGTGAAGCAGGAAAGCTCTTCAAAAAGATCCCTCTGTGTTAGTGGTTTAATCTGTTAGGCATTTAGTGGAGTTTAAATCAGATTCACTGTTTTCTCTAATTGAAGACATGATTAGGATTCTCCTCCTTCCCTTTCCCATATTGGTTAAATATTCCTTGCCTTTCAAGTAAGGAAATGTGTCTGCTTTGTCTTCTTCAAGAAAGTTAAACTCGTGCGAAATGAATATGTCCACCTACTGATTGTTGACTTAGCCTTTTTATTTTAGTAGTTCCTGTGGAGGAATTCTCAAAATAAAAGCTGCCTCTGCCCAGTGAAGTAATCGCAGTTCCACTAACAACCATGATCATTGGACTCCCCTGAGAGGAGACAATTGTAATGTAGATGTTTGCAGGTTTCTGCTGCCTGTTTCAGTTTTCTTAGAGCGTGGCTTTTCTGGGAAGTTAACCATCTTGGCGTTCAGGTTGAGTCTAGCTGAACCTAGCCTGGCTGCCTCTTCACATTCCTTGAGCCATTTACTTGGCATCTGGGAAGAATTTGGCAGGCAGAATCTGAGCTTGAAACTGTGCACTCACTGCTCTTAGTAAAAGTTCTTTGACACCAGGCTACTCCAATCTCTTTGCTTTTCTACCTCCCCATTTCCTCTTCAGGACATTTTTGTACACACAGACTGTGGATGGTGTACTGTGGTAGTGCTTGCTTTAGCAAATTAATGCAGAAGAGTTGGAACAGCTTTTTAGGGAATAGTTGTTAGAGAAGGCCTGATGCTCTAGATTTCAGAAGAATTTGTTTCACTTTTACAGTAACTCTAGTCTGGTGTGCCAGAAGTTTACTGTTTACATCTGGCATGCAATAGGTGTGTTTTCGTCTTTGGTTTCATCCAGTTCCCTGAGACTTGTCTCTGGTGATTGCTGAAGTGCATGCAGTTAGTGATGACAGTGGGGAACTTCTGCAAAAGCACTCTTCTACTACAGTGCTAATGTAGACATGCCTTGTGGTGCTGTGGAAGTTGTTATAAGGTGTTCCTCCAGGAGTGAATGGGAAAGAGATCAAATCACATCTTTCCTAGTCAAAGAAAGAAGAGTTGAAAGGTGCTGTATTCTTCATTGTTTCAGCTTCCTTTTCTTCAGTGATCCTTGTCCTCCAATATACGCAGTAATTTGAGTCTTAGTTTTGAAATCTTCTCCTTTCCATTCCTGTATGTTTACTGAACAGGAAGTACATGTGTAGTGATCAGGATCTGTAGTATCAGACATAGCATCTTCAGGTAACTGCAAGAGATTCACTTACATTTAGAGTTGAACATAACTCCACAGTGAATGACTCACTAAGATCTAACTAAAACATTTATACAGCTGAGACGTTTGTCTTTGTGGGCAGTGGTTCCTGGGATGTCATCACTTACCAAAAGATGCTGAGAGTGACTCTCAGTTCTGTGCTCCAACTTTAGAGCACAGAATTTACTGGGGATTTCAGATTCAGGAACAATATTTTCTACAACTATAACTCCACATGATGACTGGCCTCCTAAGTTAACTCTGGCCCTGCTCCAGCATTTGCATACATCCCTGCCTCAAACAACTGGAGTCTATGCGTATTGTACATTATAGTGGAATTTGCTTGTAACTCTTAAAGATGTGGTTGAAGTATACTTAGTTTTCCAAAATTATGATCTGGGTTCTCATGTTCTCCAGAAGGCTGTATGCCTAGTTCTGAGTCATTATGTGTTTATCTATAAACATTAGATGTTAAACCTTAACAGCTGGCTGAAAATGAACCAGTGGTGTGCACAGCTGGCCAAGAAGTACAACAGCATCACAAATTGTGTGGCCTGCAAGACCAAGGAAATGGTCATCCTCCTGTACTCAGCACTAGTGAGGCCAGTAGACGTTGCGCCCTGGGTTCAGTTTTGGGGCCCTCCCTACAAGAAAGACATTGAGGTGCTGAAGTGGGTGCAAAGAGGGACAGCGTAATTGGTGAAGGGTCTAGAGAACTGTTCTTCTGAGAAGTAGCTGAGGGAACTAGGGTTGTTTACTCTGGAGAAGAGGAGACCAAGTGAAGACCTCTCTAAAACTCTCTGAAAAGAGGTTGGAGCCAGGTGAGTGTTGGTCTCTTCTCCTTAGGAACAAATGATGGGAAATGGCCTCAAGTTGCAGTAGGGGAGGTTTAGGTCAGATATGACAAGAAATTTCTTCACCAAAAGCATCCTCAAACCTGTAACAGGCTCCCCAGGGAAGTGGTTGAATCCCTATCCCTGAAGGTGTTTAAAAGATATGTACTGAAAGAGATGGTTTATCACTAGCCTTGGTAGAGTTAGATAATGGTTGGACTCAATGATTTTAAAGGTCTCTTAACAAAATAATTCTATGATTTCAAACAAAACTCTTTACAGAACCACAGAAACATTCCAGTTGGAAAAGACCCTCGGGATCACGAAGTCCAAACTATAACCCTACTCTACAAGGTTCACCCTAAACCAGATCCTCAAGCACCACATCCAAATGACTGTTAAACACATCCAGGGTTGGTGACCCTACCACCTCCCTGGGCAGCCCATTCCAATGCCTGACCACTCCTGTGAAAAAAATGTTTCCTAATATCCAGACTAAACACACCCAATAGCAGTTTGAGGCCATTCTCTCTTGTTCTATCACTAATTACCTGTGGGAAGACACCACCAGCAACATCTCCACAACATCCTTTCAGGTAGCTGTAGACAGTGATGAGATCTTCCCACAGCCTCCTCTTCCTCAAACTAATCTGCCCCAACTCCTTCAGTCACTCCTCATAAGATTTATTCTCCAGGCCCTTAACCAGCTGCCTTGCCCTCCTCTGCACTCACTCCAGCACATCCACATCCCTTTTGCATCGAGGTGACCAAAACCGAACACAACACTCAAGGTGTGGCGTCACCAGATGTCGTGGGTTTACTGCCAACAGAACAAAAACTCTCGAACGAATTGGAGAAAATAACAGAATTATATTTTGGATAGAGAGATGCATGAAAGAAGTTACAGAGCAGATATAGAAGTTGTAGAAACCCCCTTGAATTTTCTTCCCATGCCAAAACTAAATCTATAAACCCCAGTGCTCCAGCCCTCCTCACCCCAAAACAGACCTACCCACTTACATATTTACCCGATAACAGCTCCTGCCCAGGCACAGCTGGAGGGGGAGGAAAGGAGGGCGAGCTGGCCTTGCCTTGAGCTTATGAAGAGATAGCAGAATTACGGGATTGAATAAGATTTTCCTCTAGTCTCTAGAGGAGTTTTAACCCCATAATTCCCAACCTGGGACACCAGAGCAGAGTACAAGGGGACAATCACCTCCCTATCCCTGCTGGACACAGCATTTCTAACACAAGCTAAGATGCCATTGGCTTTCTTTGCCACCTGGACACACTGCTTGCTCATACTGAATTGTTTGTCTATTACAACCCCCAGGTCCCTTTCTGCCAGACAGCTTTCCAGCCACACTTCCACAAGCCTGTAGCATTGTTTAGGGTTGTTGTGACCCAAGTGCTGGACCTGGCATTCCTCCTTATTGAAGCTCATGGCATTAACACTGGCCCATCAATCCAATCTATCCAAGTCCCAACACTGAGCCCTGGGATACACCACTTGTGACTGGCCACCCGCTGGATTTAACTCCATTCAGCACCCATTGGGCCCTTTCACCCAGCCAGTGCTTTATCTAGCAGAGCTGTGCTCATCCAAGCCATGAGCAGCCAGTTTGTCCATGAGACTTCTGTGGACAAACAACCAAGGTTATCAAGATTATAGCTGCCTATATTCAAGGTTAGATAGTTCATAGGAGTGAGTGTTGAGAAAGGACAGTGCAATGGGATCCTTGTGGACTGGCTTGCATCTAAATTTCTGGAACTACATCCTATCAAGGTATTTTCTTATCCTTGGTGAGGGCTATCCCAAGCCTAACAACAGTACAATTGTAAGTGCTGCTGCTGAAAGCCTTTATGTCAGCTGATGTAGGAACTCTGCATATGATTTGTTGAAGACTGGACTATGAAATTTTAACTGTTCTGGTCTGTGCAGTTTGCTAAATTATTATGTCAGCAGAAACCTGTTTGGAAACCATTAGCCAAAGCCAAATCTAATCCTCAGATCAAAAGCCTTTGAATGTTAGCCCAGAGGGAGGATTTCCCAAAACAGCTTGGGTTTGATAGGCTGCAGTACCAATTCCAGTAGTTACTGTGGGGTCAGTAAAAGCCAGAGGTCCATTCTGAATGATTTATTCGTATTCTTCATTACTGCATGTTCTACTTATCCACATGGCTTGAGGAGCATAACTAAACTCAGAGAGGATCTGCATGTGGTTCTGGCAATAGCAAGAGTATGGACCTGGGTGGGTTTGGGTCTTGAACCTAATGAAAGTGCTCTTTTAGTAGTCCATCCTGGTCAGATGTATGTTCAGAGCAGCAGATTAGATCAATCACTGATGTTTCCATAATTCAGTTCCTGTGTGCTCCTATTTGTTAATTTATGTTTGTTTTTTTTTTTATTCACAGAGAGAAAGATTCTAGCATGCCACCATAGGGAGTCTAATGGAAGACATTTTCTATTCAGGAAAGATGATAACTGTTCTTGTCAGGAGAAAAAGAAAAAAAAAAACACCTCTTTCTGTTGTATTGGACTAACTAACTTCCTTCAGATGATTTAATCTGTTCCTTCTTTCTGGGTGAAGTTGGCAGTGATAACTGCAAGAAGAATTACACTTTATTGTGTAGTCTGAAGTCTTGGAAGGACTTGGGTATCTCCTCTCACTATTTCAGAAGTCCCTTAACATTATGGGATTTTATTAGGTACATGAGCCAATGTCTGGGAAAATGCTGCAGCACAGTTATGACCTTCATTGAGGTAACCAAAACTTTTGTTTTCATTTGTTGTTCATTTTTTTAACTCACTAGGTTGTGAGAGAAGACTTCTGGTTAAACTTCACATTTCCTGCTAGACTTTCTACTGCACAGTCCATAATCCTTTGGTGACCAGATGACAGCTAAAGTAATGGACACATCTCTATATAGTCACAGGTTAAACAAATCCAACTGTGGGATCCTGTGCTTCAGTCACAACAACCTCATTCAGTGCTCCAGGCTCGGGGCAAAGTGGCTGACAGCTTTACAGCAGAAAAGGATCTGGTGGTGCTGGTTGACAGCAAGATGAACATGAGCCAGGAGTGTGCCCAAGTGGCCAAGAAGGCCAACAAGATCCTGGCCTGTATCAGGAATTGTGTGACCAGCAGGACCAGCAAGTGATTGTCCCCTGGATTCAGTGTTGGTGATACCTCACCTTGAGTACTGCATTGGATTTTGGTGTCTTCACTGCAAGAAGGTCCAGAAAAGGGCAACAAAGCTGTTAAAGGGTCTAGAACAAGTCTTATGAGTAAGGGCTGAGGGAACTGGGTTTGTTTAGTCTGGAAAAGAGGAGGCTGAAAGGAGACCTTCTCACTCTTCAACTCCCTGAAAGGCAGTTGTAGTAAGGTTAGAGTCAGTCACTTCTCCCTAGAAACAAGTGATATGAGAGGAAGTGGCCCCAGTGTGCACCAGGGGAGGTTTAGATTGAATATTAGGATTTTTTTCTTGACTGAAAGGGTTCTCAAACACTGAAATGTGCTCCCCAGGGAGTGATTGAATCCCCGCCCCTGGAAGTGTTTTTAAAAATGTGTAGACATAGCACTTCAGGACATGGTTTAGTGGTCATGGTGATGTTGGGTTGACAGTTGGACATTATGACCTTAAGTGCCTTTTCTGACCTTTATGATTTAATAGAAGATTCTGTGCTGATTCCAGCTGTCTTTTTGGACAGTTTTATTGGTTGTGCTGATGATCATATTGTGGAAGCTCTGACAGAAAAGTTTTATTTAGTTTTGTGCCAGTGAAAAATCATTCTACCTGCAACAAGTCTCATGTTATGCAAATGGTAGATTCACAGATAATTTTTCTTTCAGGCAGTAGCTTTGTTTTCACAATTACTTTATCAAAACCCAAATGCCAGCTTCTGGCACTGAGGGATGAGCATACATGCCTAGTTACAACCAGCAATTTAACATCTGGGAATATACTCTGCTGCTGTGGTTAATTGCTGTCACAGAACACCATGACCAAATATGAGATTATCCACTGCAGGAGTGTGCAGTGGGTTGGGAACCTTCCCCCATCTGAAATTTACCAGACCAGCTCAGGCAGCTTGGAAGTAAGATAAAGCTATATTTACAGCAAAGTTAAAATTACAAGCATAGATGTACAATATACAATATATACAATATATTTACATGTATTTACAATTATATACAATTCAGAAATAATACAGAAATCCAAACTTCCCCCCCAAAAAAAAAAACTTAAGTCCAGAAGGTACCCAGACCATCCTCTCTGTCTACCCAGACAGAAAACAACCAGCAAGGCTCATGTGTTATCTGGTCAGCCAAGGTTAGTGGAAGAGATTAGAGAGAGAAGCTAAGAGATCCAGCACCCAAAAGCAAAGAAAAAATAATTGTTTACACATTGGCTTTTTATACATTTTAGCAAACCAATGAGTGATATAGACTTTATCATTATTTTCTTTTTACAGACAATGATCTAATTTATCATATTGAAATATTTCAGTGAGACTTAAGCCAGCACAGAGTGGTCTTGTGCTGCCTGCAGACATGAAACTAAAGCACTGAGCTTCATGCCTGTTGTCCTGTTGTGCTTTCAGCACTCCAACATGGCTGTGAGACAGAAACTGCAAATCTCTGCCTCACCAGAGGCCTTGATCAATTCCAGATGTCCTGGATTTTGGTATATCTGCAAGAAGAAATGTCAGGACAAGAGTTCCAGCACCAAAATCTTTCAAAATTATTTAATGTTTGGTAGCAACAGTGTGTTTGTAAAAGCCTGGGTAAGATAGCATGGTCATAACCTTGTTTGTATGCCTGACAAAAAAAAGTCAAATGGCTGTATGGGGTAGTGGAGTAAAGTAAATCATCTGCTTACTTGATACAATCAATGTAAAGACAGTATGACTCTAATCTGAAGGGTTAATGGATTAACCCTTGCAGGTAGGACAACAAGCTGTGGCAGACAAGGTGGTACCAGATCTCTGTGCTGTCCTAATCCATTCTGGAACCAGATACTTGCAGCCTAGGTGGGACTTCACATTGTACCTGACATGTTGTCATGTGTCGTCGAGAACCAGGTTGTGCACTTGGCTCACAACAAGCCCATGCAACACTTCAGGGCAGAGTGGCTGAAAAGTTGCCCAGTAGAGAAGGACTTGGAGGTGTTGATTGACAGCCAGCTGAACCTGAGCCAGTGTGTGCCCAGGTGGCCAAGAAAGCTGACAGCATCCTGGCCTCTACCAGGAACAGTATGACAAGCAGGACCAAAGAAGCTACACTATGTTCTTCAGCACCACATCTCAGCATCTTTGACACACCTTCAGGGATGAGGATTCAACCACCTCCCCAGGGAGCCTATTGCAGTATTTCAGAACCTTTTCAGTGAAGAATTTTCTTCTGATAGCAAATTTAACCCCCCACTGGTGCAACTTGAGGCTATTTCCTCTCACCTGTCACTTGTTACTTAGGAAGAAGTGACTTAATACCTAACTCAGCCTTCTTTTCTCCAGACTAAACAACCCCAGTTCCCTCAGCCACTCCTCACAAGACCACTTCTCCAGACCCCTCACTAGCTCTCTTTCACTTCTCTGCACCTTTAGCACCTCAATGTCTTTTTTACAGTGAGTCTCCCAGAACTGAAACCAGTATTTAAAGTGGTGAGTCCAAAGGGACAATCACTCCCCTGGTCCTGTTGGTCACACTATTGACACAGGCCAGGATGCTGTTGGCCTTCCTGGCCATCTGGGCACATGCTGGCTCATCTTCAGCTGGCTGTCAATCAGCATCCCCAGGGCTTTCTCTGCTGGGCAGCTTTCCAGACACTCATCCCCAAGCCTTGAGAATTCAGGACCTGGCATTTGGCCTTGTTGAATCAATTAAATGTGCTTCTGTGGAAGGCCTATTTCTAATTGGCTTAACTCCTACAAAGTGTTGTTAAAACAGATTTCAGAGTCACTACATACCTGAGTATAATAATAGCAAGTTTAATCCCTTTTGCTTACCACCATCATGTGCTGGCAAGAACAGAAACTCCACTTTGTTTCTTCATTAAGACAGCAAAGTCCTGACCTCAACGGCTCCACTCTGCTCTCTGCTTGCCTTTGAGGAGGTGGATTGGCTGAAGTGTGAGTGTTATCTTTTGTGGTTTATGACAGTGTTTCAGTAAATGATGAGTAGGTTGTTGAGGGAGATTTCTGGGCGGCCTGAGAAGATTTAGTGGCTGCTGGAAGATCTGCAGTGGTTTAATTCTCTCTCTTTTTTTTTTTTTTCCCCTTCCCTAAAAGGTGTAACATATCTACAACTATAGATCAGGAGCTGAGAGTTTAAATCAATAGAGAAGGTGTCCTAACACATTCATAGAATCACAGAATCATTTTGTTTGGAAAAGACCTTTAAGATCATTGAGTCCAACCATCGAAATATTTTGCTTCAGCTTTGCAGAAAACAATGAAACATGCCTCAGCAAGGCCATTTTTCACTGTGGGTTTTTGTATCTCGTGTGGGTCCTTGCTGTCTGCCTTGCAGTTCTCTGTTCCTTTAGTAGTGTTTCTGAAGGAAGAGTTTTGCTCTTTGGCTGGACGAAAAAATTTCTAAAAATGCACGTTGTTTTCTATGTCTTTGACACATTTAAGTGAGTTGTTTAACTGTGCTTGGATTAAGTTCCTTTTGTTATAAAATGTAGGAGACCTCATTACACAGGTGTGGGGAGGCTAGGCTAATATTTGCCAAGAATTTTAAGCATTCCAGTTGAAGATGCCTTCACTGTGCGTTAAGTCATAGATTCATAGAATCATTTGGGTTGGAAATAACTTTAAGATTACTAAGTCAAACCATTATCTAGCTCTACCAAGGTTAGTGCTAAACTGTTGCAGTATTTCTTCCCAGGATGCTCTATTAGCAGTGCACAAACATGCTGAGGGGGCAAATGGTTCAATTCAGAGTCATGAATGATGGGTCAAACCCATCAGCTTCACGGAAACCTGCAGGCTGTCACTTTCTAACTTAATACTTTTTGTTCTACTGTGAAATGCCTGGAAATGTCCTTTAAAAAAATCATGCCATGGTCTCTACAGCAGCTCCTTAATCTTCATCTCCTCTTCCCTGCAGCCTGAAAGCAAGGGCCTCCAGCAAGGATCTAATATCAAAAGAAGGGTAATGCCACTACAGGGGGTGGGGGTGGGGAGAAATAATTACTGAATTTCCCGTTTGGGTTGTTTTGAGGGGGTTTGGGTGTTTTTTTCATTTTTCAAGGAGCTGGTCCCTCTGTTCTGCTGGTGGATGTCACTGGGATGGATTGCCCCTGTCTGCCTGTGTTGCGAAGTCTCCTCCCACCTGGAAAACAGCAACCAGTGGAAAAATAGGTTTGATAGGGAGTGGTGTCAATGGGGTCAACTGGCGAGGCGGGAGCTTGCTCTTTGCTAGGGGAAAACCGCGTCCAGAGTCAGACCTCCAAGATAGACAGCGGTGGAGTGCAATGCAGAGCGGTAGGCACTAGGCGGCAGCCACGGGGTCGGAGAGTTGGCTCCGGAGGGGAGCACAGCGCCATCTCCAGCCTCGTCTCCATCCTCTCCATCTCCCCAGATCAGCAAGGACCCCCCAGCGCAGAAGCATAGTTTGCAGAGCCTGCTTTTGCATCTGTCTCGCTGTTCTATCTGTGGTGAGAGAGGCGATCCAAGGAGATACAGCTCTGGGCACCCACCAAGCGCCCCTCACAAAGCACACGGGAGGCCATCTTAATGCTTAAGTTGTGCATCACTTTTCCAAGCCGCTTGTCCTCTTCCTCCCTTCCCTCTGGGATGATGCTCATGGTCACTGCATGGAATAGAGTCATCCTGATATCTCAGCGTCCTGAAGAGGTCTTTCCTCACCTTCCCATGGATTTTTGAGCAGAAAACAGGACACACCCTGTCCAAGGTCAGGGTAGTAGTAGAATCATAGAATTATTTAGATTAGAAAAGACTCTTTAGATCATTGAGTTTATTATCTAACTCTCCCAAGGCTGGTGCTAAACTGTTTCCCTTGACACCACATCTCTGCATCTTTGAAACACCTCTGGGGATGGGGATTCAACCACATCCCTGGGAAGCCTATTCCAGTGGTTGAAAAAGCTTTCAGTGAAGAAGTTGCTCCTAATATTCAACATAAACCTCTCCCCTGTTGCAGCCTGAGGCCATTTCCTCTCCTATCGTTTGTTCCTAAGGAGAAGAGATGAACACCCAGCTCACAACAACCTCCTTTCAGGGAGTTGTAGAGAGCAGTGAGGTCTTCCATCAACCTCCTCTTCTCCAGACTAAACAACCCTGCTTCCCTTAGATACTTCTCAGAAGACCTGTTCTCCAGACTCATCACCAACTCCACTGCCCTTCTCTGTGTCAACTCCAGCATTTAAATGTCCTTGTAATGAGGGCCTGAAAGCTGAGCTCAGGACTCAAGGCATGACCTCACTGGTTCTGAATACAGGAGGATAATCACTTCTCTAGTCCTGCTGTTCCTGATACAGGCCAGTATGATGTTGGTCTTGGCCACATAAGCTCATATTGGCTCATGTTCAGCCAGCTGTTGATCAACTCTTTCTCTGCTGGGCAGCTTCCCAGCCACTCTGCCCCAAGCCTGGAGCCTTCATGGAATTGTGAGCCAAGTACAAGATCTGGTACTTGGCCTTGTTGAATCTCATACAATTGGCCTCAGCCCATCAATCCATCCTGTCCAGGGCCTTCCTACCCTCAAGCAGATCACTCCTTCCCAACTTAGTGTCATCTGCAAACATACTAAGAATTCCTAAACCCCCACATCCAGATCACTGATGAAGACATTAAACAAGAATGGCCCCAGAGTTGTTGTGTTGAGGTCAAGGAATAAATCTGTGAGCTGCTGAGCACCCCATCATGGAACATTCCCCATGGTTTCAGCTCTTTGGCATGAGCCAGAGGTTGAACTTCAGGTTCACCTGAACATACCCCAGAGGCAATGTACATCAGGTCATGCGAGGCTCTTTCATTTCAGAGCATGTCAGCAGGGAAAACAGCAGCAACTGCCCTGTAACAAAACAATTATGAGGGGGAAAAGCAAAGAAAAAACAATTGGACACTTCATGCATTTGCAGAAATGAAGCCATGAGCACACAGCAACGGTTCCAATGTGAAGGTTGCATCATTTGCTGCCTTTTCTAAATCCCACTGATCATTCCTGGAGAATCCCACTAATCTTCCAGCCGTTCCAGATGACCCTTGGAGGACTGTAGCCAGTGGGGCTCAGGTAGCACATCACTTCTGTGGCTCGGAGCAGTCACTTTCCCACCCTTTCCAATGCTAGTGCTCACCTGCGTGGAATATCTTCTATCCTGGTTTCTGAAAAAAATCCCAGTCCCACAGAGGCAAACACAGATATAATCTTCCCAGACTTTCTTTTGTTATAATGACTTCCATGGAGTCAATGATGTAAAGCTCTTTATCTCACAGTGCAGTGCACAATGTGGCGTCGTTACACATATGGTTTAGGTTCCCTCCCCACCCCCCCACCCCCCCCCTAAATTCTTGTGAGCTGGGCAGCTTTGAGCTGGGAAAGGCATCTTTGTAACATGTTTGACTCCTTTCAAATCCTAAAATGCTGAGGATAGTTTGGGAGATTTGTTCAGGCAGAGAGAATACACTAGACCTTGGATAAATGCACTTTAAAGCAAACGGAGTCTATCCTTAAGACAAAATGCTCTGGACAAATGGTTATTGCCATTACTGAGAACAGACTGAGTATGGAGTGATTGGTGGCCCTGACAAGTAGGTCAAGAATAAGAGTTGAGATCCCATGTGAAAAAGGAAAAATAGAGGATTTAAAAACAAGAAAGAGGGAGAAGGAAGGTAAGTGTAAAGTGGCTGATACAAGAGGAAGCTGTGGGGCTTGGGGATGAGGCAGGGGCTGCTGAGATGAGGTTTGGTGGGAAGTGAGGGGGTACTCCATAGAGGGGAAATGCAGTGGACGAGTGAAGAGACAACTTGGATGAGGGAAGGCAGGAGGAAAACGGGAAGAAGGGAGCATCCTGTGGATGTGTGGATGCATTAAGTTGCCATGTTTGTGCCTTGTTGCTGTTTGAAGACATCTAGAAGTGTGGTCTCTGGTCTCCACACAACCCACTGGACCAGGACAGAGGGGGTGAGTGTGAGTATTGTAGCCCCTGGTTGTAAACCGCTTATTTTCTGCTGTGTCAGAGCTGCCAGGCTGTCTTGGCTAGAGTGTGAAATCTGTCTTCTGCTGCTCAGGAAGTTCACTCTGCTTTTACTCCTTCCTCCTCTGCACTTGACAGGGAAGCATCAGTGCGGGTTTGATTCCATGCAAAGCACTGCCTGCAAAAGCCATCTATGCTTCCATCAAAGAAATAAATCCCAATCAACTCCACTCTCTCAACTGCTCTCCCAGAGCCCCTTTCCAAACTTTCTAACTTTCCGAATCTGTGTCCTTGCCCGTTGCCCATTGTCCTTCTATCTGTATACTTTGGGGCAGAGCATTCTGGGAGAGTCAGTCAGTTTGGTTTGCGTGGGTTTCCCCTCAACCTGCCTCCCCCCCGGCCCCCCGGAACGAGACTAAGAAAGACACGTCTTCCTGAACAGCCAAGACCAAAACGCATTCAGACCCATTAAAATCCAGACGCTTCTTTGAAGGAAGTGTACTTCTGTTTGTATGCGGGAACACAGACCAGTAAAAAGCTCCCGAGCCTCAGCAGCGTGTAAACGAGGTGTCAAAATGAGATGTTTCGTGTGTAAAGAGATAGCGCTCATCTTCTTCTAGGCGCATTTAAAGTAGGTTACCGGTTTGCCGACTAGTTTTCTCAATCTCCAGAAATCAACATGAGCCGGTTTCTGAAATCATTCCTTCCCTCCGTCTGGTATTTCCCCTTTTTTTCTGTGGTGTAGCTGCCGCTGCAAAGGGGAAATGAATTTGGAAATCTCGGGATCGCGGTTAGAGAAGGAGCAAAGTTAATGCCCCCACTCCAAGCTCTGCTTCTAGAGGGGGATATATTTAGGAAAGGCAAAATGCTGAAGCAAAGGGGCTTTCCGAAGGGACGAGCCTCTCCGAAGCTCTGGAGGAGGAAGCTCTTCGAGCTTGTGGAGTTCCCGACTCTGAGCCGTTTGCGATGATTATTCGTAGCGAATGCCGGAAGGTCGAATATCACAGTTCTTATTTCAACTCTACTCAGGTTTACGGCCCTAAGGGGACCGTGCTGTAAAGACAAAATCTTGAGAGCCTCTACTTTGGCCAAGAAACACCTTGGTAGGACACCACGACTGATGGGGTACTGCCGAGGTGTCCTCTCCAGCAAGCGAGGCTTCTACGAATTCCCGGTCTCTAGGGGTGAGGTAAGTCTTTGCTAAATCGTCTTCCCGCAGCCACAGTTAAAACGAAAAGACCCTTGAAAGAGTCGTTTTGGAGACTCGGATCCGTTGTGGATCCTAAAGAGGGAATATGAAGCCTGGAAATCTTTACAGCAAACGAAGATGATTAATCAGCATCATAGGGCCCATGCCGCGCCTTTAAAAATCAAAACTGGGGGGGAAGGAAACCCCTATGCGAAAACCGGAGAAGGTTCAGCTACAATAAAATGCGGGTCACATCAAACCTGCACTGGGAGGAAGGTGTGTATGACTCAGCCGGGTCCCATCCACCGGCGAGGCCACGGTCACAAAGCGGAATTTAGTGCCACGGAACTCCAGCGCCGGTGTGTTAGAAGGGGAAAGGATCACAGATCCGAAACTAAAAGCCCAGAGTTCCTGCCCCGGGTGTCAACTCTGAGGTCATTTTGCTCCTGGTAACCCCTATATCATCCTTTTTTTGGTGCTGGAGAAGAGGAGACTTGGAGCCGCTCTTGTCCTGAGCAGAGAGCAAAGCGCTTCTCTCCGGTCATTCTTTATCCTTGTCCGAACAACTTCGCCAAGAGGGGTTTCCAGGATGTATCTCCAGACACTCAATAATCGCTATCGGCTTTTCCCTTTAGGCAGGGAACCGCCCAGCCTGTGGAGGTTCCTTCTCTGATGCTCCAAGTTCAAAGGCACGGTCCTGAAATCGTTGAGACGGGAAGGGGGGGGTGGGGGGTTAAGGGATAAGTGCTGGGCAGACGCTGGGTCCAGAGGGCAGAGTTGAAGCCGTTTAGAGTCTTCTAAGCCGTGAGGACTCAGGGACTCAAGGGACACGGGGAGGGGAAAGGAAATGTCACGGTAATTCCTTTTGGAATCACTAAAGAGATGGCATATGCGTGAGAGCCACCGAGCTCGCGAAGGAGTGACCGCGCTGGGGACGCGGGGCTGAAGGAAAGCTCCGTTTCTCTTCGTGGTCCCTTCTTGTGAACCGTAATCCCGAGGATTCCAGGACGGGCATATCCCTCCTAATAAAGAAGGCAAACCTAGTTCTGTCGCTCCTGGGACTCTGCCTCCCTCCATCCCGGGCAGACCCCTCTCAGCTCGAGGGAATCTGGCAGCGGAACCTTTCCCTCGCCGCCTCCCTCTGCGAGTTACTGGTTTATATTCGGCTGCTGTGTTATATGGAGAATGTACTGGGTTGTTAGAAACCTCTGTAAAAAAAAAAAAAAACAAGACTTTATTGACCGTCCGAGCCTGAAACTCGTTTCTCTACAAAGTTTAGCAGTGCCGTGGTCGGGACTGGCAGAAAAGACGAGCCTCGTGTTCCTTCCATTTGATGGAAAGACAAAAAAGCCCTATAAGGTGTTTTCTGCCTGCCCCGAGTTTTGTGCAGCTCTTTAAGCAGGTTCTTTCTTTGGAAAAAAGACACGGATACTATCGTTTTTATCTGCTGCTTGAAAGATCAGGGTGGAGGAGAAGGAGAAAGAAAAAAAAAATCAGTGTTTAAAAAACACCCAAACACTTTGAAGTTGCACAACTGTTGCTGCTCCAATACTTTTTTTTTTTTTTTTTCTCCTTCTGCAGTTTCCAGATGCACCAGAAAAGCCTTACTTTGATCTCACAAAACAGCAATTTTTTTTTTTTTTTGGGGGGGGGAAGGGAGTGTTAAATAAAAATGGTTTAATAACTCCGAGTGTAATGGCAAACATGCTGGGAATGAGCTCATGGGGCAGGGAGGGCCTGGGGAGGTGGCTGCGAGAGGGGTAGTGGGGAAAGAAGGGGCTTCTCCTCCGAATGAACTTGACTAAAATGAGCTTTGCTATCTTTGAAAATCTGCTGAAGGGATGTCTTTTCATCCCAGCTGGTTCACAGGGAGAAAGGCTTTGCCAGCATGTGAAGGAGGACCTTTCCATTCCCTGCGCCTGCCTCAGTGCTGGTGAAGGGACATGATGCCATGGAGAGAGATAGACATAGTTCATATGATCATAGAATCATTAAGGTTGAGAAAAAAACTTTTAGGATTATCAAGTCCCAACCCAACGCTACTATGCCCACTAAACCATGTCCCGAAGTGCCACATTTCCATGTGTTTTGGATACCTTCAAGGGTGGTTACCACCACTTCCCTGGGGAGCCTGACACCCCCACCAGTGAAGGAGTTCCTTCTGATACCTAACCTCAGCCTCCCTTGGTGTAACTTGAGACCATTTCCTCTCCTATCACTTGTTAGGAGGGAGGAGAGGCCAACACACACTTCACTCCGACCTTCTTTCAGGGAGTTGTACATAGGTCTCTCTTCAGCCTTCTTTTCTCCAGGCTAAACAATCCCCAGTTCCCTCATCTGCTCCTTCACCGGGCCTGCCTCCAGGCCCTTCACCGGCCTCGTTGTCTTTCTCTGGACTACGTTTTTGTAGTGAGGGGCCCGAAACGGAACCCAGGACTCAGGGTGTGGCCTCACTAGTGCTGAGTACAGGGAACGATCCCTCCCTTGGTCTTGCCAGTCACACTATTCCTGATACAGGTCTGGATGCTGCTGGCCTTCTTGGCCACCTGGGCACATTCTGGCGTATATTCACCCAGCTGTCGAGCTTTCTCTGTCGGGCATCTTTCCAGTCATTCTTCCTCAAGCCTGGAATGTTCATGGCCTTATTTTGTCGGGTGGCGCAAAGCCCAGAAGCTGTTAAAAAGTGTATCTAGGGACGTTGCAAAGGCGAGAAAGGTCCCGTCCTCTCTTGGACAGAGCAGAACGGAGGAGAAGCCGAGCCCTGTGCTTACGCTGGTGCACTGCCAGCATCTGCCCCTCCCCTGCATGGAGGCGACTGGATCGGCATCCTGGTCTCTAAGTTCCTCTCTCTGACTGAGACACAGCCACCTGTGTAAATCGAGCCACCCGTCCGGACTCCCGGGAAGCACTCACGCGTATGGAGGTCGTGGATTTTTTTGCCGAGGAAAAATCAAATAGGAGGAAGGGTGGCGTGGCGTGGGGGAGGCGCTGTTTCCCCGCGTGGGTTAGCTTGTCAGCCGCGGGCAACCCCGGAAGCAAAAGGGTACATCGCTGCCGCAGACCGGCGCCCCTGTTCCGTGCTGCCTTCACCCGGTAAAAGGGGACCGCAGTGACCCCCCGAGGGGCAGCCCGGTAGCACTAGAAGTGGCCCATTCAAAGGAAAAAGGGACAGGATTGATCCCCGATTGAACCGGTGGGATTCGTCCCTACTATTACAAACTCGTGTTTTAAGAAGGGTAGAAATAGTAAGATGGAGGCAAGGGAAAGAAGCGATAGAAAGGAGACGCTGACTAGCAGGGGCACATCAACGTATTGGTTCCTACAAACCGTATCAAAGAGATGCAGAAAACCAATAAAATGCCTCGAAATCTTAATACAACGTTTGCAAGTCCGCGAATGACACCGAATTTGCCATCACGGGGGAAAGAGAGCAGCAGTTGAGGAAGTTTTAGCCAACGTTTCTCCAAAATCTGTAATCCTGGAAGGCCAAAGAGGGGAAACCACATCAAGGCAAATGCGACAGGGCAGGATTACCCAGGCAAAGGGGTAGAATCTGAACCCCCATTCCTGTAAGTCTTCGAAAAACGCAAAGATATGGTGCTGAGGGACGTGTTTTAGCAGCAAATTTGGTAGAGTTAGATAACTGTTAAATTGAACGATCTCTAAGATCTTTTCCAACACAAACGATGCCGTGATTCTGTTCTATGAATGGACCGACATCTGCAAAGGAGAAAACTTTCACTCGGGGGAATTTTCAACTCTGAGATTGTTTGCTCGGCCCTGCTATTTTACAAAAGGCCGTGCTTGTCCTCCTTAAGCATGGGATTTTGGGGACACTCAAAGCCTGAGGCTGGCATTCTGGTCGTTGGAGAGTTTTCCAGCTGCGGGACGCAGTGCATCCCAGTGCGGGACCCCTCTCGCATTGATGGTGAAGGAGGGAACTGGGGCAAATGTGTGTGCTGGCGAGAGGAAAACCTCTGGATTCCAGACAGTTCCTGCCAAGCGAGCAGTCACACTCAGATGAGCGCTTAATTGCTATTGTGCTTTAGTTTTTTTCAGTTGTTTTCCGAAAGAAGATCCCCCACGCCCGGAGAGCGGCTGCAGTGTAGCACAGGCTGGCTTTGTCTGGTTGTTGTGCAGCCGCTCTCATCACTCTGGTCCCATCTGACCCAAGTTTAAAGTCAGCTCTAATTCTGCTTTTGTTGCGCTTCCCTTCCATGTGCCAGTTGTTGTCCCATTCTGGTTCCACGCGAAATCTTCCCGGTGGATTCTCCCCGGACCCAAGGACACCTTCAATAAGCGCTTCCGAGCTGCCTGCACTAAACCCGTGTATCCCCCACTGCGGGGATGTTCCTGTCATTCGGTCCCTACGGAGATGGCCACTACCCACACACACGGCATTCCCCCAAAATACTGTCCTCCCATAGCCCTTGAAACTTCTGCTTTGGCCCCGATCTGACTTGCCAAGGCTGCGGAGGAAAGTGCCCGACCTCGTTGTCCCAGCCCCAAAAATCCTGGGAAGGTAGCTTTCAACCTCCCACTGGCTTAGCGATGAAAGCAGAGTGAAGGCTCGGGCCTCAGGGTCCTTCTTCAGGGATGCCACACGCCTCTCTCTTGACCTTGTGCGACTCCGTTCTCCCTCTCTCCCTTCCCTTTCGACAAGGGATGTGTGGGCTGTCAAGGGGACAAGGAGAAGAGTTGCGACAGGCGGGAACATCGCACACTTTTGCGTGGGTGCCCGTCTCTTCCTGGGAATGGAGAGGGGAGATAGATTCAGTCATAGTATTAATATCGTGATAGAAAGAGACTCCGACAGAAAAGCAGCCTGCACCGAGGCGGGAGCTGAAAGGAGGGGAATCTTTTCAGGTTTCCTCGCCTTTACTGCGAATTATCGGGATGGTAGTGGGCTTTGAGAAGCGGAGAAGGCTGCACCCAGGAGGGGGATGAAGGTTCAGATGGATCAGGAGGTACCTCACGGCTAAATCGTTTCCAAGGTTTCCATCTTCCAGTCGAAAAAAACGCAAACCAGAAAACAAACAAACGAAACCCCAAACAACAAACGCAACTCAAAGGAAAGCAAAACAAAACAAAAACCCCCAAACCAATCCTGCGAGGCGGGCAGGGAGGACGTCAGGAGAGGGCACCCCAATACTTTATCCTGAGATAGCCCAGTAGCCTGCAGCCTTTTTTGTTACTAGAAACTAATAAGAACAATATTAGAAACTAATTTTTAAATCTCTTAATAATTAATCTGGACAAATCCCGGTCTCGAAGCAAGAGCTGGCGAGGTTTGCAATGCAGAAAGGGAGCCCGAGCTGGGGTCCAAGGGATCTGCTCTCTGTTTTTGATAGCAAACCGATCGCACCCTGCAGCCTTTTCTGGCCGTTAAAGTCGGGCCCTAAACGAGCTTGTTTTACACATCATGTACGAGAAAAGGGAATGCACAGGGGTCTCTTGGTTCAAAGAACTATTCCTTGAAGAGAAAAAAATATAATTAAATTCCACATAATTTTCGTTGGGGTTTGTTTTCTTGCTTGCTTGTTTTGTGGGTTTGGGGGGTTTTTGGTGGTTTTT
>VWZI01012362.1:208070-218345 GCA_013396835.1 Psilopogon haemacephalus | reverse complement strand
CCGACATGTTAAAAAAAACCCAAACAAAACCCTAAACGCCCAACTCAAAAACAAAACAACAAAACCAAGTGTTTTTGGAAGGAGCGAAAAAAACCCGCGCTTTCCGGGGACTTTGCCTTGCTCTTCTTTCAAGTATCCGCATTTCAATTTGCTCTTCCCGCTATGGATCCTTGAGGAAAAGAGGGTAAAATAGGCTGCCTAGGAGCTCACGGGTGTAAAGGAGACAGGATAAAAGCTATCTAAATATTAAAGTATCAATCCCTTAAAAAAAAATACAGCTCACGATTTCCGTGACTTCCCTGTTCAAAAAATTAAGAGAAAGAAACTCCAGTTTTAACAGAGCAGATCTGTCCATCAACCGTCTTTTTTTTTTTTTTTTTTTTTTNAACAAGTTTTTTTTTTTTTTTTTTTTTTTTTTTTCTCCTTCATCCTCAAACCGCTTCTTTTATGCACAATCGGTATTTTCTTGGCGCTTTAGAAGATGAATTTTTACATTTGTTAACGAATTCGAAATAATAGTAATAAAAATTAAAACAAACAAACAACAAGTACAGAAAATCAAACGCAAAAAAATCCCGGCAACAAAACAAACAGATAAAAGAAAGAAAGAAAAAAGACAAAACAAAAGCCCAAAGACCCTCAAAAATGGAAAATTCCTCTCCCTGTGCCAGACTAGTGAGCAAGAGAGAGCAGCTTTCTAGGCTTTCTAATTCCTGAAACCTTGGAAAGGCAAAGCTGGTGTTTTCCATAAAGAAAAGGAAATCAGGAACAGTTTGAGGAATAATTTTTAGGGGGTTGATAGACTTTAAATAAAGTCCGCGGTGGTAATTTGCACAGTCACTTCATTAAACCTAAATCCTCCGCGGTGCACCTTTGCTGCCGGGTGAAAATTGATTAGCGGCTCTGGAGCGACCACCGAATTCCGTCTTTACAAGAGCCAATTAAGAGCAAAACCTTACACATAAAGTATTTTAAATCTGCCAAATCTCTGGTGATATAAAAACAACAACAAAAACAACAATTAAGGGGAAGAAAAAGGGGAGTTTTAATAACGTTCCAAAGGTTCAAAACTCAAAGTAGCTGCAATCGAACACGCAAAGGGAAAGGAAAAAAAGACTGCTAGTGGTACGAGTGTGCAAATATCACAAACTGAGCGGGTAAATAGTGTGTTGGTTTTCTATGTGATAACTGAATCTCCCCATGTAACCCCCCGACCCCCACCTACATTTCAGCTCAGGACGGCCTGAAAAACCAGTCACCGCCGTGAAGCAAACTCCTCCAAGGGGGAAAAAAGAATAAGGTTTCGCTCTCCTTTTGGCAGCTATTTCCCCGTCGGATGTTTATAGGGCTTTCTCTCCTCACGTCTTGGAGGCACGTTTCCGTGGCCTCCGTACGCATGAGTGGCCCTCGGCGCTCCGGAGAGGGGGGTATCGGCAGGCGAGCCTCGCTCAGCCTTCGCCGTAGAGGTAAACCTCTCTCGGCGCAGCTTTGCGCTGGGCATCTACAAAATCCAACCTTCTGTGGAAGGCAGTGCTCTGTTTTGGTTTTTTTTTTGTTTTGTTTTGTTTTGTTTTGTTTGTTTGTTTGTTTGTTTTTTTTCCACGGTTTTGCCCTAACCTCTCATCCGCTACGTGCGATTTGCCAGCCGTACCCAAACCTTTTGATGACGACATTGGGAATCCTGAATCGACATCGAATGCCCGAGAGACATCCCCCCCCCACCTTTTCTCCCCTCACTGCCGCATCTTCCTGGGAGACGAGGCGAGGTTCGAGGCTGGGTCGGGGGGGAGGCCCTCTCCCCTCCCATCGCGACTCGAACTTCGTCCCCTTGGCAGGTTTTGGTTTCAGAGGGCAGCAAAACAATGGGCTCGTATGTCTTTTGGGTATTTATAGATTAAACCTGAGCAGCGGAAAAGGTCACGCTGGGCCCAGGCGCTGCCTCCCTGGATGCACAGATTATTTACTGTGGTTTACACTGGTGTTTTTCGTTGGTCTTTCTCTCACTCCAGAATCACAGAAACAGAGCCAAGCAGAGCGCTCTTGCTCCTTTCCACATGAAAATTTAAGATCTATTACTGTTTTTGGAGGTGAATCTCTCCCTCTGGCTGCTCCCTTAGGTGGTTGAGGTCACAACATAGTGAGATGTTGTACAAGGCACTGCAAAGGCAAAGCAAAAAAAGTGCATCTGAAGTATGGATTTTTTTCATCTTTGGGACCATCCTGTCCCTCACAAAGAAGCACATTCATGAATTTTTAAACTAATTTCTCCAGTGTGTTCTTCACATCACACATCACATCAGTATTTTTGCTGCATATATTAAAAATTCACACATCAGTTAGAAAACCCAGCAAACCAAAAACCAACCAAAACACCATTTTCAAGGCTTTTCTTTTTGCCAGACTGGAAAAGGCACTGTGTTGTAAATGTTCTTCTAAAGTGACATCAATGAACTACTCCAGAGTTTTGCAAGTTGAGAAAAAACACACAATGCACATTTTGAGACCTGCAACATCTCTATTTCAACTGCTTATCCATAAGATTAAGATTCAAAAGCTCAGCAAAGCCTTCTTCCATGGCTGGTAAGAGTAAAACCTCTCTTTTGTCATGGTGTGCTGCTCTCTTACCTGTTCTGGCAGGAATATCCATTCCTATCCCTCTCTGCTGCAAAGAATTTGCATTTGTCCTTGACCCTGTATCTGTGAAGCCCACTGACCCTCTTGAGAGGCAAACACAATTTAAAAGAAGGAAAAATGCAATTTCTTTTCTTATGCCACTGCTTCTGGATGCTCATAGTGACAAAATCCCCTTTTTATTATTTATTTTTTGAGCAACGTCTATGAAACTCATGAGTTGGGAGTGACACAATTTAATTTCATGTGTAGTTTCTTGCTTTGGCTATTGTTTGAGTGCTCGGTAGATGGGGCTAGGATTTCAAGAGTGGCCAGAGAACTTCTTCTTGACTCTTTCTTGATATCTATGCAGTCCTTTGCATGATCACTGAGGTTTGTTGATGCACAGTGCTCTGTAGCAATGAGGTGTGAGATAAAGGGTCTTGGGCAGAAGTTCTTGGGACTAGGATTTATTGATGTGATGCCTTTTCAACAAATATGTGTGTCACCAGGACAATATGAACTTATTCCACCTGTTCGATCTCCTAAAAAGATCTTTGTTCGATCTCCTGTTTATCTCCTAAAGAGGGGATACAGAGCTCAAGTCCATTGCTCTGTTGTGTGTGCAATGTAAGGAAATGACAAAATCTAACCTTCATATGCTGGCTACAGAGCTGATGCTCTCCCCTTTATTGGAGGATACCATTGCAGGAGGCAGATGGAGCTGTCCAGATGAGAATCAGGAGAGCCCTGAGCACGGAGGCACTCAGGAAATTGTTGCCTTGGTCAAGTTCATACAAATTTGACCTTGGAGCTGGAGGAGTCAGGGACGTGTCTCTGTTACAATACATGTTGTACTGAATGGGTGAATTCCTGCTGCTGGCTGTGTGAAATTCTTCCTGCAGGGAAGTGAAGTGCTCATGCTGTATTAAGCGGGCAGGCATTAGAATAACAGAGACAAACTTCACAGAACTGCAGATGGCTAGGAAAAAAGCAACATATTGGACAACATCTTTCTTCTTTCCATCCTTCTTTTTTAAGCATTTTAACTCCANTTTTTTTTCCATGCATCTACTGGGAAGGGGGAAAGCTGTTATTTCAAAAGCTGTCTCTTGCCTTTGACAAGAACTTTGGGAGAATCCAAAAAGCTTCTGTTACAAGCAAAAGTCAACTAATTCCTTACAAACCATCAATCACTTCTCCCTCCTCCCACTTGGGACTGAGTTCTTATATCAAATATCAGGCTGGCCAGCCTCTCCTCAGGCAGAAGTGCCTTGTTTTATCTGTGTCTCTCTTTAAGGAAAACTGATGCTTTTTTCAGATGGAAGAGTTGAAAGGTGACTTCTAAGAGTGGTACATTCAGGAAAGAGCATTTGTGTTGTTTTATAACACAGTCAGTGCTACTTAAGTCACCTTTATTCTCACAGATCACTGTTCCTATCTTAATCAGTCAGATTATGAATCTTTGCTTGAAGGTTTATGTCCTCAAAGGTCAAACAGTGTGGTTTCCTTTTTTGCCTGCCTTCTGAGCTAGATGAAAAAGCTTGCATCAGTTTTAAAAATGCATGAAAATCAGGCTGATAGTGTTTGGAAAATACCTGGAGATACTGAGATTAGCTCATGTGTCATTTACGTCAGTTCCTGTTGCAAGTCAGAACTATTCAAGTGTAATTTGAATTACTCCAAGTGCCTATATTGAGTCCCATAGTTTACACCAGTGATGTAAAATCAAGACCAATGAAAGAAGCCTCAGTTTTCCAAACCTGACATTTCCTAAATATACAGAGTTTCCTGGAGAGACCGAGCTTGCCAGTGCCTGTTGATGGATCCAGGATTTAATGCTAGCCTTTAGCTCTCAGATAGTCACCTGAACAACAGTTACTTTGCACTAGTGGTACGGGGAGTTACATAGAAATCCTGGCAGCAAAAGTGGAGTGGGTCAATGTCTGGCAGCCTGGGAAGCATGTGGCATCACTGGGGAGAGCAGAAATGGGCACGTGGATGTGCAGAGAAAAGCAGGCAACTGATATCTTCCCAACACTCCAGTAGTGCCCAACACTGACCAGAGAAGCTCCACAAGCAGGACATGGAAATATTTGGCTTTTCTGACTTATTATTCTAACTAGAGTTACCACAGGTTAAAAGTATTGAGTATTCAGGCATTTTAACTTTAAATAATAATAATAAAGTGTAGCTTTTTGCTGCTTACTCCCAATAATGTTCAAAAGAGGTTACAATTCCAACTATATCCTGCTGTCTCAAAAGGCAATGCCATTGCATATATTGTGGGAAAAACTGTAGTGTGCTCTGCTGAGAGGGCTGGGGAACAAGAACACTGTATTATTAACTTGAAATATTTCTAAAAGCAGATTCAGAAATTTTAAAACTGTGGGAGGAAATGTAGCACCAGCTGAAGCTCTTGCAGCCATACCCGTGCCAGGGGCATCCTTTAATGGTTTATTGTAAGATTGGCAAACAATGGAGCAGCAAATCAATCCAAGAAGTGACAAAAGCACTGGTTGCAATAATGTTTACAGTAATATTTCCATATGTCGCTTACTCAGCTGAGCTATTGATCTGACAGCGTTGTGAAGATGATGAGAAATCAAAACTCTGTGACAAGTGGGTAGTCCCATGTTTATTCTGTTTTTAAATGCAAACCTGCAGCTGCTAGAGGGAAGGCTGTTCCTTACAAGTATCTGAAATGAATGTAAGGAGGATGGGGCCAGACTCTTCTCAATTGTGTCCGGTCATAGGACAAGGGGCAAGGGACACAAAGTGGTTCCACATAAATATAATGAAAAAAATTATTGCCTTTGAGGCTGGCAGAGCACTGGAACAGGCTGACCAGAGAGGCTGTAGAGTCTTCTTCTCTGGAGGCATTCCAAAACCTACCTGGACATGTTCCTGTGTGATTTACTCTAGATAATCCTGCTCTAACAGGGGAGCTGGATTAAGTGATCTTCAGCTGTTCCTTCCCATTTCCACAATTCTTTCTGTGATTTTATGATTCTGTGAATAAAACACTATTTCCAACCCCCCACCCCCCCTTACCTTATTGAGAAACAAAAAACCTTTGGTTTTAACCCGTCTTTAAATATATACTTTTTCATCATCACACTACCTCATGTTTTTAAGTTATGCCATCATTTAAAAAATGTATCTCCAAATCTGATTTCTTAAACGAACTAAAAAGATTTTTAAAAGAACTTAAAAAATGCATTTTAAATTAATAAAGACAAGGCATTTTGACTCAGAAAATCACAAAATCAAGCATTTGGATGTTCAAAACTGCTCAAAATGTTTCCTTCTTTTAAAAATCCGCGATTACACAAATAAGTTTTGATTTCTCCAAAACTGTATTTGCTCGGTCAGTTCACTATATATAAAACCCAAAAGTTCATCTGAATTCTTGCACAGTAGAATTCAGTCCTTGTCATAGTGCACAATTTCACTGTGCTGCATTTGGATCTGTTTGTTCCTCTTAAAGCTTTTGGTTCCTCGGGATAGAAATCGTCCAATATTGTTAAACCAATATTTTCAGCAGTGTACACACATGTAGCTCTGGGAAGGGAGCTTGGAAAGAGATTATTGCCAATTGCCTCTAAAAGAACCAATTTACGTTTTCTAAAGTGTACGTCATCAACTGGTTAAGACCTGGCAAGAATCATATTAATAACCAGCACACTAGATGAAGGCAGCCACAGCAAAAACTGGTTGAAAAATAGTGGGCCAGGGCACACAGAATAATGATGAATGCCTTACAGTTCTTTGACTTCACTCGAGATCTTGCTGCACTCTTGGCTAGCGTTAACATTTTTTCCTGTGACTAATGAATTAACAAAACCAGTCTATGCTTTTAGGAGCTTCAGGAAATAGAGAACTTTCTTGAAAATCTACCCCTCAAAAAATTAGGAGAAAAGCCGAAGACATCAGAATGTTTTGGTGTTAGTGAGAGTGAAAAACTACTGTGTATCATAGACTTCTTAAGAAGATAGGATCATAGAATTGTTTTGGCAGGAAAAAACCCTTAGGATCAACCGTAGAGTGCACCAGTCAATTGTAGTCAAGCCCTAAATATTCCACCAAAAGTGCTGACAAAAGTAGTAGTATCCCAAAATATGACAAAGTGCTGGCTGACCATGTGGATGCTTACAGAAGGTAATTTCAAAGACAATATGTAACACATCCAAATATTTAGTAATGTAAGGTGCATACAATGAAGGTGGTCAGGGAATCTTCAAATATAGGTTCTTGTTGTTTTATTTCTGAAATGTCTGCAGATAAATTCCTTATATTTGCCTTTTCTGGGGAAGAACGGACCTTGTGAATAAATTTGGTTTAGAGAGATATTGTTTTCAACTACTTGATGCACTAGGTTGTCAACCCTGCTCATAGGATCCTATTAGAAAGTCAGTTTTGAAGTGTAATTGTCATCGGCTATACAACCAATGCTTAGTTTCACTCAGAAATCATCTCATCACTGCTCTGCCCTCTCTCTCTTAACTTTGCATGCAGATGTACTTCATGCAGAAAAATGCAAATGTATTTTTATTGGGGTTTAAGTAGTCTTTCTTTTTAGGGTGGAAAAAATGGCAGAGGAAGAGCTGTTGAATATTCCGTTGCATCTTATCAGACTGTAATGGAAACACTCCCACTGTATTTCAAAGGACTTCATGGTGCTGGTTCTTGAGGGTGCAGATTTTTTTTTAACCTTGTTTCATTTGCCTTAAAAATGTGTGATCACCATGGAGATCTTGGAAGCATTTTGTATGGTCATTGAATCCAACCATTCTGTAACTCTACCAAGGCTGGCGCTAAACCGTGGCCCTCAGTACCACATTTCTCTGTCTTTTAAACACCTTCAGAGATGGGGATTAACCACCTCCTTAGCAATTTCACTTGATTTATCTTCTGAGATTCCCTAAACAGACAATAGCCAGAAAATAGCCTCCTCCTTAGAATGACTATCAGAATTGGAATATCTTCCACTTACGTAAGAGGATTTCTTCTTCGTCTACTGGATAATTTGTATTTTGTATGAAGTAAAAAAATCACAAGAAGAAGGTTAATGCATGAGCTATTTTTATGCTAGAGGAGGAATGTGTTTTGTTCTGATCTTCAATTTTCTTGCAAATTGTGATCAGGTTGGATCAGATGCAGGTTTCTAAATTATGCCCATTTGGGCAATTTCAAGCTGCTCCTGTCTTTTTATTTTCTTGTTCAATTAAACAGTGCTCCATGCAAGGCAATGAGGCTGTTATTATTAAACCAACAAGTTGTTCTTTGCAGAACATAATGTTTTCATGGCAGAAGGTTGTGGAAAATATAGATTACAGCACACGGTCATGAGTACCTAATGGTTTTTATTTCACTCCAGGATTTAAAAGGTAAACAGAAGATTTACTATAGGATTTGCCAGGTTTCCTGTGCCAGGCTCCTTGGAGCGAATGAAAAAAAAAAAAAAAAAAAGCTTTNAATTAAAAAAAAAAAAAAAAAAAAAAAGTCTTAATTTACCATCAAACAACCCTAACAAAGTCTCCATCTGCCCAGCGGCAAAACAGTCACATTATTGGCTTCAGTGTTTGGGAGGGTTACCCATGTAAGACTCTACCATCACAGTTCTGTGGTCCAGGTCCCTGCAACACCAACACAGCTTCAGAAAGCCAACACTGCTCAGTTAGAGACTGCTGGGATTATTCTGTACATAGGAATTCTGTTTATTCCGTAACTCAGGAAATTGTGCTCAGGGCTGGAGAAAGGGAGGGTGGTTGTGGAAGTAACTAGTGGTGTGCTGTTATAGAAATGAACAATAATTAATAACTTTTGTGGAAACAGAGTCATACAATGTGGCTTCAGGAAAAAAAAAAAAACCAAAACCCCAGAACACCCTGCTCTGCTTCTTGGGATGAAAGGTTCAGTTGTGAAGTGGTTGTTTATGAAAAGCATTTCAAGACTTTCAAACTATTTGTATGAGTTACATAAGGGTGGTGAGCATCATTAATTGAGGATAATTGGGGAATAATTTATTTAGATAAAAATGGAGGGAACCTTGAGTGAGCACATACAGGACACATGGACAGAAAAGGAGTTCAGCCTCAAAAAGAGATGGAAAATATTTGGAGCATCTGTTCTTTTGCTGTGTCAAATACTACTGGTTGTGCTTCCAGATGTAAGCACAGACTGGGATGTCCCTGGATGTCTGGAGAGGCTGGCTTGTCTTTGGGTTGAGAAATGGTAAAAGAATGCCAAATAAAGGATACCAGTGCTGTAGCTCAGTCTGGATGAGGACTGCCTGCCACGTAATTGCTCTGAGGGCTCACAGGGTGGGAAAAAGGGCCATAAATGTATCAGTGAATGGATTGGGTTGCCCTTCTGTTACCTTCATTTTAGTGTTGAGTTGCATGTGTATGCTGGGGACGTGATGGTGGCGTAATGAGGAAGTATGGGCAAAAGAGGAGAAAACTAGGCAGAAAAGAAGATCATGGTTGGGAAGGGAAGAGGAGAATAAGGCAGGAAAAGGGAGCGGTACAGGGCTTAATTTCCTACTCACCGGCTGCTTGTGGCATGAGGCAGGGTTAGAAACTATCTTCAGACTCTTCCTGCATCTGGGTGCTCTTCTGGGTTCTTTTAGTTGTTGATGTTTTTGTTGGGTTTCATTTGCTTTGTATGTTTTTTGTTTGGTTGGTTTGGTTTGGTTTTATTTCCCCCCTCCTCCCCTAAATAATGAATGTTTACTATAAATGAAAGACACTGTTTAAAATAATTTGTGAAAATGTTGTACATTATACCAGGCAAACATAACTACTTGGCATAGCTTAGATACGTAAGATATGTGGGAAGGAAAAAAAGGGAAAAACTCTCAAATAAGCAGAATGTTGTGGACAAAACCTGAAATTCCTTCCCTTGGTCTTTACTCTCCATTATTTAATGTGTAAAATCAAGGAATTTCAGGAAAAACTAGGAATACTTTTCTAGATAAACTATTTTCTCTTATAGTGAACTCTGCAGGATTTTTAAAACAATATATAAACCATTATCTGTTTCTTTTTTTAAATCCTTTTTATAATCAACAGATACTACACATGTAGTTAAGCCTATTTTATTATGCATTTGCTGTATACTATTGATTCTCACTGACTATAAAATCAGGTATTTCAGTGCTTTGTATTATTAATATTTAAATTGTTGGTATACAGAAGTTTTTTAGGTGCCTGAGAGAATGTGTTAGTCATTATTGCAATGAGGGTGGTTATTTATTATACAGGTATACCTGGAGACAACTTCTAATTGCTAATTAAATTGTGAATAGCACATTTCTTATTCTTAAGGAAGTAATTAAACTGGACTTACAATTATCAGCTCCTATATATAATTCAGACCTCTCCGTCTACTTGGAATTTATACTTGTTATTTCATACATTTGTGTCTTCCTTCCTTTCTTTCTTTCTTGCTTCTTTTCTTTCTTTCTTTCTTTCTTTCTTTCTTTCTTTCTTTCTTTCTTTCTTTCTTTCTTTCTTTCTTTCTTTCTTTCTTTCTTTCTTTCTTTCTTTCTTTCTTTCTTTCTTTCTTCCTTCCTTCCTTCCTTTCTTTCTTCCTTCCTTCCTTCCTTTCTTCCTTCCTTCCTTCCTTTCTTTCTTTCTTTCTTTCTTTCTTTCTTTCTTT
>VWZI01012362.1:185261-206999 GCA_013396835.1 Psilopogon haemacephalus | reverse complement strand
TTATTATTATTATTATTTTGCTGTATGGTGGTTATTTAGAACTTTTTTCTCGTACAATAAGTATGATTATTTTAAAAGTATTTTTAAAATTCCTATTTCCACTTGGGTTTTTTTTAGCCCTTTTCTCCAGACTCAGAGCTGTAGTATTTTTGAGTCACAGGAGTCACAGCTTTTCTCCTGTAAACCAGGATGCTTAGAATTATAGAATCATTTTGTCTGGAAAAGACCTTCAAAATCATCTATCTTAATTTCTGAAGCAAGAGATGATTTATTGTCAGCACCTGGGCCGTTGTACATACTTGGACTGTTGACTCGTCGGGGAAGTCTGATGATCTCCTTCACATTTAACAGAGCAGCAAAGTGTCAGTTGACATCTGGGACTTCAGAATATCCCAGTAGTACAAAGAATAATCTTGTGAAGGTGTTGCTGGTTAGTCGCCTTCCTTTAATGAGACAACGCTCACACCAGCCATTTACACTGTGGTTGGATGAATGTTTTCCCATGCACACTGTAATATGTGATCTTCATTTTGTATGCCAGACTTTCCTTCTTTAGCATAGTAGGTCAAAGTTGCTCAGCTCCTCTGTAGTATCTCCATCTCAATACACTGGAAACTATAAATTATTATTATTATTAATATTATTATTATTAATGATGATGAAGAAGAAATTACTGTTAAAAAATGAAAACTGGATCATGAAAATGAAAGCTAAAAAATTTTGAATCTAGAATTAAAAACTAAATAATGGAAGAATGGAAGTGAAGCTTCATGAAGTTGAATAGATGTCTTCCTTTTTTTTTTTTTTTTTACACAATACATAGGTGAAATCTTCATATTATGAAGGATTATTTTGTGAAAAGAAAATCCCAAAAAGCAATAAAAATACACAAACAAATAAACAAAAGGCAAAACCAAGATTTGTTTACTCCTCCTCTGCCTCAGATGCTGGGTGAAAAAAACTTTCATTCTTGTATGTCTTAAAAATAAATCAGGAAACAGAAAGCAACAATTTTTTCCTTTATAAGTGTAGAAAGCAGTCTGAAGCTGAAGGTTCACTTTGCAGCATTTGCAGAGCAATTAAAAGCAACAGGATTCCCAATTCAAATTGCTGTCTCAGAATGCATCCTTATTTAGTAAGGAAAGGAATCAGTGAGTGAGTGAGTTCCTCGTGCAAGGGATTTACAAAATTGGAGATCAAAATTTTTAATTTTCTTCGTTTAAATTTTGGCTAGCCACACAAGGAGAGGATGTGGGTTTTTTAAATGGGAATATGACAAGTTATGGGAATATCACAAGTTATGTTAAAAATCTTTGCTTCTTTATTTCTCTTCAGAAGGGTCTGCAGAATCTCGGAAGGTTCAGTGAGCAGCTCACTGTATTGAAACACAACTTTAACAGTGACAGTGAACTAGTCCAAATATCTAATATTCCCCATTTTTAGTAAATGTAGTTCTCCTTTGTTTGTTTGTTGGTTTTGCTTTTGTTTTGTTTTGTTCTATTCTAGGGTTTCTTTTGTTTGAAAATCGGAATTTTTTGGCAGGCATGAAATTCTATCTGCTCTTACTAGTGACAGCAAAGAATTTGGGTTCAAATCCCATTTTGCTTGCTATATACTTTCTCCACATTGTGTGCATGTATAAGCTTCTCTGTATACATAGCTTAATAATATGTACATGCATATATGATACTATTTTGAACATTAATATGTATTTTATATAAAACTGTAGTCTAGTAGTTTTCTAGGGTCACAAAATCCCTGAATTAAAAAATTTATTATATTTAAATTATTTTAGAAATGCAAATATTTCCCATTCTTATTTTGCAGTTACAGCTTGTTAAGGTAATAAGTATTAGGTATTAGTGTCCAGTTTGACGGCTAGAAATGAGTCTTGTGCTTTGCAAAGTCTCTCAGGCTTTTGATAATGAAAGCTACTTTCATTTTACAATGGAATCTAAACACTTGTTTTTTGTAGATGGCAGGGGAAAAAATGCCTTTTTTTTGAGGGGGGCAAGCATTGTTTTATGCATCAGTTTACCTGATTAAGTCTGCATTAAATACTGAATGTTCTGGAGTTGAATAATAGAATCAGATAATTGTTTCAGTTGGAAATTAAATTTAGTATTATTGAGTCCAACCATTATCTAACAAGTCTGGTGCCAAATTAAATTTATGTCCCTTAGCACTATATCTCTGAATCTTTAAAATACCTAATTTTTCCCTTTTTTTTTTTTTTCCCCCCCAAACATACCCTTTGTGAAGGTAGAACTCTCTGCTGCCTTCAGTGAGAACCACTAAACAAGATTATTCCCATTTCTCCCGCATGTATATTTGTGGCTGCAACGATTTCCCTCTGGGCAAAAGTGGAGGTGAAGTCCTGCTTTAGAAAGGCAATTCAGAAAATTCCCCCTGTTAAACAGAAGTGCAAAAAAACTTTTAATGAAAGACAGATTGCCAACGTTTGCCTGAGATTATCACTCTGCTAAACTAAAGCAGAGCAGCCAAAATTCCTGCATCATTTACATTCCGTGAGCAAGACAAGGGCAAAAGCTGGAAAGAAAATATTCCATAGGATGGGAACAAACAGCTGTGAGGAAGAAAAAGCTATGCTTTTAGTTGCTGAGTCTCAGCACTAAAGGAAAGAATTGTTCATTAAAAGGCACACTAAGCAAATTTTGGGTTGGGTCATGCTAGAAATCGTTAAAGCGACACACTGGACTGGGATTAAAAAAAAAGAAAAAAAAAAATCTCTTTTGAAGTTGTCCAGTTTCTGCTCCCTTTAAATACTCTAGCCAGTGTTTAAAGGTGTATAAAACTTTAATTTTTGTTCCTGGAGTCTTTTCCTCTTTGTGTTTTTGTTAGCCAGTTTCCCTTGCTCTATCTGAGGACCTGATCCTGCCAAAATGTATTTATGTCTTCTGTTGTAACAGGTCTCCAATCAAAATCCCTCCCAGCAGGAGAGTGAGCTCACATTTATACATTTATGTGTTTGTAGAAGCAGCAGCTAACGGGGAAACGGAAACTGAACAGGGTTCTGTCAGTGGCACAAAGTAAGCAATAGAGAATATGGGGTGAAATACAGTTGGTTTCTTTTAATACTTCAATTATAGAGATGTTAGATGTGGTGTGTAGCTCCAGTAAGTATATAGCTTTAAGCAGAAGCAGCTATTAAAGTAGTACGTATGGAAGTTATCATAGTTGTGAGATGAGAAAAACATTTCTTTATTTTAATTCTGTAACTTCATTTCAACCTTAAGTCCTTTTGTTACTTGTCATTCAACTTCTACAGAACTTTGATTTTATTTCCCTGTAACATAATCTTGTTGAGCATATTTAGTGGTTCTGATAATGGAACTTGAAATAAGTCCCTTTATAAATTGCAGTATTTATCAATCAAGTCACTTTTTATGATGTCAGTGACAGACAGAATGACATTTATGTGGAATGTAAGTGTGACCACTTATACGTCCTTATTCAGAAAAGTAGTGTCACTGGAGTCCTGGGAGCTGGAAAAATCCAATCAGTACAATACAGACCTTCACTCAAACCTAAAACCATAGAATCACACCATTGTTTGGGTTGGAAAAGACCTTCAAGATCATTGAGACCAACCATTATCTAACTCTACCAAGTCTGGTGCTAAATCATATCCCTGAGCACCATTTCTCTGTTCTTTAAACATCTCCAGACATGAGGATTCAGACACCTCCCTGGTGAGCCTATTCCAGGGCTTGGCAACCCTTTCAGTGAAGAAGTTTCTTCTAATATCCAACCTAAATCTCTGCTGGTGCAACTTGAGGTAATTTCCTCTCATCTTGCCACTTGTTACTAGGGAGACGAGACCAATACCCACCTCACTCCAACCTCTTTTAAAGCAGTTGTACAGAGTGAGAAGGTCTCCCCTCGGTCTCCTGTTTTCCAGACTGAACAACCCCAGTCCTGATTAAGTCCTGTTCTCCAGACTGTTCACCAGCTTTGTTTCCCTTCTCTGGTCACACTCCACCACTTTAATGTCCTTCTTGTGGTGAGTGTCCCAAAACTGAACTCAGTCCTCAGGGTGTGGACTCACTAGTTCTGAGTCCAGGGAATGATCCCTCCCCTGGTCCTTGCTGGTCACACTATTGCTGATACAGTCCAGGATTTTGTTGGCCTTTTTGGCTGCCTGGGCACACTGCTGACTCATCTTCAGATAGCATCTAATGCTAATGAGAAGTTCAGTGTATTAAGCTGCATTATTAAAAGACTTTGGGGTTTTATGAATGTCATTTTCCAGAAGGAGATTTGGGTTGTCATGCATTCAACTGATGTACTGCAATGCTGTCTTGATGCTGACTCCAACAAACTGTTCAGAAGCATTTTCCTGGAGATCACTGTGCCTTCTCTTGGGTTGTTTTAGAAGACCTTACAAGGCAGAAGGAAATGTTTTGCCCTGTTAGGTAGATGTTAATATTTTTCTAATGATAATTAATACAAAACTATTATTTTGTGATTTTTTCCCCAATGGTTTGATACAAACAGTTGCACCCTTTGAGTGAAAATCTCTCTGGCAGGGAAACCCAGATCTAAGATCCCATTTACCATGTAAGGTACCCCACATTGAGGATTTAGTATAGTTCATTGGATACACTGGATATGAATTTCACTGGAATATTTATAGCTGCATTCTTCCTTTGTATCACCATCTGCTCACCACCTCTGTTTCTCTAGCTGAGCTTCAGAGTCTGTACCAATGTCAGCGGAAGCTTTAAAATCTGCCATTAAAATAGCAATGACAGCAGAAATCTGCTGTAAAAATAATAGCAACAACATCCCTCTGTGGGATGCTAGGGAACACACGACTATGGACANGTAGAATTTTCGGGTGTGATTTTTCACACAAAAAATGTTTTCAAATTTTCTTTTTTTAAGAAAAAAATGGTGAGGGGGGGAAGGGAAAGGAAAATTTAAAAAAAAAAAAAAAGGAAGAAAAAGAAAAGAATTCACAGGCTCACTCTGTGTGAAGATTGATGGAAATATGGAACTATTTTCTCCCATTGTCCTTCTTGCTGAACACTGGGGAGAGAGTGGAACAATGTATGGAAACACCATGGAGAGAATGCGAAGAGATGCTCAGGAGAGGAATTCAGTACAAACAGATCTAAACCCGCTGATAATATTAACTTATACTTTTTTTCCATGTAACTCCCCGTGTAATTGTGCCTGAGCCAACCTCTACACATTCCGCAGTTAATAGCAGGAGAATTACTGGGACCGGTAATGGGACCAGTTACCTCTGGTAACAGTGGGACTGAACTTATCCGTCCTGTGTGAAACACCCTGAGAACAGTTGTGAGTGAGAAAACAAGATGTGAAAACGACAGTAATAAATAAATACTACATATTTGGCAAAATTTTTATTTGATTGTAAGGGAAAACCATTGTGGCATCATCATTTGGCTTCATGCACAATTTGCTCTTTTTTCAAAGGTGACCAATGATAGAGAAACAGTTGAGGAGTGTTCCTGGATAGCTTCTCCATGCATGCACACATCTAATGAGTCTACATTATATTAGCTACACTACTTAATAGCATGTTTTCATGTGTTTGACTGGCAGAACTTCACAGACAGCATGATTCCTGACATGAAAATAAGATTGTGGTGGCCAGTATGAAATAAAAAAGTGATCAGTAATGTTTCCTGAGAGGCTTTAATTTTTATATTGTAATGCTGCTGTGATAAAAAAACAGTATAAGACTTTAAGATGACAATCTGAAATGCAGCACATAAAGCAGCTAAGGGCTTTAAAATTTGCATCTAAGAGAAGAACTTAGGGCTCAGAATGAAGCTAATCATAGAAAAAAAAAAAAGAAAAAAGAAAAAGGACAAATCCTTAAGACAGAGAGTGCATTTAGATGATTTCTTATGCTGAAAAAATGCACAATTTAGAACAAGAGGAAAAGTCCTCAACTTGCTCCAGGATTGGTTTAGATTGGGTGATAGAAGAAACCTCTTCACTGAAAGAATTCTCAAATTGCAGAATGGGCTCGCCAGGAAGCTGGTTGAATCTCCATCTCTGGAGATTAAAAAAAAAAGCAGAGATGTGGTGCTGATGGATGTGGTTCAGCACCAGTGTTGGCAAAGTTAGATGATAGTTGGTCTACATTATCTTAAAGCTCTTTTCCAGCCACAATGATTCTCTGATTCTATTCCATGATTTGCAATACATATTAAGGATGCAAAATCGATGGAGTGTTTCAGGTACCTGGGGTGGGATGCAGTGAAGGACATCTTCAGTGCAACCAAACCTGTGAATTCTCATCCTTCAAAAAAGAAACTTGCCATAAGAAATTTATATAGAGCAGTAGAAGGAGCTTTGTTGATTTCGATGTGACTATTTGATGACTAACAAGGCAGAAAACCAATTCTGTGTCTTGAGATCCAGTTGTTGTGAAGTGCAACACTCATTGGAGTAATAAGGGCTAATATCTGGAGAACCAAGACTGCTGTCAGGTATCTGCATGCCAATGAAGTGACCATGTGGTAAATATTAGTAATAATTGATAGTTGGTCATTTCAGAACAGCGAGTCTGTTATCAGAAACTTGCAGCTCCATGACACAGGAAGAATATACACAGAATTCATTAGGCAGCGTATTAAGCAACCAGTTAATGGTTTAACAGTGGTGAGGAGTAGCAGGACTACTGTCTTTATGTGCAACTTTATTTCCTCATATCATGCAGAATTATTTTGCCTTGCTTTCCTTTCGTGTTCAGAGAGTGCTGATGGCTAAGTGGAACATCAGATGGTGGGAACTGCTGCCATCGCTACTGTCAGGGGGGAAAAAAGGCTGTTGTGTTTTGTTCTCATCTAAACTGTGTGAGTCTGTCAGCAATAATATGTGGAAGTGAACAGGAGATCAAAACAGAAGGGGAAAATAAAAGATGTCCGTAAGATAAGGGAACCCAATTTATTATTTTTAATGACAGGCATGTGGAAGAGACACTTATACCACAGTCGTAACAAGAAACAGTCTGCCATTTAATAACTGTAGAAGACAGCATTTATTTTTACGGCAGGTCAAGAGCCCAATCCACAAAACAGATGAAGCTTTGCTTTCATGAGCTCAGCAGGCCAGACCCATAACACCACGCAACCCATGACTGCAGTGGGACTGGTCTTTGAAGTTAGTTGTGTTTGCCTTTGCAAGTATCAGGCACATGAAGCCCAAGAAAGTTAGGAGGGAAAAGCTCAAAAAAATTACAATAAGGAAAACAGGAAGTAACATAAAGGAAGACAGACACAAACCCCACATTCTTGTGGCTATAAATCAGTTTCAGTGACCCCCGTGAATTTCTCCTTGTTAATACAATGTGAACCTGACCCAGAAAGATGAAAATATGAATACAGTAGCCAAATTGGGCAGAACAGCAGTGAGAAAGGCATTATCTGTGTAATCTGAGATAAATTCCTTTTATTTCTGTTCAATGAAAGTAAGAATTGCACAGTACAAGGCAGTAAGGCTGCACTGCAGCTCTTGGTGTGCCTGTGACTGCCTGTCAGTAATCTACAAGAGCTTGGGATGTGGGTTCAAGGCTTTAATTTAATCTTTTACTTCTGTGGTCTATTAAGATCTTTCCACTCTGTGGTTTTGCAGAGCAGCAAACTGGGATGAAATGCCCATAAGATGGTTCCTGTCCAGGCATGCCTTTTCTGTCAAGGGTGTATCTGTCTGTCTAGGAAGAAATACCCATCATGAAAACAGATAGTTTATCCTACCTACGTTAAGCTTTTATTCACTTGAGCTCGTTTCTTACTATCTATTCCTAAACTGTCCGTCTCCCTTTTGTTTCAGAATCCCGCCCCCCCCCNCCCCCCCCCCCCCTTTTTTTTTCTCCCTAGAAAACTCACCATGCTCAGGCTTGTAAGCCATCTTAGATCATCTTAGACCTGTTCTCCAGACCCTTCACCAGCTTTCTTGACTTTCTCTGAACTCACTACAGTATTTCTTCTCAATGTATTTCTTCTATTGAGGACCCCAAAACTGAACCCAGGAGTCAAGGTGTGACCTCACCAGTGCTGACTACAGGAGGACAATCTGTTCCCTGGTTCTGCTGGTCACACTGTTCCTGATGGAGACCAGCATGCTGTTGGCCCTTTTGGGCACCTGGGCGCATGCTGTCTCATGTCCAACTCGCTGTCAATCCGTACTCAAAGGTCTTTCTCTACTTGGCATCTCTCCCTAAGCTTGGAGTGTTCAGGTGGTTGTTGTGACCCAAGTGCAGCATCCAGCACTTCTCTTAGTTGAATTTCATAAAATTTGCCACAGCTCATGGATTCATCTTGCCCAGCTCCCTCTGTAGAGGCTTCCAACTCTCAAACACGTCAACACTTCTGCCTAGCTTAGTGTCATCTGTGAACTGACTGAGGCTGCACTCTGTCTTCTTGTCCAGATCACTGATCTGAAAGAGAACGGACCCCAATATTGAAAGGAAAGGAGCTTTTTTCTTATTTATATTTGTATATCAAGGAAAGTGAAGAGGTGGCTTTAAATTTTTTGGTCCTTACCGTGTTTCTTATGCAAACTCAGAAATCATAGAATCGTAGGATGGTTTAGGTTGGAAGGGACCTCAAAAACCATCTAGCTCCAACCCCCCACCACAGGCAGGGACACCTCCCACTAGAACAGGTTGCTCAAGGCCTCATCCAACCTGGCCTTGAATACCTCCAGGGAGGGAGCATCTGCAACATCCCTGGGCAACCCATGCCAGTATCTCACCACCCTCACTGTAAAGAACTTCCATCTAACATCTAGATTCAGTCTCCCCTCTTCCAGTTTAAACCCATTCCCCCTCATCCTGTCATTACAAGACCCTGTAAATAGTCCCTCCTCAGCCTTCCTGTAGGCCCCTTTCAGATACTGGAAGGCCACTATAAGATCTCCTTGAAGCCTTCTCTTCTCCAGGCTGAAGAGCCCCAACTCTCTCAGCCTGTCCTCATAGCAGAGGTGCTGCAGTCCTCTGATCATCTTCATGGCCCTCCTCTGGACTCACTCCAACAGTTTCAGGTCCTTCTTGTGTTCTCATCACACCATTCTCATTCTGTATCAGTTTGTAAATATAAAGTACAAAACATCCTTTAGCTGAGCTCCTTATTTCAGCTGAGCTCTGGAATAATGTGCTACTCTCTCAACTCTTTAAGTTTTCCTATTGTGGGAGGTCTGAACAATATGGAGCCGTTTGTGTTTTGACCCTGCCTGTTTCCAGATGAAATTAATGATCATAGCTTTTCAAGTCTTTACACTTCTGTCTGGTACACATGCAAGTGAGGAGTGAAACAGGAAAAGAACATCAGGGAATATATTAATTTTCAGAATTATTTTGTAGCCAATCTCAGAAATCTCTGGTTTTGCTAGGTTTCTTAAAGTTCCTTTAAAAAAAATCAGATTCGTACACCATGGCATATTTAAAGACCTGAGATATCCAAGTTTCTCATGGAACCTTTAATCTGCACTTATTTTTCATCTGATTTTTTTGGGGGGGAGACATGCAGAAACATTTTCCTTTTCAGCACTACTAAGAATTTTATGTGTAGAAGCCTAGCTACATCTGCATCTTTGGAACACCATTGCTCAGAAGGCATCCTGTGCTGAAGCCTTCATGAAGAGATATCACAGGTCCCATCTCTGATCTGCCCCCCAGGTTGCTTTATTTTGAGAATTCTGCTTAATTCATCATGGCTAAAACGAACAGGCATCAACTGTCAGAAAGACCTCATCAACTATCTTCTCCTTAAAGACATTCAGTCCATGAACTGGACTGTCTTTATAAAGCATGAATACAAGTCCTCAGTGTATCTTCAAAATCATACTTTTAGTGCCTAATATTTAATCAAATGGATTTCTACATCCAGCAGCAAGAAGTCCAACCTGCACGATTTTCAAGTTTTGCAACTATCTGAGGTTTGCAATTGTAGTTTAGTTTTTTTTTTCTTTTGGAAGCAAAACTACCTCTTTTTCTGTTCTTTGCATGATAAACAGGTCTCATGACACAACATTTGGACATAAACCCATCTGTTCCTGATGCTTTCTTTGCATTCAGACTTTCAATGATAGAACTCATTTCCTCCTTTACCGTGGCTTAACCAAAAATTCTGTATTTTGCTTATGGCTTTCTGGGAAATAAATCTTTAAAGTAATTTCAGAGTTGTTTGCTTCGGAGGGTTGACCTGTGACCAAGAAAATGTTTTCTGGTCTCAAATCACCCAGCATATTTTTTTCTCAGCATGTTACCAGATGTCCCTTTTGAAGAAATCTGCTTTTTAAGGGACTGCCCACTATCTTTCCCTTGCACAATGTTTTGGTTTATGAATTTTTAGACTGGTTCTGTTCAACATATTTTCAGGAAATCCAGTCCCTCCAGTCCCTGTGGATTGATGCATTTTAAAACAAAACCTGTTAGTAACTTTCTGCTGATCTTGGGCCTTTTTCATCTCTAGTTCTTGGTTTTTGAAGATGGAAAGCTTTCTTGGTGACTTTAACATATATGCTTGTCTTGAGAGCATTTCTCTCATAAGCGGCATTACATCCAATTTCAATCAATATAATTTCTTTTGAATGTCAGTCTTTTAAAATAAGGAATGGGGAGTAAGGATATTGATTAATGACATCCAGAGATCAAAATAACAGGATTTAACAAGATACGAGTGACAGGGCTTGCTACCTGTGAGAAGAAACATCTTGACTGAAAGAGTTTTCAAAGACTGAGATAGGATCCTTAGGGAGTGGTTGAATCTCCATCCCTGAAGGTGTTTGAAATACACAGAGATATGGTGTCAAGGGATGTGTTTTAGCCCCAGACTTGGTAGAGTTAGATAATGGTTGGACTCAATGGTCTTAGAGATCTTTTTCAACTGAACCAGTTCTGTGGTTCTGGTTTGCTTCTGTCTTAAATACCTTATCTCTACCTTCCTGAGTCTCTGAGCAGTCCTCTCCCCTTTGGAGTGCTATGACAAATTGGAGTGACCAGTAATTACTTGTTAACAGATGAAACTGACCACTGAAGTGGAAGGTGTTTGCAAAATGGAGAGAGAGGCTGAGAGTTTAGTTCAGTTCAGTTTAAAGCCCTACCATCCTGGCCCGTGTTGTCAGTTGGTAGCCTGCTTGATAGCCTATCTGAAACCTATCTGTTCATGTGCTGAATGGTAGGGAATGAAGTAAATTCTGAAGATTTAGTGTACACTCCCTTCTAAAACAGGGTGGCAGATTGCAAAGGATCACATTCAGGTGGGCTTTGAAAGTCTCCAGAGAAGAAGAATCTTTCTGGGCAGCCTGGTCCTGTGCATGGGCAACTTCACAGGAAAGAGGTTTTGCCTTATATTAAAGTGAAATCTCTTGTGTTCTAGTATCTGCCTATTGCCTCTTGTCCTATGAGTGGGTAGCATTGAAAAGAGCACAGCTCCATTCTCTTGACTTCCACTCTTTAGATATTGATGTTTATCAACATTGGTCTGCTTTTTTCCAGGCTAAACAGCTCCAGGTTTCTCAGCTTTTTCTCCTAGAGAGGTGCTTCAGTACCCTCAACACCTTTGTGGCCCTCTATTGGACTCTTTCCAGTAGTTCCCTGTCTCTATTGAAATGGGAAGACCAAAACTGGACAGGAGAATCCAGGTGTGACCTCACTAGGGCAGAGTAGAAGGGAAGAAGAGCCTCTCTTGTTCTGCTGGCCACATTCTTCTTAATGCACCCCAGAATACTGTTGGTTTTTTCGTCCATGGGGACACATTGTTGACTCATGGCGAATTTGTTTTCCATTGTCACTCCCAGATTCTCCTTTGTAGAGCTGTTTTCCAGCAGCCAATTCCTCACATGTACCGCTGAAGGTACTTATTCCTCCACAGCAGGAGGACTTTTCACTTGCCCACCGTGAGGTTTCCCTTTGCCCACCTCTCCACCTTGTCTGGCTCCATATACTTTTCTAAATGTCCTGCATATTTTCAGACTCAGGTTTTCACATGAGATTCTCCACTGCAATAAATTTTAGTCTTGCAATGGCATCAACCCCTTTGCTGATGGCAAGCGTTCTCACTTCTCTTGCTACTCCAGCTCTACTGCAGCAGAAGAAATAGGAAGCTGTAAATTTACTTAAAAAAAAAAAAAAAAAAAAAAAAAAAGTCTTGCTGCATGGCAGCACAGCATGACAGGGTGTCAGCCACTCCTCCCCATCCTGTACCATCAGCAGACTTGCTGAGAATACACTCTGCTCCTTTATCCAGTTTGCTGGTAGGTATGTTGAACAAGACTGGGCCCGGTACTGACTTTAAAGGCCTCCAACTAGACCCCGCACCACGGATCACAACCCTCTCTGCATCGTGACTCAGTCATTCATTCAAATCAAACGAAGGACACCATTTAAAAGGCCTCCTGAACCTGAGTGACAATGTGCCCTGTTCAAGGTGGTGTCTCTGCACATTGCGTGCCCGCTGCCAAGAGAAGGATGTCTGCTTACAAGTTTTATTTCCTACATATGGAGGGGCTCTCAACCATCCGGCGTAAGCTGGCAGTGCATTAGTCTTTGGGTGTCCAGAGTGCTTTTGCTCTCTTTGAAACTCAAGGCAAGGAAGGCACCCTGCCTTGCTAGAGAGATTTCTGCTGCCCAGACGGTGAAATGCTGCTTGTTATTAAGTCTCTTGAAACTGAGCGGTTGTGAAAGCATGTTTGAAAGCAGGATATGCTCTACAGTGATATCCAGGGCTCATGAGAGATTTTAAAGGGGTTTAAAGAGGAAATCAGACCTGATCAAGAGAGCTTGAAGGTGGTAATTGAACAGGGGAACTCTATATAGTCTGAGGGTCTTGCTTTCCTGTGTATTGATTTTTCTGTGATTCAAAACTGAAAAAAAAAGGTGGGGAAAAAGCACTAGTATATTGAAAACAGAGCTTCTGAAGTATGGTTTAGATGAAATCATGAAGAGGGAGAATGTGGTGAACTTGCCTATGCAAAGCCCAGTGTAAGCTTTTCCTTTAAAAGTCACATCAAAGCCGTAAACATCACAAGATGTAAAGCAGGACAAATGTGCAAGCAGAATACCTCTCTTTCTGCCAGAGCCTACAGAGGAGATTATAGGGTAAGTGAGAACAGTAAACGCTCCAGGATGGAAAAGGGAATAGCAGAGCCACCCAATTAAGGACCTAATGCAACTGTTAGATTACTCCTGCAGGTTTTGCTGCAAGTTTACTGCACATGTATTGCATATTTGCTGCATATATACTGTCATTTATTCAAAAGCTGGGTTTCTGATGGAAGCTGCTACAGATGTGTGCTCCTGATAACCTCCCTCCTGTCAACAAAGATCCTAGCGTCACTGGCTGGGGAAGCTGAAAAGCACAATGGTATGTGGTTCACCTGTGTCAGAGGAAAGGAATTATGGAGTCAAGGAATTGCTTCAAGTTGGAAAAGACCTCTAAGGTCATTGAGTCCAAACATTACCTAACTCTGTCAAGTCTGGTGCTAAACCATGTCCCTCAGCACCACATCTCTCCATCTTTTATACAATCACTGGATCACAGAATGACTTTGCTTGGAAAAGACCTTTATTATAATTGTGTCCAACTATTATCTAAGTGGCATTAAACTGAGTTCCCCAGCACCACATCTATGCATCTTTTAAACATCTTCAGGGATGGGGATTCAACCACTTTCATGAGAAGCCTGTTACAGTGTTTGAGAACCCTTTCGGTGAAGAAGTTTCTTCTAATATCCAACCTCAACCTCCTCTGGTGCAACTTGAAGCTATTATCTCTCATCTGATTGCATGTTACTAGGGAGAAGAGACCGATGTCCACCTGGATCCAACCTCCTTTCAGGTTGCTTTGGAGAAGTTCTCCTCTCATCGTCCTTTTCTCCAGACTAAACAACACCAGTTCCCTCAGCTGCTCCTCACAAGACCTGAGACCTGTTCTCCAGATCCCTCTCTAGCTTCATTGCCCTTCTCTGGACCTTTATTATAGGGAGTCTTTCTTGAAGAGAGAGTCCCAAATTGAAACTAGTATAGAGTGTGTACCCTTACCAGTGCTCAGTCCAGGGATATAATCTCATTCCTGCTCCTGCTGGGCACACTGTTCCTGACATGGACAGGATGCTGTTGGCCTTCTTGGCCACCTGGGCACACTGCTGGCTCTGGTTCAGCTGGCCGTTAACCAGTACCCCCAGGTCTTTCTCTGCCAGGCAGCTTTCCAGCCACAGAGGCTATTTGTTTTTCCTTGGATTTTTTTTTTTTTCCAGCTTTATTTCTTTTTCAAACTTCTGCTGGCCAGAAGAGCTAAATAGAGTAGACATCCAACCATTCCTTTGATGGCTGCATCCTCATTGTAGTGAAACTCAGAAATAACTTTTGACCGTCTAGATCTAACAGTATTCTTTCACCACAGTGCCTTTTTATTTTTAATATGAATAAAGACACGGATATGACATAGTTTATCACTACAGATCAAATATTTTGCACTACCAGCAGGGGTATGAGGCAGACCATGGGGAGCTGAACAACCTCCTGATAGCTCCTAGGGGCTTTGTAGGATTTTCTTGGTATTATGCTGATTAGCTATAGTATTTTACTGTGTTCTGCCAATAAATGACATTTTCTTTTACAATGAAAAAGGATACTCACTATTTCTGTGTTTGCTATCATATGGTATTAGGGGAAATGCACATGTTGTACCATGTTGCACTTCCATTTATTTTTTTTCCCCTTTTGGTAGTAAGAAGGTCACAGCCTCACAATGAAAATGGGCTGTGAAGTCCCCAAGAAGTCATCATCATTATCCAAGGTCAACAGCTTCTTCATTGCTTGGTGCTTTAAAACAAAAGCCTCTAAGTTCAGTGAATGCAAGGACTGAAAGAGTTCTTTCTTCCTAATGAAATAATCTGAGATGCTTGTGGCTTTATGGCATCCTTGTGTGTACCAAGGAATCGTCTTTGGCCCTAACAACATTCTTAATTACTTTGATGAAAATCCAGGAGACCCACCTGCCTTCTAATCATGATAAGTTTAGATATACGGAGTGTAAGACACACGAGACCATTAGATTAACTCACTACCTTCCATCTATCATCACAGACACGTCTTCCTCAGTCACCTTTTAAATTCAGTTAAAGGGCATCTTCTAGAGAAGCACATAGGCTTCAGCTGAAAGGTTCAGCACTGTCTGCAGCAGAAGATATCACTCACCTGCTAAGAACATGTGGCTTCTTTCCCTCAGAAGAGGGTTTCACCTTCCTGCATTGGTTCTTGTCATTTCTATCTCCAGGAAATGAAATAATTCTCTTGTATTTAATGTTTTATACTGTAAGCATATTTTTTGCAGTGTAATAACCTCACCCTGGCTTCCTTTGGTATATGAAGCAGGCAGAGCTTCTTGCATCTGTCTCTGTAACACATTTTTCTCCAGACCAGAGGTAATTTTGCAGATTTTTTTTTTCTCTATCCCATGGAACTTTCATTTAGGAAATTAGTACAGAGGATTGTATCTGATATTCCAGTAACATCACTGCTACTTAAAAAAAAAATTAGAAGTCTGGATTCAAGCGACCTCAAATCCCACTTAATACTCTCCAGTTTAACCACAGTTGCTTTTTTTTTTTTTTTTTCCTCCAGAACATTACACTGAGACTTCATATGGTGTAGCTTGTTACTGCACCCCCTTTTTAGACACACTGCTGTTCAAAACACAATCATCAGTGTGTAGGCTTGGCTCCCATTCTTCGCTTCTAAATATACAATGCTTCGTTTTCCTGCTTTAGCATGCCCCATTTAACAAGATTTATGTTCTATAAAATTATGTGATATAGCATTATTTGTATCTTTATTCTTCCACTATTTTATGAATGGGGTCCCTTCCCAGTTTGCACATTCTTCTTGACTGGAAGGAATATCAGGCTTGGCAGCAGAGCTCCTCTGTTCATCTCATTCACTTCATAGTGACACTATTCTAGTCTTTCAGAGTTTCCCTACTTTTCCAAGATATGTTCAAGATCATCCCAGCAGGCCAGAGATCCCTTCAGCCAAGTCTCTTGCAATTGTTGTGCACGAGTGATCTTGGCCTGCCAAAGCTGAATACGCTTACTCCTAGGGGACTGATCTGAATTTATGTAGTAGTTTTCTTTGTTACTAATAAACAGAAATAATAAAATCATTGAATCATCAAATTGCTTTGTTTGGAAAAGACCTTTAAGATCATCATGTCCAACCACTATGTAACTCTACCAAGTCCCTCAGCATATTCTTCAACATTCTTACATGGTGCTATCTCACTTTTGAGTCCCAGGCATGAGTAATGGTTGGTTTATGTTTATACTCAGGTATCTGAGTACATCGATCTTATGAATTCAGCATTCTTAGTTTTGTAGACTACAAGCTAGTAATTTTTTTCTGTTTTCTGATGAGGAGTGCCGCACTTGGAAAATCCCTGATTTTAACATTTTAACTTTTAACGTTTACTAATGCAGAGTTCCTTTGCTGGGTTTGGCTAATTTTACCATGGATCACTTAGATCACTTAAAGTTCTAGCCATATGTTTTCCCCTTTCTTTCCCTCATGTTATGGATTCAAATGGACTTCCGTGTTTTCCCTCCAAAAATTACATTGGGACACTGAAATGACTAATTTCTAAATACAAATACCTATGTATTTTTAACGAACTTTTAGGTCAAGCTTGAGAATGAAATTTGACCCTCAAGCTGTTAACTGCAAAGAGTGTTAATCTTCTGCCCCCTCCTTCAAGCAAACTATTTTTATGAAAGTGATTATCTTGATGGAAGCTCTCACACCTGCTCTAAGGAAGCCTTGGTGCATGCTAATGGTTTGCTGTAACACTAGAATTGCAGCTGCCTTGGGACCAGAGGCTGTTGGTCCTGCTGCCATTCATGTGGACACAGGGCTTTCATTCTTTAGTGCTGTGACATGGCATTGGTGTCTACCAAGTCACACTCACTGTACAGACCTGAAGGCTGCTCAGTTCACAGAACAAAACACCATTTCCATAGATTTGAGTTCTTTCCGAGTCTGCTCTTCCAATCTGCAGATGGGTTCAGAGTACTGCTGTAGTTAAGTGCATTTAAGCACATATTGGAGGGGACCATTTTTTTCTTTTATTTATTTTTTATTTGGAAGAAAATGACAAAGGAAAAGAAAACATGGAATATTCACTGACAACCAAGAGCCACCTGATGGATGTGCATTAATTTCTACTCATTCCCTTACAGAAAAACCCCCAATTGTTGAACAGAAATTATTTATGACATTCAAGCCTGTAGAGACCGAGAGAAAAAATAATTGCCAACATAAGAATATGAAGCTGAAATTACATTTTTTACTCTAGTAATACAAACACAGAGAGACAGTTTTAAGAACAAAATGCCTGGTGCATGTAGCAGAGATGGCAACCAAACTGAGGGCTCCAAGGTATGTTTACAGTGAAAAGTGCAAAATCATGTATAAGACAGAGAATACAGTCTTTTTCCACATGAAATGGTTCAAAATGTTGGCATCCAACTGTGCAAATTATTGTATTTTATAAATACTTAAATAGGTAACACCATGGTCTCTATTGTAATCCTTGAGAGCTATTCTGAAGTCTGTTGTACTTACTCTTTGAATCATAAAATCATAGAATCATTTTGGTTGGAAAAGGACTCTAAGATCGTTGAATCCAACCCTTATCTAACTCTACCAAGGCTGGTGCTAAACCACGTTCCTCAGCACCACATCTCTGTGTCTTTTAAATGCATTAAGGGATGAGGATTTGACCACCTTCCTGGGGAGCCTCTTCCAGTTTTGAGACCCCTTTCAGTGGAGAAGTTTCTTCTAATACCCAAACTAAACCTTCCCCTGGGGAACTTGAAGCCATTTCTTTGCATCTTAGGACCTTCTTGTTGTACCTGTCTTCCTACTGCTTCCATTCAGCCTGTGATGAAGTGCCTTCTGATCTGCTGAAATGAGTTGGAAGTATATATATCACCACCATGGATGATAGAGTTTAAGCAGCCTTTTAAACAGCCATGGTTAAAGCAGTGTATTTAGTCTGTTAGATTTCCTCTTCACTAACACAGCTGGTAGGTGTTCAATGTTACTCAGGAGTTCCTGAGTAACTTTGTACATTAGGAAAAAGTTTTTCACAGAGAGAGTGGTCAGGCACTGGAATGAGCTGCCCAGGAAGGTGATTGAGTCACCCACCCTGGATGTGTTTAAGGGTTGTTTGGATGTGTTGCTTAGGGATACAGTTTCAGGTGAATCTCGTTGAGTAGGGTTATAGGTTTGACTTGGTGATCTTAAGGGTCTTTTCCAATCTGGATGTTTCTGTGATTCTGTGAAGCTTTTCCAACTTTAGTGGTAACATTGGAAGAATATTAACTGAGAACTTATTCTGGGAAGGTAATAATGTTAATTTCTAATGGTTTAGCTAATTTACAGGGAAATCCTGGGTAGCTGTTTTTTTCAGCTGAAGTGAAGACAGAGCAGAGTCATCCTAATTTTCAGCAGGGATTTCCACTTGAGTGGTTCAACACAGTTTAAAAAAAAAAAAAAAAAGCTTTAAATGCACAAATTCCTTAGTTTAGTATAGCTTCCCTGTGTAGATAGTCCCTTGAAGAAGAACTCCTGCAAAAGTGGCAGTATGCAAAAATGCCTGAATGTTTTTATTCCACTTCTCTTCAGATTGATTTAAATAATAAGGAGCTGACTTAAGGAAAAGTGAAACAATCTACCCTTTACCTAGCTTGAAGACTTCTCTCTAAAGTTCAGTGTTGGCTGGCTTAGTAACATTGATTAAATAATTATTTCAAGTAGAACCTTCCTAAAGGCAAAGAACAAGTTTTTCAAATAGAGATTACATCCACGCAAGCTTCTTATGGTGAAAATATGAAAGAAGGAAATCTTGTCAGACTGTAAGAGGTTGGAGGGAGGAGACTAGATAAGATGTCCTACAGAAAGCCCTTCTTTTGGGAGGGGAATTTACTGATAAAATTGAAAAACACTGTAATTAATATGTACAGAAGTTTTCATGATGCAGGAAATAGTAATAATGGAAGAGAAAGTGGTATGGAAAAGAGCACTACCATAGAAATAATGGAAAACAGGGCAGTGGGAGGATAGAGGAGCAGAACTATTCCTGCATAAGGGAAGCATAAGGAAGGCATAATTCAGGTCATGTTGACTACATAAGAATGAATTGCAGAACAAAACCAAGCCTGAACTGGAAAGATTTTCTGCACTAACTATAGCAGCGGTTGCTGATGGCTCTAAATTGGAAGTAATTTTTAGCTAATATGTGGCTAATTTTTCCTTCCTCTGTTAAACTATTTTTAATTTTCTGCTATGCTGAAAATATGTCTGAATAGGACTTTACAAGTATATGAACTTTTACCACAACTCATGCAGGCGGTGGCATGAAGAATGCTGGAGAAAATTGCTTTTTGGCTTGAGGAACACAGAAGACAATGAAAAGTCTCTTTAAAAAAACCCGAAAACAAAACCCAACCTGGTTATGGGAATCATCCCACACAGAAACCCTTCCATCCTCTTCCACTATTGATTTGTATTGTGCAGCAGGAGAAGCATCAATTTTTTTTCTGTGGCATTGGTAGGGAACAAGAAGTGGAAGTGAAATGAGCTATCAAATACTGCTCTGCTAGAGGAGGACAGCTTCACTGCTTCAGCTATCCAAGACAAAGTAAAAGTCTGGAATCTTTCGATCCTAAAAATTCAACAGAAAATCTGCACTAGAACTGGGGAAACAGTATGATACTGGAAAAAATGGAAATCCAGCAGTTTCTATCCAGACTGCAGAGTATATTGCCTATATCAATGCTCAGAACAAAACATTTTTTTGGTCACTGTTTACAGAATAACTATTATTGGCCTTTAACGAGAAGCAAAAGCTATTTGGGATAACTACCGTAGAGAAACTGAGGCTTAAATCCAGACTTCAGCACATAGCCCAAGCATATAGGACAAGCAGTGGGGCAGGAGTGGAGGAAAGGGAATCCTAGGAACTGCTTTGAACATTCTCCACAGATTCCTCATGGTCTCTTTGGTACCCAACAGCAGCTGAGCAGGCCCTACTGGCAACAGCTTTTCTGTTTATCCTCCTTGCCACCCTTGTCTGCTTTTCTACAGGGTCCCACACAGCCCCACATTTGAGCTCCTTTTCACTGAGCAAGGGCCATGATGATGCAGGGTGGGGATTTTTTTGCCTATGAGTCATTATATGTGACATTTACCATTCACCACATCCTAGAATCATTTTGGTTGGAAAAGACCTTTAAGATCATGGACTCCAGCCACAAACTCACTCCACCAAGGCTGGTATTAAATGATGGTCCTTGGCACCACATCTCTGCATCTTTGAAAAATCTCCAGGGATGGGGACTCAACCACTTCCATGGGAAGTCTATTCCAATGTTTGAGAACCCTTTTGGTGAAGAAGTTTCCTCATTGTACTCAATTTAAACCTCCCTTGGTGCAACTTGAGGCCATTCTTCTCATCCTATCATTTGTTCATCATGTAGCATTATAGGGTTTTTTGCTTCTTTTCTGCTTTGGCTTGCTCTTTCTATTTGGTAGTGTACTTCAGGCAGCATTGTGTCAGTCTGGCTAACAGCTGTTTCCTCTGCCTAATGTACAGTCCTTTGACTTCATCCAGTATTTGTGTCTTTTGCTGATTTTCATCCAGGTGTTCTCCAGCATTTTATGGAAGGTGAACTGCTCACTTTGCACATACTAGCCACCACACATGGCCTGTAGGCTTCTCTTTGGAGGCTGAAAGTTGAAAAATGAAGGCAAAAATCCTACTTAAAAATGACTTCCTCAATCAATAAATCAAGGCACACACTTTTCCAAACTGCCTGTGGTTTTTTTTTGGGAGGAAAAACCTGAATCTTTGTGTGTGCCTCTTTGGATTGCAAGGTATTTTACTGCTTTTTTGGTATTTGCCTTAAAACTCCCCTTTTAATTGAATGCAATTGCAAAAAAACATCCTGGGTGAACACCAATTAGATAGCCAATCCTGATTTGTGTCTGCCACTGCACGAGTCAGATGGGCAAGAATTGTATCGGCAGCATGGTGTGCAGAGCTGAGAATTCAGATCACAGAGTTCACCTGTGAAATTCTCCCACTTTACATTTTTTGGGAGAGGAGAGGAGAGGAGAGGAGAGGAGAGGAGAGGAGAGGAGAGGGAGAGGGAGAAAATGGAAAGAATCCTGATCAGTATCTTGAGACTGAGGAGGTGGAAGTTGAGCCCCCATGATCTGTACTGCTGAGACACTACTGAATCATGCAGTAGTACAAATTGGATTTGGGTTAGGCATAGGTGTATGACTGCATTTCTGTCCAGACAGTCCATATACATGCTATGGAAGTGCTGGCTTCCTGCTGGCTCTGGTAAGACTAATGACATCTGTTCAGGCACACAGTGTGGTGTGAGTACACAACACGGTATGAAACCTGCCTGTATGAACATAACCTCTGGGTGTTGTTTCAGCAGGTCTAAACCAGCAGTGTAAATTCATATGGCTTCAATGCTTTGCGTTATGTTGCCACAGCATTTCTACTTCTACGTTAGCAGCTCTGAAGTGAGATTTGTGCATGGTCAAACCATGGCTTGAACTGGCATAGAAAGAAAAGCTAGTTAAGGTCATGGTTGTGGCAGACTGCTGGGTCTGTCTGGAGCAGCTTGTGTAACTCCTCCACAAGCTCTGCTGGCTCTGGT
>VWZI01012362.1:109168-185222 GCA_013396835.1 Psilopogon haemacephalus | reverse complement strand
GAGAGGAGAGGAGAGGAGAGGAGAGGAGAGAAAAAAAAAGAGGAAAGAAAAAAGGAAAGGAAATAAAAGAAAAGAGGAAAAGAAAGGAAAATAAAAGAAAAAAAGAGAAAAAGTGAAGCTGTTGTTATTATTTGAATTGCTTGTATTGTGTATCTAAACTGTGCTGTGCTTCTGCCCTGGAATCTGTTAAGTGCAGCCTCTAACAACATTGCTCCAGCTGCAGGAATCTGCTCAGAGAAAGAGGAGGAGGATAGGCTGGATGGCTGCTGGCCATTTTTGTTTTCTGACTTGCATGGGTTGAAGAAAGAAGAATCTCCCATGGGATTTGATTTAGATGGCTTTGGCAGCTGGAAATGACTCACAGCATGCTGCAGAGCTTGTGTGCTGAGATATTTTCAATTTCATAAAACTCTCATGCTAAAAAAAAAAAAGCAATTAAAGCAACCCCCTCCTCACTAAACTAGAACAAAAATAAGGCAGCAGGATAGAAGATCACTGCAGATGACTTTCAGCTGGTTTATGCCTGCTTGCTCTGCAGGAGGAGTTTTAAGCAGTTGGATTCACCACTTAGGGAATTCTGAAGAATCAACAGTGAATGACAATGGAGCAGTTTTCACAGAATCGCAGAATTGCCTATATTGCAAAAGACCTTTTAGATCATCAAGTCCAATCACTAACACTGACAAGTCCTTGACAATAGCTCTAAGCATTACATCTACACTACTCTTAAATACCTCCAGGGATGGGGACACTGTCACCTCCCCCGGGCAAGCTGTTCCAATTCCTAATAACCCTTCCAATATCCAATCTAAATTTCCCTTGGTGAAACTTGAAGCTATTTCCTTTTGTCCTGTCACTTCTTAGTTGGTTGAAATTATAATGGAGAAGAAGATGCTTTTCTTCAGGTGTTGCTTTACATTAGGGTACACTTACAGAAGGTACTGTTTGCCTTTCATAATATTATACTGCAGCACAGGGTTTTAGAGGAATCGGGGAGTATCCAGTTGGCACTTTCTAAAACATTGTTTACTTCCGTGGTTATGTCCTGAAGGCTATTTAAGAGTGATTCTTGGTCAGAGGGCAGAGCTGCTGCTTATAAATTACACCGCTACAAATAAGCAAAGAGGTAAACACAAACTTGTGCTAAAATTAAAGTTCTCTTGCAGCCGTAGGTGAGTGGTGTGCAAATACGTCTGTTTTGTGAAGGGCTTGTTCTAAATTTCTGCTTTAAAAAAAAAAAAAAAAAAAGCCCCACACCAGTAAATTTACAGCTTCGTATTTCTTCTGCTGCAGCAGAGCCAGAGTAGCGAGATGCCACGATTGAGAGACGGGAGGCAATCCTCCGACGCAAGCTAATTGTCACTCTATTATGCAGAACGCGCCACTTGCATAAGTTACCATTAGCACGTGTCCTCCTTTCACCACTGCGTAACTTCAGTGTCCGCGCGACGCTCTCCACAATGGGATCGGTCAATCGACACGGCCACGCGAACCCCGCGTGGACCCACATGCCCGAGACCAAAGAAAGGACCCGAACGCTGCAGTCATTGCCCTCTTCCCGCTTTCTACTCCCCCAGCACCGTCTGCAAGGTCATTATGACCTTTTAAGAGTTCTCGTGGCTGGTGTCCCTCCAGGGCTGAGCCAGCACCCCCCGTTAACTGCACGGGGCTTGGCGAGTTACCTCTAAGCTTTGTTCCCACAGCAGGGGAAATGAGAATGCTCTCCATCAGCAAAGGGATTGCTCCTACTGAAAGACTAAAATCTACTGCAATGGAGGAAAACCTCATGGAAGAAGCTCATCTTGGGAATATGCAGGACATTTCACATAAATATAAGGAGCCAGACAGGCTGGAGAGTTGGGCAGAAGAGAACCTCATGAAGGGCAAGGGAAGAATCCTCCTGTGGACAAATAAGCACCTGCATCAGTACATGTTAGGGGTTGACTGCTGGAAAGTAGATGTGCAGAGAGAGACCTGGGAGTGCTAGTGAATGGCATGTTCACCATGAGCTAGCAGTGTGCCCCCATGGACAAGAAGGGCAGTGTTGCTCTGTGGTGTATTCAGAAGAGTGTGTCCAGCAGGTCAAGAGAGAGATTCTTCTTCCCCTCTAGTCTGCCCTGGTGACGGCCCACCTGGAGTCTTGTGACCAGTTCTGGGCTTCTCATTTCAAGAGAGACAGGGAACTCCTGGGAGACAGTGCAATAGAGTGCCACAGAGGTGTTGAGGGGACCGGACCCTCTCCCTTATGAGGAAAGGCTGAGAGACCTGGGACTTTTAAGCCTGGAAAAGAGCAGACTGAGATGAGATCTTCTCAGTATTTATTAATATCTATCAATATCGAAAGGGTGGAGGTCAAGAGAATGGGACTGGGCTCTTTTCAGTGGTGGCCAGTGATAGGTCAAGGGGCAGCAGGCACAAAACAGAGCACAGGCATTTTCACTTAAACATAAGGAGGAACTTTTTTCTGCTATGAGTGTGCTGTAGCACTGGGCCATGTTACCCAGAGAGAGTGTGGGTTCTCCTTCTCTGGAGACTTTCAAAACCAACCTGCATATATTTCTATGCAGCTGGCTTTAGGCTAATCTGCTTTAACAGGGAGGTCGAACTAGATAATCTCCAGAAATCCCTTTGAACGTCTACCATTTTGTGATTCTATGATATTAATACTGTCATTTTTACAAATCTCAGTACAAAAAGGGTTATAATAATAACAATGAAAGGGGGAGTTGGCATAGTAGAATCATAGAATGATTGGAAGAAACCTCAAGGAATACCTGGGGCAAACTCTCTTGGCAAAAAATGTAGTCTAAATAAGGTGGCCTAACAACTTGTCTAGCTGAATCTTAGAAGTGTCCAGTTTTGGGAACTCTACCATTTCCACTATGGCCAGCAGGAACAGGGAAGTGATCATCCCCCTCTACTCAGCACTGGAGAGGCCACACCTTGAGTATTTTGTTCAGTTCTGCACCTCTCACTATAGGAAAGACACTGAGTTACTGGAGCATGTCCAGGGAAGGGCAGTGAGGCTCATGAAGGGCCCAGAGCACATGTCCTACAAGGAGAATATGAGGGAGCTGGGGCTATTCAGTGTGGAGAAGAGGCTGCTCTCTACAACTACATGGAGGCAGGTTGGAGCAAAGAGCAAGCCAGCCTCTTCTTGGTGGCAAGTGATAGGACCAGAGGAAAGAGTTACAAGCTGTACCAGGGGAGGTCTAGGCTGGATATTAGGAAATATTTCTTCACTGAAAGGGTTATCAAACACTGGAATGTTCTGCCCAGGACAATGTTGGAGTCACCAGCACTGGGGGTGTTCAAGCAGCATGTAGACTTGGTGTTTAGGGACATGGTTTAGTGTTGACCATTCAGTGCTGGGTTGAAGATTGGACTGGATAATCTTGGAGATTCATTCCAAATGGATATATTTGGTGATTCTGTGATATTAGTCTAATGGCTTATTGTCCTCATGAAAAATTTTCCTCTTGTGTGCAATTGGAATCTGCCTGGGAGTAACTTGTACTATTTGACATAATTTCAATCATGAAATATTTATAATACCTATTTGGTACATTTCTGCTTCTGCACAGTGGCATTTTCTGAAGGAAAACTACTTCACCAGAGTGTTTTGATCTGTTTCAGTCATAGTGTCATTTTCCCATCACTGTCTCAGTGGATTAGAACAAAAAAGAGTCAGGGAAAATGCTGTTAATCTTGTGTTGCTAAACTAGTGTTCACAAATATCCATCTTACTTTCTGCCTTCTTTCTCTCGGTGGATCCTCTGCTGCAGGCATGAATGCACAAATATCCACACACCCAATCCCCATGGATGGGTGCTGGGCAGCCAGACAGCTTTTAGTCTTGCTTGATTACATGTGCCCCACAACCTCCTTTGATCCAGATGTATTGGCAGATGAGGAAACAAGGGAGAAACAATGTGATCTGGCATAGGTTCTGTAGTTAATGTTCATTTTGTGTAAGACATCTTGACTCACCCTCTCCCTGCTGCCAGGGGACTTTTGAAGGATGTGCCAAATGTTTTCTCCTGTTTCTTTGCTGGATTAACAGCTGCAAAATCTGGAGCATTGAACAGTTCTAATCCCTGAGTTCCTGTCAGTGTTTTCCAATATTAGAGGCTTCTTTTGGTGAGGAAGAAAGAATGTTTATATCACTTTGGGGCCAAAGTATAGGCCAGTGGTTTTTGTGCTGTCATCTTGTCTTGCATGTTGTCTCTGCATTTTTCAAATAAACCCAAAATTGTTTCTACCTGAGCTTCCAAAGGACAACAGGGCAAGTCCTGGTTTTGACTGTTTGAGTAGGTCCATTCCAAGGTTCTCTGCAAGAGCTTTCTAATTTGAGATAGAGATGTATAAATAGATCCTGCAATACATTGCACTGAAGACCCCATTCTCCTTTGGTGGGATAAGAATCAATATTAGAGAAGTTACATAGGTTTCCTCCTAACCTCTTCTCCCACCGAACTCTTCAGCTTTTCCCCATTCTCTTTCTCCTGCACTTTCTCCCTTTTCTTACTTCTGTGCAGCTGCCAGCATTATTACCTGTTGCCTCTGAAAACATCTGGACTCAAGATGGTCTTAAGAATTTTGAGGATGAATATGAGCCAATAGATCTTTTAGAGAATCCTACAGTCAGAGCCTTAATTTTTAGAAATAAAAATATATTGTAGCCTTCCTTGTGGCAGGAGAGGTGAGTCCTGAGTGTTTTCAATGCCTTCCAAGCCACATAGGAAATTCTTGGGAATGTTTTCAATGATTCAGTTTTCTGGTTAGTAAGTCTGCAATCACCAAATTATTTTCTGTATGTGTAGGCAGATTTTCTCTTTTTTTGCTCCCTCACATCGCCTTTTCTTTATTTAATTACAACAATTAACTTTAATTCATAATTTTCTTTCCCCCTCCTTTAAATTATTTTTCTCCCTTCATTATATATTTCTATCCACATGTCCTTCCAGGTCCTACTCATCTTGCTGCTTCTCCCCTTTTTTCTCTCATATTGTTTGTCTCAATGTCTCTATCATACTTTGCTTACTCCATGTAGAATTTTGGAGAACAGAGAGCTCTATGCCTCTAAGGAGCAGTTTTTTATTATATTAAAAATTAAGTTGTGGAGTGTTCACATTAGGAGGTCTGATGTCTGCCTTTCCTGAAACAGTAACCAAGCTGGACCTAAACTTCACCATTCTCCTGCAGTTGCCTCTGCTGGATGCTGCAGTTTTAGGAGCAGAGCAGTGACACTGCCTGAGGTGTCTGCTGTCTTAGTGAAGTGCCCTGGTAGGTTGGCAGACTTAGAGAGCATCACTGGCTGCCTCTTGCCATTGCCTGTGGCAAGAAAATGGGGAAGAATGTGAAGTGATACAGACAGTGCTGCCCAGGCTCCTTTTCATGGCAGCTTTCAGACCTCTTTTCCCTTGAAGACTGACTTCTTCCATTCACACCTGGGAAATCCCTGTGCAGGACAAGATGTCCTAAGTGTTGGTGTGATTGAAGGTAGTAAGGCTCTGCAGAGGGACACGGACAGGATGGATTGATGGGTCAAGGTCAGTCTTATGAGATTCAGCAAAGCCAGATGCTGGGTCACTCACATGGGTCACAACAACTCAATGCAAGGGCAGAGTGGCTGGAAAGCTGCCCAGCAAAGAAAGAACTGGGGATGTTGATTGACAGCTGGCTGAACACAAGCCAGCAGTGTTTTCAGGTGGCTAAGAAGAGCAAAAGCTTCTTGACCTATGTCAGAAAGAGTGTGGCCAGCAGAGCCAGGGAGTACTGTGTTCAGTGTCAGGGCATTCACTACAGGAAAGACATTGAGGTGTTGAAAGAGGTGGCAAGAAGGGCAACAAAGCTGGTGATAGGTCTGGAAAACAGGTCTTATGGGGAGGTACTGGGGAACTGGGGTTGCTTAGTCTGGAGAAGAGTAGGCAGAGGGAAGATATTCTTGCTCTCTACAGCTACCTGAAGGGAGGTCTGTGTGAGGGGGTCAGTTTCTTCCCCTTAGTAACAAGTGATAGAATAAAAGGAAACAACCTCAGGTTGTACCAGGGGAGGTTTAGGTTGGGTATTAGGAAAAAATTATTTACTGAAAGAGTGATCAGGCATTGGAGTAGATTGCCTAGGGAAGTGGTGGAGCCACTGTCCCTGGAAGTGTTCAAAATGTCTGTAGACACGGCACTTTGGAACACCGTTTAATAGGCATGGTGGTGTTGGTTGACTACTGAACTTGGTGATCTGATGTGTCTTTTGCAACTGGAACTATTCTATGATTCCTTTCTCAGTGAAATGCCTGGGTGCAAAAGCTGTAGAACTGTTGCAAGTGTTAAAAAGATGAAATAATTTTAAGACTACCTGGTGAATCTCTCTGCTATAGATAGCAGTAGTGGTACTGGTAGCAGTACTGTAGGTAATAACTTAACTACTGTAGGTAATAACAGTGCAAAAGCTGTAGAACTGTTGCAAGTGTTAAAAAGATGAAATAATTTTAAGACTACCTGGTGAATCTCTCTGCTATAGATAGCAGTAGTGGTACTGGTAGCAGTACTGTAGGTAATAACAGTGCAAAAGCTGTAGAACTGTTGCAAGTGTTAAAAAGATGAAATAATTTTAAGACTACCTGGTGAATCTCTCTGCTATAGATAGCAGTAGTGGTACTGGTAGCAGTACTGTAGGTAATAACTTAAGGTGGCTTGTGCAAGTACACAGGCACCCCCAGTGAGCTCAAGTCTGCCTCTGGGCAGGGCTTTCATGTTTGTAGAAGGAAGCAGTCTGGCCAATGGTGAATGTTAATATATTTACTGCTACTTTGAGGTAGTGACTGTGAATTCATCATAACCCCTCTGAGGGAATGGCTCAGAACTGAGCAATTCTGGTAAATGTGGTTCAGCCTAAAATTTCCCAAGACAATTTCAGCCCAACTGAGCACAGGCATGATGAAATATTCCTGGAAGGGATTTGAAGGCATTGTATGTAAGTAGATGTGTGTGTGCCTTTGTGCTTGTGCATGTGTAATCATGGTGTAGACCTCGGTCAAGCCAACTTTGGTCTAAAATACAGAAGAAATTGCTTCAGCTCATTGAAGATAATAGAACAGAATAGTTTTCTGTGCACAGAATTGCATGCAGAAGTAAAAGTGTTTATTGGGGTACTGGGATCTGTACTAAATCAGTCTGTGCTACTACAGAGCTTTTTACTTTCTGGTGGTTTGAACTATCAAGACAAGCCTTATAAAAGTTTGAAAGCTCTGTTCATTCCCAGGCAGACTGTGCTGGCCTGTGTGACTGATTTGTGTGAACTGTAACAGGCTTTTCTCTCAAGAGCTCCACATTTCTGGCAGATTCTTTTGAGCACTTGGCAAAACTTTGAAATAAAAAGCTGTGGAGTATTGGAGTCAGTAAATAAATGTGAGGAAATCACATGCAGTAAATCACCAGGACTGCACAGACACTCTGAGGATTGTGAAAGAATTAGTGTGAAATAGCAATGATATTGTAAAAGAGATATAATAAAATTAGAAAAAACAGGGTGTCAGGTGCTAAGCAGCCTGAAGGCTGTCTTGCTCCATTCCCAGAGCTCAATATAGCAGTTAAGCAAACATTTTAGAGCTGGAGCTACACATACTCTAGTTTCTCTGAAGCTGAGTTCCGAACAGCTCTCAATGGGAGTGTGAAATAGTAGCACATAGTCTGCAGTGCTCATTCAGTGGGTCAGGATGTGGAGATGGGACACAAGCAGTATTCACCGAGGTAAGGGTTTTGTGCTCAGGATTCTTGCTTAGTTCCCTGCAAGTTACAGAATCACAGATTCACATAATGGTAGGGATTGGAAGGAACCTCCAGAGATCACTTAGTCCAGCTCCCCTGATAGAGCAGGTTTGCCTACAGTAAATTGCACAGGAACACATGGGTTTTGAAAGTCTCCAGAGAAGGAGAATCCACAAACTCTCTGGGCAGCCTGGTCCAGTGCTCTGGCATACTCACAGGAAAGAACTTCTTCCTCATGTTTAAGTGAAAACTCCTGTGTTGTGTTTTGTGCCTGCTGCCCCTCACCTATCACTAGCCACCACCGAAAAGAGCCCAGCCCCATCCTCCTGCCCTCTACCCTTTAGATATTGATAAACATTAATAAGATCCCATCTCAGTCTGCTCTTTTCCAGGCTAAACGGCCCCAGGCCTCTCAGCCTTTTCTCATAAGAGAGATGCTACAATCCCCTCAATGCCTTTGTGGCCACCCATTAGACTCTCTCCAATATTTCTCTGTCTCTCTTGGAAGAGAGAGCCCAGAGCTGACACAAGGCTCCAGGTGTGGCAACACCAGGGCACAGTAGAGGGGAATGAGAATCTCCCTAAACCTGTTATCTACACTTTACTGAATACACACCAGGGTACTGTTAGCCATGGGGGCACATTGACAGCTCATAGTAGACTTGTTTTCCACTTGCATCCCCAGGTCCTTCTCTGCAAAGCTGCTTTCTGGCAGGTCAACCCCTAATCTGTACCGGTGCATGGGCTTGTTCCTTCTCAGACCATACAGAGTTTGTTAATTAATGAGACAAAGTGCTGTATTTTTTGCAGCTGATGTCCTTCAGTCCCCATTGCTGGTGTGCATGTGTGCTTATGGAAATTATGCTGTAACTAGGTTGTAGGAGCTCAACTACAGGGTTATCATTACGCTACAGCTTTTTCCCCATGAAATTACATTGCCCAGATCTGTGGGTGTTGGTGGCTGTCTCATCTGTACTGTAATATTCCCAGGGCTTTCATATGCATTTGGTGGAGACAAGACTGAAGAAATGGTTAGAGAGAGAAGAATGACCTGGCTGTGTTAAATATTTCCTCCCATGCATGAAAAGTGTCACAGGAGAAGTCACAGATACTCATGCTGAGGTCTGTAGCATGCTTGTTTCTTTCCACCTACATGCTGTAAGATTTAAACAAAGAACAGACTCTCCAATCAGGATCCTGAGTGTTTCAAGGAAGACAAAGTGTCCTATTGAAGCAAAGCTGTGTTCATCTATTGTGTACATATTTTCCCCTGTCTTGAAATGAAAGTGGGCACAAAAACTGCTGAGATGGGTCAAGAGGTCACTACTTCCCCAGGGATGTGATTGAATCCTCACCCCTGGAGGTGTTTAAAAGAGGCAGAGATGTGGTGCTGAGGCATATGGTTTACCACCAGACATTAGGTACAGTTAGATAATGGTTAGACTTGATGATCTTAACGTTTTTTTCAACCAAAACAATTTTTTGATTGTTTGGGTCTATACTTACCTGGTACACACAGGAACAAAACTGTTCTGCTTGAGTAGATCAGGCGTGCAGCCAGTAGCAGAAAGAAAAATTTCTCAAGAAGAGCTGTGGAAAGGGAGGGAAAGAATTGTATGACACTGAGCACATTAGCCTGGCTCTCTGCTGAGGTGTTTGTGCAGAAGCATCTGATACAGGGTTGCAATGCTTCCTGGGCTGCCCCCTCTTTATAGCATTTAGTTCCAATAAGCCAGTTTCAATGAACTGCCCTATTTCCCAGCCTCTTCCTCCTCCTTTCTTATTTACGTACATGTGTTAAACTTCTGGTTTATCCTCATTTTCTTCCTTTCCCTCCCTCTCCTTCTCTGTCTTTCATAATGTGTCTCACTGAAGAGGAGCCCAGCTGCTTCTCAGATCCTGCTGGGCTCCAGGCTGGAAGAGGTGGGTCACAGATTGGCTTTGATGCATCACTGTGGGACTTCACAATTGTACTGAGAGGAAATTGCTGCCTCCTCCTGTAGCCACATGGTCAAGATCAGCAACATTAGAGACAAGCTCAGCCTGCTTTTCACATCAAATTTTACCACACAAGAAGATGATGATTGAAAGGAAGCTGGAGAGGAGGAAAGTAAATTGTTTTGAAACTATCTTTTTCTTCTCTTCCCCCATGGGAACTGAGGGATCTCTTCTTAGTTTGGTGTACTGCCTGTGCACTTGTACTCCATTCGTATTGAAACACCAGTGACAGCTAAAATTCTGCTTTGCCTCTTGGCTCTTCTTGAGCTGGCCAGCAAGATAAAACTATAACAACGTCTGGGAAGGATGGGAAGTATCATCTGTAGAGCAAAAAAGTAATGAGCTTTTTCATAAAGTTATTTCTTGTGGAATATACTGAATGGCACAAGAACTGATAGGACAGAATCTCAGCAGGTTTGCTGATGGTGCAAAACGGGGATCAGCAGATGTGCTGCCATTCAGTAAGACCTGGACAAGCTGGAGAGTTGGGCAGAGAGGAACCTCATGAAGTTCAACATGGGCAAAGAAGTGAAGAGTCCTGCACCTGCTGTCAAAAAACACCCTAACCTTCTTTTAATTTTTTTTTTCCTTGAGATAAGTTGTTGGGGAAAAAAAAGCCTCAATAAATTAAAAATATGTATATAATTTTCCAAGTGTAGGACATGGCTATAAAGGTTTTGAAAGAACAGGTCACAAAGGAGTTTAGTTTTGCATGGTTGAAAACACGTGGGCATTCACACACAGGGAAAATCACTACCCCTGTTTTTGACATCCATAAAGGACTCTGAGCTTGCAGAAGCCAAGAGGCTTCTGAGGTTATCACTGATGCTCTGAATAACACTGCTGCTAGGGCAATCAATCAAAACTGAGACCTTTGCAACTCCAGTGCTCCCAGACTGTGCTCTTTCCAGAGTATTTTGCTGTAAGGTAGAGACTACTGAGAAGATCACAGTGGGGCATCCCAGTGCTTCTCCCTAAACCTGCCCTGCCACAGTTTAAGACTGTGTCCTCTTGTTCTGTCACTGAGTACCTGGGAGAAGAGACCAACAACCACCTGGCTATGACCTGTTTCAGGTAGTTGTAGAGAGCAATGAGGTCTGCCTTGAACCTCCTCTTCTCCAAACTGAACGCTCCCAGCTCCCCCAGCCACTCCTCACAGGGCTGTGCTCCAGCCCCCTCACCAGCCTTGTTGCTCTTCTCTGGAAAAGTTCCAGTATCTCAACATCTCCCTTAAATTGAGGGGCCCAGAACTGGACACAGTACTCAAGGTGTGGCCTAACCAGCACTGAGTACAGAAGTACTTCCCTGGTCCTGCATGGGGTTGTTGTGGCCAAAGTGCAGAACCTGGCACTTGGACTTGTTAAAATTCATGGCGTTGGACTGTAAAGTTAACAGATACATGGGTATTTGGATGTGATCATACTTCTTTCCTGTGATCTGTTTACTGCATTTTAAAAATGTCTTTTTATCAGTTTTATTCTGCCATGACTTCCAGACAGAAAACAGAAAAACAAACCTCGTAGCAGGGAAGAGCTTGTAGGCACACATACAGCTATGAACAAGAAATAGAGAAGTGTGTGTCCATACACACATAATGTGCAGCACCTCACCTCTGAAGTGTTTACGGCAAGAGCCATTCATGCCTTGTTAGTCAGAAGAGGCTCAAGTGTGTGCTTTGAGAGTAAGTGCAAGTGTTTGGTTAGCAGGGGAGGCTGGACTAGATGATTTCCAGAGGTCCCTTCCGACCCCTACTATTTTTGTGATCCTATGATTTCTGTGTGGTGGTGGCAGGTGAAGTGGAAAAGCTTATACTATTCAGCAACATACAGATGAAGTGTTTGCGAGTTCTGTAAAGAAGAGTGAAGCTCACAGAGTCATTGCATTTAGCTTGTGATGGCCAGATGTTGGAATATGTGTGCTGGTGCATGCTGGTGCATCTGTTGTTTGGATAACAGGATACACACATGGGGGACAACTGTGCAGTGTGGGTGTTACTACATTCGGGACTATATCTCCAGCAGGCGTATATCAGGGTGGCTCAGTGGAAGGCAATGAAGCCCAGCAGTATGTGCTTCCTGGAATCAGGATATGGGACTGTGTGCAGGGATTTTTTACATGTGGGATTGTGGTTGATAGAGTGTGTCGGGATGTGACTTTGGAAGCTTGAGCTGAAGGCAGTTGGTAAAACAAAAGAGAAAAAGCCAAACCACAAACACACATTCAAGGAGTGTCCATGTTAAGGGAGAAGGAAAGAATTCATGTGCTGAGACTGGTCCTCCAGGCTGAGCCACAGTTTTTGTGATGATGTTTCTCAGTGGCAGTACATGGACGCTGTGCGATTTTGTGATAACGATATTTTACATAATTAACAGGTTATGCAGCCTGACAGGAAGATCTGATGTTCAGGCTGTCCAGATTGTCTGACTTTTGTGTAGAGTTAATTTAATTTAATTGCTGTGGTGGACCTGGGGAGAGCCTGGATTCTCTCTCTCATCCATCACCTTGTTTCACTGCTACTCCATAGGGGAACAGCTTGTACTTAGAGTTGTGCCACTTCTGAGCTTCTCTGTATGCTAGCCCTTCTTCATCTTGCTTGTCTGACAGATTGAGAAGGAACATAACTAAGTGTCTTCTCCTTCTGTTGTGTGTGAAATGTGAGTCTCTAGTTACAGGGCTTTCGCATGCCCTGGTTGCTAAATGGAACCATAGCTTGGACCTTGCTGAAACATTGTCTTTGTATGGAATCTTCACCAGTCTTCTTGCCCTTCTCTGGACCTGCTCCAGCACCTCAACATCTTTCTTTTAGTGAGTGGCCCAGAATTGAACGCAGTACTCAAGATGTGGCCTCTCTGGTGCTGAGTCCAAGGGAACAATCACTCCTGCTGGTCACACTATTCCTGATACAGGCCAGGATGCTGTTTGCCTTTGTGGCCACTGCTGGCTCACATTCAGCTAGTTGTCAGCCAGCACCTCTGGGTCTTTCTCTGCCAGGCAGTTTTCCAGCCACTCTGCCCCAATTCTTGAGAGTTCATGGGGTTGTTGTGACCCAGGTGCAGGACTTGGCCTTGTTAGTAGAAGAGATTCAGTTAACAGAACACATTCGGAAGGCAGAAAATTAAATTTTTTAGAGTCAAGTAGAAACTTTGTTATGAATAAAATGTGGAAAAAAAATACTGTCTCACAAACGAGAAGTTTCGATAGAGGGCAATCAGAAGCAGAGTAGGGCAGATAGCTTTCTAAAGTCTGGTTCAGAAAGGGGTGTGGGGGGGTCTGAAGGACAGCTTGGCTATATCAACCTGTGGATGGAAAAAGTGCATTTTAGTGATTTGTTGAACCATTACAAACCCAGACAGTTTAGCAGGGCTAGCCTGATAATTGCTGTTTTCCCCAAAGGAAAACTGTAACTTGTGAACAAAGCTTAAACACAAAATTTCAGCTTAGTGGAGCTGCATTTTTCTTGTAAAACCATTCCTGTGAAAATTTCCTAATAATTTCCTTTTGAAATAATTTTGTTTAGAAAAGAAATACGAGCAATATGTAGAGCAGTATTTATCTCATCTTAACACTGCAGCAAATGAACATTCATACTGAAAAGGCAGCTCATTTTAAAGTGAAAGGAGTCTTTTTCTCTTCTTTGTTGTGGAACTCACTGCCATGTGACAGCAGTGCCAAGAGCTCAGTGGGACTCAGGAAAGAACTGGGCGGTTTTTGTTCTTAAGATGCCAGCTGGCTCCCTGGTATAGGCACCATGGTATAGGGAAGCCTGTTGTAATCTTAAGATCACTGAATCATTTTGGTTGGAAAAGACTTTTGAGACCATTGAGCCCAACTATTATCTAATTCTACCAAGTAAAGTTTCTTTCCCTGTGGTGTGTAGGCCACCAAATATTATCTTCCAAGCATTTTAAACGTTAATCTTTATTTAGAATCATAGAATCAGTCAGGATTGGAAGGGACCACAAGGATCATCTAGTTCCAACCCTCCTGCCATGGACAAGGACACTCTACCCTAGATCAGCTTGACCACAGCCTCATCCAGTCTTGCCTTAAACACCTCCAGGGATGTGGCCCCAACCATCCCTCTGGGCAACCCATTCCAGGGCCTCACCACTCTCACGGTGAAGAACTTCCTCCTCACATCCAGTCTGAATATCCCCACCTCCAGCTTCGCTCCATTCCCAAAGTCCCTCCCCAGCTTTTTTATAGGTCCCCTTCAGATACTGGAAGGCCACAATAAGGTCACCTTGGAGCCTCCTCTTCTCCAGAGTGAACAGCCCCAACTCTTTCAGTCTGTTCTCACAGCAGAGGTGCTCCAGCCCTCTGACTATCCATGTGGCCCTTCTCTGGACACGCTCCAGCCTGTCCACTTCCCTCTTGTAATAGGGGCTCCAGAACTGGACACAGTACTCCAGGTGGGGTCTCAGCAGAGTGGAGTAGAGGGGGAGAATCAACTCCCTCGACCTGCTGGCCACACTTCTGATGCAGCCCAGGATCTGGTTGGCTTTCTGGGCTGATTTGTTTGAGCTATGTTCATACCTCCAAAAAGACACCAATATTTTCTGAACTTTGCAGTCAATTTATATTTCTCAGTGACTTTGCATTGGTCTCAACATAGATAACATCTATAGCATTACTTTTATGTCACATTTTTCTTCTTCTTTTTTTTTTTTAATACAAATTTTTTTTGTTTGTTTTCCTGGCTGGCAGAGAGCAGTCCAAGCCACAGAATCCAGAAACAGACTGTCCCAAAGCTTGTGTCTACTCCCATCAGGGAAGGGCTTGCCACAGAGCTGGGATCTAGTTTCAAACTCCTGCACAATTTGTGGTTATTTAGAGCCAACATTTTGTTTGCGGCTGCTCCCTAAATATTCATTGTATGGTTTTATTTATAAGAATAATGACTGTATGTTTAGGGGTTACAGCATATAATGCTTCAGATGCCCACCCTCTTATTTTTTTAGCTTTTCTTAACTTTCAACTGCATTTCCACTCTTTAATTTTACACTAACTCTTGGACATTGGCCATACAAATTCTTTGTACTCTGTGCAGTTCAGGATCTTGGCCTGATTAAAGTTGCCAGCAATTTCACCTCCCTCTTCTTTTAATAACATCCCACTTTATCCTTAGTATTTTTTGTGTTTTTACAGGTTGCCATTCTCTGTCTTCTTGATGTTTTCTTTTTCATTTTCTCTCCTGATGCAGCTGAATTTGGTTTTCTGCATGCTCTTTTTAAGCCGTTTACCATTTCAAGTGTGGGCTTTCTGGTAGCCTAGGTGAAAAACAATCTACATAACTTTCAGGTGAAAGCTCTGGAGAACAGATCTTGTGAGTACTGGCTGAACTAGAGTTGTTTAGTCTGGAGAAGAGGAGGCTGAGGGGAAATCTTGCTCTCCACAACTACCTGAAAGAAGGTTGGAGTGAGGTTGGTGTTGGTCTTTCCTTCCTAATGTCAAGTGATAGGACAAGAGGAAGTGATCCTAAGCTGCTTAGGGAGAGCGAGGGGTGGGGTATTAGATTGGATATTTGTGAAAATTTCTTTACTGAAAGGGTGGTCAGGCACTGGAACAGATGCCCAGTGAGATGGTGGAGTTACCATCCCTGGATGTATTAAAACAAATGTGTAGACATGGCATTTTGGGACGTGGTTTGATGGGCATGGTGGTGTTGGATTGAGGGTTGTACTTGATGATCTTAGAGGTCTTTTCCAGCTGCTGAAGCAATTATCTGATTCTAATAGCTGCTACTGAGCAGTCTTCTCTTGAGTCTGTGTTGGTGATTCCTTCTCCTAAAGCAGTGCTTACTGAGAGCTGCAGAGAACCCCCTGAGGGAATTCTAGGAATCTCTCAGTTTCTTCTATGATTAAGTTTGAAGTTTTTTTTGGTTTTTTTTTTCTTTAGCAGAGGACAATAATACATCATCAATGTTGAGTCCAAGTTTTCCTACTTCAGTTGGATTTGTCCTCCTGAAATGACAGAAGCCTTTGCTGGGGCAAGGTTATGCTTATACAATGCTTTTAAGGCAACAAGTTGCCTCATTTCAGAGTGTTTATAGAGTCAGTTTTAGGCTGACATCTGTTTGATAGGATATTTTCAGTTATGATTTTCCTGAAAGATTTGCTATGATGTTTACAAAGAAATTCTGTGCTGTGACACCAATTTAAATACTCTTATTCACCTAACTTACAATTATGTAAAGAGAATTCGTATTTGCAAGGATGATTTTGGAGCCCAGCAGCCAACATCTCCATGTTTAGCCTATGCAGCTTGACACTGGAGCCAGCATTTATAATGTCTAGTCCTAAACTTCATGTTGGTAAAATGTGTAAGTTTTCTTTCTTTCAGCATTTAAAAAAAATATAATAGACTATGAGATTAAATAATCACTTCAAAGTTTAAGAGTGGCTGATAGTATTTCTCTTGGCTGGAGCAAGAGTTAACTTTTGAGGGCAAATCCCCAAGGCTAAGCATACCAGTAAACTCCAGCTGCTTTGTACTTCTTTGCCAATACTGAGAAGCCAAAACCCAATTTAACCTTGCTGGTTCAACCAGGTTTACAGCTGTTTTGCATTGCTGGAGCAGAGCAGAGCAGCTGGAGCAGACCAGTGAATCAGGGTGATTTTTTTTTTTTTTGTTGCTGGGTCTTGTGTCTCTCTTTTCAGCCTTCATGGAATAAGCCAAGGCAGAGGCAGTCATCTCTTGGCAGTGTACAGTAAATTTGATGCAAGACTTGCATTTAAAGCCAAAGCCACTGTGTGCTTCTCTCTTTGTGTTACTTTTGCATTCTTCTACAAGTTGCATTTGCCATGGGGACACAGCTATGCAATAAGTACATGTTATACTGGCCTTATACTCAGTCTTTGATAAGGGCAGCCATCAGCTCGAGTGCATCTTACAAGCTTTGACACCTTATAGAAGTCTAATTCAGGAGGATGAAGTCTTGAGGTAAAAGTGCCAGAGGAATTCTTCAATTCAGAAAGAACTTGCTTCCCTTTGATTCCACTTGTGGCTATATCAGATTTCTTTATTTGTCTATGCCACATTTATACATCTATAAAAAGTTTTCCAGTTTTGTCTGTCGGAGTCTTGCTGAAGTTTATGCCATTTTATCCTGTAACGGTTTCATGAAAGGGTTTAATTAACTACTTGAATATTACTGGAAATTAGCTACTTGGATGAGCCTCCTAATTCTCTGTGATTACAATGCAGCATGAGTACAGATGAAGTTCTCTGGACAAGCTTGTACTGTCTCCAGACCAGCAAATACTAATATTGGTTGTAAGTTGTAGTCACTAAAGTAATTACAAATATTACTGAGGGGTAAACTAGATGATCTTCAAAGTGTTTCTTCCAAGCCAATTCTATGACTTTTATATCAGCTACAAACACGTAACAAATTCTAGCTGCATGTAGTTGATAATGGGCCTAATGCTGCAATAATGCTGCAGCTAATGTGATAGGGTTATGGGAATAACTTGAAAACAGTTCAGGGTGATAAGACAATGCATAAGAACATCCACAGAACTAACTTTGTAGTGGAGTCACCACCCCTGGAGGTGTTCAAAAAACATGTAGACGCAGCACTTTGGGACACAGTTTATTCGGCATAGTGATGACAGTTTGGTTGGACAGTTGGACTTGATGATCTTAAAGATATTTTTTTCCAATGAAAAACAATCTATGGTTTTGTGATTGTTGCTACTTCTTGTATGCAGCATGTGCCTACATTTACAAGCATCTAGGAAGTGTGTAGAAAACTCTGCCTAGAGCAAGAGCAATCGCAAGATCAGCTGTGTAAAATGTAGCCCTACTGATCTGAACGTCTCTGTTGAACTCCACCCTGCTTCACTTCCATTGCTCCTGCTGTTTTTCATAGAATAATTAAGGGTGGAAAACTCCTCTGAGATCATCAAATCCTACTATTGACCCAATACTGAACAATGTCCCAAAGTGCCATGTCTACACGATTTGAAGACCTCCAGTAACAGCGTGTCCAGTGCTTCCTAGGCACCCTGTTCCAATGTTTTACTCTTTCAGTAAAGAGATTTTTCCAAATCTATACCTTCTAATCCAATCTGTACCTCCTCTGGTGCAATTTGAGGCCATGGCTGAAGTTCTTGTGCAGCTTCGAAGTGTTAGCATCTGCCCAAGCATTAGTTATCAAGAGAAAACTGGAATAGTTGCACTAGCAGCCACTATACTGTGGCCAGATGAAGTTCCGTTCTTCCTGACATGGTCAGTTTCTGTTCTTTCACTTCCTTAGGGTTGTGACATGTTGTATCTCTATTTCAGTAAAGTCACAGGGCTGTATGCATGGTTCCTATGCTGCTGATTTTGTGGAGTGGCAGTACCTTGTGTGAAAACCAGAAACCTATAAAGAATCAGGAGGTCTGTCTGCAATCTGCAGCAAAAAAGAGGTGTCCTCTCTGTTGATTTCAACTCAGTTCATAGGAAGAAAAGAAAAAAAAGAAAAAGAGAGATATCCCCTACATTTTCTCTGCCCATGGTTTTGGACCTCCTCTGCAGTCTGCAGATCCTGATTGCCAGCAAATTGAGTGCAGGGGAAGAGGGAAGGACCACCTGTTGCACTAGAAGTTCACAAACCTTGCAAACAAAAATAAACAGTTAATGCCTCTCTCTCCTTCAACAGCTTGTAACAGCTGTCACATTCTACCCGAGAGAAATCCTTATACTAATGGAATCTGACAGGCTCTACATTAGCTAGCTGCATGTATTAAAAAAATAAAAAGGGAGAAAGAGAAATAAAAGAAAGAAAAAAAGTGAGAGGAAAAAAAAAAAAAAAAGAAAGGAAAATTAAATTAAGAAAAAAGAAAACAAAGAAATAAGGAAAAGGAGGGAAAGATGGAAAGGAAGAAAGGAAGGGGAAAAGAAAGAAAAAAAAGGAGAATCAATTCTTTGGGCTTCAGGTGGTGTTTTGCATATATAAGGTTTCTCTCATTGTTCTCACTCCTGTAGTTTACATTCTTTGACACTTTGGAGTAAAACAGTTGTTGAGTGCATGAACTGTGTGCTGAGGATGAAACTAAGCTCTCTTGTTTTATCGATGAAATCAGGGGAGCAGAACTCCTGCTGTGCTCCAGCTGCAGAGAAAATTCTGCTGAAGAGTCATGTATGAGGCTGCTTAGAAAATTAATGTCTTCCAATGTCTCACGTACCAGCTTGCCCCTTCTACCACGCTGATTAAAAAGAAAAACAAAAACAAAAAAACCCCAACACCCCAGGGAAATTCCATGAGGAATCACAGAAACATTCAGGTTGGAAAAGAGCCTCAGGATCCAGTCTAACCAATATCCTTACTCTGCAAGGTGCATCCTAAACCAGAACCCCAAGCACCAAATCCAAATGACTTTTAAACAGGTCTAGAGTTGGTGACTCCACCACCTCCCTGGGCAGCCCATTCCAATGCCTGACCACTCCTGTGAAAAAAATGTTTCCTAGTATCTGGTCTAAACCTACCCAATTGCAGTTTGAGACCATCCCCTCTTGTTCTATCACTAATTACTAGTGAGAAGAGACCACCAGCAACCTTTCCACAATGTCCTTTCAGGTAGCTGTAGACAGGGATGAGGTCTCCTATTCCTCAAACTAACCATTCTCATCTCCCTCAGTTACTCTTCACAAGATTTATTCTCCAGACCCTTCATCAGCTTTGCTGCCCTCCTCTGAACTTGGTCCAGCACCTCCACATCCTTCTTGTAATAAGGTGCCCAAAACTGAGCACGGTACTTGAGGTGTGGCCTCACCAGAGCAGAGTACAAGGGGACAGTCACCTCCTTATCCCAGTTGGACACAGTATTTCCAATACAAGCCAGGATGCCTTTGGTTTTCTTTGCCACCTGGGCACACTGCTTGCTCATGTTGAGTTACTTGTCTGTTACAACCCTCAGGTCCCTTTCAGCTCCAGCCACACTTCCCCAAGCCTGTAGCTTTGCTCAGGGTTGTCCCAAGTGCAGGACCTGGCATTTGGCCTTGTTGAAGCTCTTGCGGATCAGCAGATAACCGAGTTTTAGAAAGAAGTCAAGCAGTAGCTGCTTGCAGGTTGTTTTGGGGCAAGAGGGCTCTGATCACAGGAGACACAACATTGGTGCAGAAGACAGTTGAGATTATTTTCCATCATTTTGGGGCACTCAGTTAGGATCCTGTCCTCAGAGTCTCCATGCTTGTGAGAGTGGTGTTTTCTCTGCTGTCAACGAGAAGTTGTCTGGGAATTTGTGTATCAAAGGAAATGAATATATTGTACCTGAAATGAATATATTGTACCTGAAGGACTGGGGAGGGACAATTTACATGACCTTGTAATGACAGGATGAGGAGTAATGGGTTTAAACCAGCAGAGGGGAAATTTAAACTAGAAGTTAGGAAGAAGTTCTTTACAGTGAGGGTGGTGACACACTGGCACAGGTTGTCCACGGAGGTTGTGCATGCTCCCTCCCTGGGGTGTTCAAGGCCAGGCTGGATGAGGCCTTGAACGACCTGTTCTAGTGGGAGGTGTCCCTGCCTATAGCAAGGCATTGGAACTGGGTAATCTTTGAGGTCCTTTTCCAACCTAAACCATTCTGTGATTCTATGATTCTATTCAGGGTATCTGGAGATAGTAGAAATGAGAGAGATCAAGCAATAAACAAAGTAAATCTGAACTAGTTTAACGTTCCTTTGTAATCTCAGTGATGGTTACAATATCTCCAGGATCTCTAAAAGATACTCTGTGGTCTTGTTATTTGGCTCAAAGGTTGCTGGAAGCACTAAAAAATTGTCTTTCCTCCAGGTCCAACTGCTGGATAGATGTTCAGTATGGAAAGAAGGGATGATAGGGAGTTATTATACAAGGAATTTAAAAATGAACAGACTTTTTACAGAGTGGCAGAGGAAGAGAGCATGCTTCAGGCATCAGAGAGGGTTTTTTTTGCACCATGAACCAATTGGTCTTCTCCATAAACTTTTCAGCAGTGACACATTCGACAGTTTTAAGCTCCATGAAATATAATGCCTGCAAGAACCTGTCTGGTTTTGACAGACCGGACCAAGTCCTGTAGTCAAAACCACTTGCTCAGCCTTTTCCACGTGAACTTAAGGAAAAATGTATTCCCTTTGAGGGTGGCAGAACATTGGAACTGGCTGTCCAGAGAGGTTATGAAGTCTCCTTCTCTGGAGACTTTCAAAACCTGCCTAGATACGTTCCTGTGGAACTTGCTCTAGGTGAACCTGCTTCATCAGTGGGGTTGGACTAGATGATCTCCAGAGGTTCCTTCCAACTCTTACCATGATGGAATTCTGTGATTTTATAACCTGCTTGTCCAGCAAGTTGCCTATAACAAGGGAAAGTATTTTAGGAGCTTTTCTGTGTATTTCTTCTGGGGAGAAAGTATTAGACCAGGTGCAATGGTATTTCCTTGTGTTCTCTGGGTCTTTCTCCATGCAGCTCAAAATTGCTGTGTTTTCTTCTAACTGCATGTCATTCCATCAAACAGTAGAAGTTGTCAGTGGGAAAATCAGAAAAAGAAAAGAACACAAGGAACGAGGAAATGAGTGGAAATGGTTGGTATTACAAGAGATTTGCAAGGAGGAGGAAATGAAAGAGGCAGAGTGATGCCAGCTGTGCAGTCAGCAGGAGCTTTGGTGATTTTTGCTATCTGTAGGGCAGTAGGAGGATCAGACTGGTATGAGAAAAGCAGTTTAAGACCAGAAAGTACAAGTTCATAGGTGCCTGTAAAAGCAGTGAGGAACATTTTGAGCTGAAACTGTCTTAACTGAAAGTTCAGTGGAATACTGTAGGTTTAGAAACTGCAGTTTAAAACCAGTTTAATTGTTGCTTGCCTAGCTGTGCTGGTTTCAACTAATTACCTCCCACCCCCCCCCACTAGCATATGAAAAAAGTAGCAAGGAATGAAACCTAACTGACACCAAAGAACCAGCATTGCCATGGCAGTAGTCTGAGAAGGTCTCATAATTCTGAAAGGAAGCCACTGCATGGTGAAGTCTCCATTTTCCTGTGGCTGAACCTTGAATTCGTCATCTGAATTTCTGTACAAGGCATGCCTTTAAATAAAGGCAAATAATCTTATCTGGTCATTTTGGATCTGGAAGGAATTATAGTAAGCTTATCTGTTTATTCTTCAGTCAGATGCAATATGTAGTACAAGCCACAGTCTGCACCTCAGGGTATTCAGAGGCATATTCTGTTTTGTTGGAACTTCAGGAGCTAATCCCTAATTCCCTTCTACTTACACCAACATAAAGAGGAAGTAACGTCTTTGAGTTTAGAGAAGTTGCACTCTACTAATACTGACTTGGGAAGAAAACTTCCAGTTCAAGTGTGAGAAGAAGACTTGTTTCATTGTGAACATGTATGTGCAGCAGAGTGGCTTGAGCTGTGCTACCTGTCAGCCACAAAAATTAGTTACTACATATTGAGACTGGTTCACCCTACAACCCTCTGAGTGCTGCTGACTTCCAGATGTTGACACCTCTTTCTTGATTAATTAATAATCCTAACACATGTATAGAATGCTAGTAGAGAGTCACAGTGTTATAGAACTGGATGTCATTAGGGACGATTTTCATATGTCAGATGTGGATACTGTCCCTTGAATTCTGTTGTTCTGGAACGAACTCAGCATCTCCAACTGGATGACAACCATTCACAGAATCATAAAATGGTAGGAGTTGGAAAGGACCTCCTAAGATTGTTTAGTCCAACCCCCCTGCTAGAGCAGGATCATCTAGAGTAAAATGCACCGAAACATGTCCATGTGGGTTTGGAATACCTTCAGAGATATTTCAGTGTTCTGCCACCCTCAAAGAGAAGTATTTTTTCCTGGTGTTTATGTGGGACCTCCTGTGTTCCAGTGTTCTGTCACTGAACACCACTGAGAAGAGTCTGGATCCATCCTCCTGAAACTTGCCCTTGCATTAATGAGACTCCCCACCTTGATCTCCTCTTCTCCACCTTCCATTCAGGAGGGCTTAGCTCAGAAAATGGTGAATAAAACAGAAAACACATTTCAGAGCCTACTGATACTGAACTAGGAGGAGCAACACTAGTGACTCTCCTCATATTTCCAAAATTGGAGGAAGGGGAGGTATTTGCTGTTCTGTGCACCAATTCTTGAGTAATTGTATTTCGGGGTACAAAATAATAGTCCTTGGGGGAAAAAAAGAAGAGAAAAAGTTCTTTCCTCCATTCTACTTCAGAGGATGTACAGAGTTCCTGACTTCTTGAACCAAGCACAGATGATGTGGCCTCAAACAGTCTGTTTAGATTCAAAGCTGTAGTTTAGTACCTCATTTTGGGAGAAGGACTCCACAATGGAAACTTTTCCTTAAGTCTAATCTCTTCAGACTCTAAATGTAGTTTACCTTTACTTTCTTAAGGTCTCAGGGAAGACGAAAGACTTTTGGTTAATGCTTCAGGACATACCTACATATCTTAATGTCTTTCTGGGGTTTGTGAAGTGTAATCTTGTTTTTTGTTGAAGGGTAAAATGATTAAGCATTACTAGGATAACAAATGTCTTAAGCACGGTGGCTGCCTACTCAGGTTTACCCACCTCAACTCTTGGAGGTGCAATAATTTGAGCTAGAGGAAAGATCTAAGTATTGTTTTGCTCCAGCATTACTGGGCTCCTGAAGTAGGAAGCAAATGGCTCAGCCCTTCTGTACTCTGAGTGATTCTCTGTCTTGTGGCCACTGAACCTCACCAGGCTTGTTTGTATTATCCTGAATTAGCTTGGGTCTAAGCATGTAATTTTTGGGTGTAACGATCCTCTGTTGGTAGGTTTGTGCTGCTTCTATAGAGAACTGAACATGTCATTGCTTAAATCCAACTTGGAAGTTAGTGAGAGACATAAAGAACTTTGCACTCAAAATGGGTTGGGTGGGAGCAACACATAGAACCTTTCTAATGGCCTATGGAATTTCTAATAGTACTGACAGATTGTTTAAGTTGTTGGCAAAGTTTACTGAAAACATCTCTAAAGCAAAATGTTCAGTGTCCACTAATTTATCATGTAGGGTTCTCACAGAAGATAGAGATTAATTTTGGTTGGAAAAGGCCTTTAAGATTTTTGAGTGCAACCATTATCTAGTTCTGCCAAGGCTGGTGTTAAACCATCACACTCAGCACCATATATCTGTCTCTTTGAAACACCTCCAGGGATGGGGATTCAACAATCTCTCTTGGGAGCCTGTTTGAGGATTTGAGAACCCTTTCAATGAAGAAGTTGTTTCTAATAGTCAACCTAAACCTCCTTTGGTACAACTTGAGGCCATTTCCTTTCATTCTGTCTCTTGTCACTAGTGAGAAGAGACCAACACCCACCTGGCTTCAATCTCCTTTCAGGGAGTTGGAGAGAGATTATACAACCTCTGTTCTCTCAGCTGCTCTTCACAAGATCTGTTCTCCAGACAATCCACTAGCTTCATTGCACTTCACTGGACCCCATCTAGCATTTTAATGTCTTTCTTGTAGAGAGAGCAGCAAAAATAAGTGCAAGACTCCCCAGTGCTGAAGGGACAATCCCTTCCCTGCTTGTGCTGGTCATGCTGTTCCTGACAGGCCAGTATGTTGTTGGCCTTTTTAGCCACCTGGGCACACATTGGCTCAAAGTTCAACCGGCAGTTGATCAACACCTCCAGGTCTTTTTCTGCTGGGCAGCTTTCCAGCCACTCTACCCCAATCCTGGAGCATTACATGGAGTTGTTGTGACCCAAGTGCAGGACCTGGCACTTGACCTTGTTGCGTCTCATGCAACTGGATTAGGCCCATTGATCCAGCCTGTCCAGGCTCTTCTGTAGAGCCTTCCTACCCTCAAGAAGAGCAACAGTCTCAAAATGCAGAGAATACATACACACAGTTGTTTCATTCCTTCACTAAGATGCTTACACTTGTGGTCACTGAGGACATTCTAAAGTATTGTTTCCACGCCTTTGAAATCTACAGAGCCCTTCTTGAACTATTTATAGAATTGTGGAATGGTTTAGGTTGGAAGGGACCTCAGAGATCACCCAGTTCCAATGCCTTGCCATAGGCAGGGACATCTTCCACTAGAACAGGTTGTTCAAGGCCTCATCCAACCTGGCCTTGAACGCCCCAGGGAGGGAGCATCCACAACCTCCGTGGACAACCTGTGCCAGTGTGTCACCACCTTCACTGTAAAGAACTTCTTCCTAACTTCTAGTTTAAATTTCCCCTCTGCTGGTTTAAACCCATTACTCCCCATCCTGTCATTACAAGGCCACGTAAATTGTCCCTCCAGCCCTTCAGATACTGGCAGGTTGATACAATACTAATAGTACAATATATTCAGCTCATTTCCTTTGTGTGGTGGTTTAGCAGTTACCTGCCCCCCCTACCTTTTGATATAAACCCCAGCTAGGACTCAGAACACTGGAAGTTGATAAATGAAACTTTATATTTACAGCAATGCTCAATANCTACCACCTTTCCCCCCTTCCCTAATCTTATCTCACCATCTGTTGATGAGGCAGATAGGTGGAGGTAGATCGTCCAGGGGGATTAGCAGTAGGAAAGAAGTTAGTAAAATTATTGAAAATTAGCTACCAAGGCAGAGACAAAGGAACCATGCAAGAGAGCAGCCGCAGCCCTGAACGGTCTGAAACCATCTGACTTATCTATATTTGGGTTACTCTCTTAAATCAATATTTTTTCTTTCTCAGTAAAGCTGTGAGTGAAGTGACACAATGTATTTCCATTTCTCTGCCAATACTCTAATTTCTCACTCAAATTCTCCAATAAATTCAACCCAGCACACTTTGATACACAAATTCCCAGACAACTTCTCGTTGACAGATAGCAAGGAAAACACCACTCTCACAAGCATGGAGACTCTGAGGACAGGATCCCAACTGAGTGCCCCAAAATGATGGAAAATAATCTCAACTGTTTTCTGCACCAATGTTGTGTCTCCTGTGATCAGAGCCCTCTTGCACCAAAACAACCTGCAAGCAGCTGCTGCTTGACTTCTTTCTAAAACTTGGCTATCTACTGATCTGCAAAAGCTTCAACAAGGTCAAATGCCAGGTCCTGCACTTGGGACAACCCTGAGCAAAGCTACAGGCATGGGGAAGCGTGGCTGGAAATCTGTCTTCCTTCAGATATGGGAAGGCCACTATAAGGACTCACTCCAACAGTTCCATGTCCATCTTGTGCTGAGGGCTCCAGAATGTCACAGTATGTCAGGTGGGGTCTCACAAGAGCAGAGTAAAAGGGGAGAATCCCCTCCCTTGCCCTGCTTGCAATATTTCTCTTGCTGCAGCCCAAGGCATGGTTGCTGTTTGGGCCGTGCACACATTGTCATCTCATCTTGAGCTTTTCATCAACCAAGACCTCCAGGTCCTTTTCCTCAGGTCTGCTCTCAGCCATTCGCAGACCTACCTTTAACTGTGCTTTTTTGACTGTGTCACATCACTTTAATCCTTTATCAATCATCTATGCAATACTACTGCCAAATTGTTAAAAAACAGTTTCCAAAGATAATTACATTTTTTTTCAGAATGTGCTGGGAATTATTTTAGTGCAATATGAGTTTGTGTCCCTCATGCAAAATAGCATTGTTCTTTGCATACGAGAACTAGAACCATACAGGAACTAGGACCATATATGTACCATATCTATCTGATATATATATGAGATTTTTTTTTTTTTCAAAGAATCAGCCATCCTAGTTCAACGTGTCAACCTGGACTTTAAAACTAGTAAAAACTCACTTTTTTGTTTGCTTGCTTATTTTTTGAGCAAGCTGCCTGTCTTGTTTGTCTTCCCCTCTTGTGCTCTCTTCTGCAGTATGCCTCAATTCCTTTCCTTGGTAACATATTTTACATGTTGACTATCTCCTCTCTTAGTCCTTCCTTGGCCTACAGTGTTTTCCTGATTTTCATGGTTATTTTCCAAGGAAACATCACTGTTCCAAAGAAGATATTATAGGAGCAAATTAAAAAAAAAATTCCAAAAGGGTGTTGTCAAATACATGATTATTATTGCTGTTGTTGTTTCTTATTGTTATTAAAATAGTTTATTTTATTAATAATAATTATTAATTATTATTGCTACTACTAATAATAGTAATTCCTCATTGTTTTGTATGATAAAGATATTAAAGGGGAAAAAAAGCTTGGCTTAAAAATAACCATCTTCTCAATACTTGTGTGTGAAGATATTAAACTAAATAGAACACAGTTTTCCAGTGAGCCTCTCTAATCTTGGGTTGAGACAATAGGTTGAACTCATTTTTTTTTCACTTCTGTGTTTTTCTTTATTCTATATTTTGTACGCCATTCCCTGAATTCCTAGTTACTTCTTGTCTTTTATGTTGAAGGTCCTTTTTTCAGCTGTTTCTAAAAACTTACAAGAATGTTGGATGATGTGTTGGGAACCTAATGCCCCAAATCAGGCCATAAATCACACCAAAACATAAATATAAACATATTTTTATAGGTATAGGAGAACACCATACTGTTCTTTAGCACTTCCTTTGTTGGGTCTCTTCTTTCCTCCCACTTACAGTGGGTAGAACTACTGTCTTACCTGGTACATTTTCTTTGCAGACTCAGAGCAGAGCACTGGATCAGACACGGAAGTGCTGGCAGAAAGGACCTCCTGCTCATTTGGCTCCCATTCTGACCTTACGTCTGGTGGCTCTGGCCCTCAGGCTCCTCCATCTTCATCCATGGAAGAGATCCAGGTAGAGCTGCAGTGTGCTGACCTCTGGAAAAGATTTCATGACATTGGAACAGAGATGATCATCACAAAAGCAGGCAGGTAAGATACCTCTGGCTTTCTGTCTAGTAAAAAAAAAAAAAGAAAAGAAAAAACCTAACAAAGAAACCCCTTATTTACTTATTTATTTGATAAATTAAAGGAATGAACATGAAGGGAAAAAAAAATTACTGTCCTAGCTTCACAGCTGTATTTTCTAATAGATTTCTTCAGACAGGTAAAGTTATTTCCTATAACTGCTTGAATCACTGCCTTCAAAGGAGAACTGGCAGCTGCAGGAAACTGTAGGGGATAGTCTTTCCTTTGAGCAAAGAAATCAGGAAATGATCATTGTACTTTTGGCTATACTGAGTTGAAGATGAGTTAAGAATTTGGAGGTGAGCCATTTGAATTTCCTTTCAAGTTCCCATAGCACTTCATGAGCCAGTTGATTTAACCTTGAACAGAGTGAAATAGTTGATTTAATCTCAAAACCAGTGAAATTCAAACTCACCTTTGCACCAAACAAATGTCTTCCTGAAATTCTAAATAGTAAAAACGTTAATGACTTCCTGTATAAAAAATGTGCAGGCTGAATGTTTCCCTCTGCTCCTACAACTGATACCACCTCAGCTGAGGTTAGGAAGAGCCACGAATAAGCCTGATATTTTAGACTCAAAAATGCACTCTGCCACACTGTTAGCCAAGTAAGGCTATTCAAAGAACCACAGAATCACTCAGAATGGTAGGGGGTGAAAGGGACCTCTGAAGGTCTTCTCATCCAAAGCCCCTGCTAGAGAAGGATTACCTAGAGTAAATCACACAGGAACATGCACAGTCAAGTCTGGACTGCCGATAGAGACAGAGACTTCACATCATCTTCTTGTAGCTTGATCCGGTGTTCTGCCACCCTCAAAGAAAAGTAGTTTTTTCCTGATGTTTACGTGGAACCTCCTGTACTCCAGTTTGTGTCCCTTGCCTCTTGTCCTGTCACTGAACACCGCTGAGAAAGGTCTGGCTTCATCCTCATCCTATTAAGAAAGGACAAAAAGTTTGTTTGCCAAAATGCAACTTGAAGCCATTTATAAATTTCTGGATCACAGAATTGTCAGGGTTGGAAGTGACCTCAAGAATCATCTGGTTCCAAACCCCTGCGATGGACAGGGACAATAACCTCTACATTAGGTTGCCCAGAGATACATTCAGTCTGGCCTTAAAAACTTCCAGGGATGGGGCTTCCACCACCTCTTTAGGCAACCTATTGCAGTTTCTCACCACCCTTATGGTGAAGAACTTCTTCCTAGTGTCTAATCTAAATCTATGCTGCTATAGCTTAGATCCATTCCCCCTAGTTCTATCACTACCTGACATGGTAAAAAGTCCCTCATCAGTTTTCATGTAGGCCCCCTTTAGATAGTGGAAGGACACAATAAGGAAGTGGAAGGACACCTTGGAGCATTCTCCAGGCTGAACAACTCCTACTCTCTCAACCTGTCCCCATAGGAGAGGTGCTCTAGCCCCCTGATCATCTTCATGGCCCTTCTCTGTTGCCTCCAACTAAGATGTTTGGCCATTTTGTGTCAATGTAATTTCCCCTATTTTCATCTAATGGTGTTAATTAAAATTTTCAGTGCATTGAAAATGTGAAGTGCTCCAGGAATGTTAAGCATCATTATTATGGCTGTCTTGTAAACTAATAACTTAATCTAAGAAATTATGACTCCACTCTCCGGGATTAGAAGTGTGTTCATGATGTGACTGCTAGAGCAGCAAGCCGCAGTTCAGGACACTGGGTTCAGCTCTTGGGGCTTTGTAGCAGGGTATGTCTGCAGTCAGATTCTGAATGTGTCTACTGAGTGATAAATGACCTGGAAGAAGGATATGGAAGTTACAGAACCAGAACACTTGGGATTTAATTTGATGAATTCTTAATCCCATCCCTCATGCCTGCATATATAGAGGGCAAAAGAGAGAGCGAAATTACCTAGTTGAAGACATTCCTGTTCATGGCAAGGGGATTGGAGTTGATGACTTTATAAAGTCCATTCCAACCCCAAATCATTCTGTGATTCTAGGTTTTAATTCTGGTCGATGCAGCACAGCAGGAACTCAGCACCATGGACAGGGCCAGGGACAAGCAGCAAAGCACGTGACTACCCAGGAGCTGTCCTGCCCTGTCCATCGGAGGGAGCTTTCCCCAAGGTTTTTTGGGGAAAATCCACAGCGCATTGTTGTCTAGAGATTTGTTTCCTATCTAGGCTCTTGGAATTCACCAGATGGAGAAAGGTTTCCCTCTCCGTCTTCTCTGGTAAGGTCACACTTGGAGTATTGTGTCCAGTTCCGGGCTCCACCGGAAACTACTGAAAAGAGTTCAAGAGAGAGCCACAAAGATGCTAAGGAGACTGAAGCATCTCTCTTAAGAGGAGAGGCTGAGTGACCTTGGACTCTAGCCTGGAGAAGAGTAGACTGAGAGAGGGTCTTACCAAAGCTTATCAATATCTAAAGGGTGAAAGTCAAGAGGATGGAGTGGTGCCCTGTGATAGGACACTGGACAATCGGTACAAGAAAGAACACAGGAGATGTCACTTAAATGTAAGTGTGATGAGGTGATGGTACCAGAACACTGGACCAGGCTGTCCAGAGAGGTTGTGGAGTTTCTGTCTCTGGAGACTTTCAAAGCCCTCCTGGATACATTCCTGTGAAACCTCCTCTAGGTAATGCTGTTCTGTCAAGGAGTTGGACTAGATCATCTCTGGAGGCCCCTTCCCATCTCTATCGGTCTGTGATTCTGTGGGACCTGATAGACTTGTTATTCTTTGAAGTGAATGCTATTGGACTCCATAGTCCCAAGAAGTCTATATGATTTGAGGAAAGTTATTTTGGTCAAACAACCAGGATAATTCCTGAAGAAGATTATCAGAACTAGATTAGCTCCCAAATTTGAGTACATGACCTCACTGGCACAGGAAACATCTTGCATCAGCACAGAGTGGGTTGCTGGTTTTGCCTTTCTGCTTCAAATGGAAGAGGCAAAGTAACAAGAATTTTCTCTGGAGATGTTAAAGCATATGCAGAGAAATTATTATTACTATCTTCTTTTCAATAGAGGGTGGAACAGATTAAGTGATCTGGCCAGCATCATAAAATATGACACCGGCAGAAAAAAGTTCCTTCCTTCTAACTTTGTTGTCCTGGTTGGTGGCTCATGCTGTCTCAGAAAAATAAAATAGCACATTGCTACCTGTTGGATCAGCTCAAATTAATTTCCCTATGATAGACTCAGAAGAAGCATAAATATCTCAAATTCCACCAATTCCAGTGCACACTAAAATGTCCAGGTCTTAGTGATATGAAGATAATCTCAGCAGCTCATGTGTTTCTGAGGTAGCTGACCTTTCTGGGATCTTAAAAAAGTATAACCTGATAACAGGGTTAATGCTTAAAACAAGTCACTAAAAAAATTCCAAAATCGGTGCCACTTAATTTTGTGAGAAGTTCAATGCAACTCAAGGCAAAAGCTTTGACAACATTGGCAGGGGTCATGCAGAATGAAGGGTGCATGGGGAAAAAACTACGGTAAGATATTGCTGGGAGATGACCAGGGAAGTAATCATTCCCCTGGACTCAGCACTACTCAGGATGTACCTTGAGTATTTGGTTCAGTTTTAGGCTGCTCGCTACAAGAAAGACATTGAGGTGCTGGAGAGGGTTCACAGAAGGGTAATGAAGCTGGTGAAAGGATTTGGACAACAGGTCTTGTGAGGAATGGCTGAGGGAACAGGGGTTGTTCAGACTGGAAGAAAGGAGGCTGCTGAGTGACTTGCTCTGTACAAGTCTCTGAAAGGAAGTTGGAGCCAGGTAAGTGTCAGGCTCTTCTCCCAGATAACAAGTAAAAAGTGAGAGGAAATGGTCTTATCTGCACCAGGGGAGTTTTAGGCTGGATGATAAAAAATAGCTTCTTAACTGAAATTGTTCTCAAACTCTGAAACAGGCTCCACAGGGAGGTGGATGTAATCCCATCCCTGGAGGTGTTTACAAGATGCAAAAATGTGGTGTTGAGGGCCATGGTTCTGCACCAGGCTTGGTAGAATCAGATGGTGGTTGGACTTGATGATATTGAAGGCCTTTTCCAGCTGAAATTATTCTATGATTTTGTGATTCCATTCCGTGCATCTCATATTGAGAAACAAGATTACTGAACTCATCTCTCACCCTGAAAGGTGAAACATTTAATTTGTAACTTTTATCATATCATATCTGTAAGGAAAATCCCTAATAAGAAGAGGTACTACCTATAGAAACTGCCCAGCTCATCAGTATGCTCTGCAATCGTTAACCTACTAATGTTAATTCCTGAAGATTTCCTACTGTGAGAGACACACAGTGTAATTCACAACTTCTCTTTTCTCCAGGGAAGATTTTGCTCTGTTTTGCCTTTGGAAACCCTGCCTGAGTCCTCTAGGACCTTCTTGTTTTGAAAGCCCTTAATTACGGACTCAGTTACCTATAATTACAGCTTCTCCTTCATTTTCTATGACTTGTAAGGCACAGCTTGGTTCCTGCCTGACCCCACAATGTGTTTCTACTCTTACTGTGTGATGCTAGATTCTAACATATCTTCTTATTTCAAACATATTTCTGTAGCTATGCCATGCTACAGCAATCCTACTACACATTTTAACCTTCAGACTCCTGCTCCCACTCGCATTTAATTCTGCTTTGCTTATTCTTTTTGTGAGGCTGTATTTATAGATGTCTTTTTTTTTGCATCTGTTTCTGTAAATTATTTTGGTCCTTGTAGAAATTTTCCTTTCTTTCTTTCCATCACAGCATTGCTACACAGAATTTAACAAGATGCTTGTAATGAGACCTCTTTGGTGCAAATGGCATCTAGCCCTTTCTATTGAACAAACAACACTTTCAAATCTGCAACCACAGTCACATAATGTTAGGGGCTGGAAGGGACCTCCAGAGATCATTGAGTTATGCCCTTCTTGTTTGAAAGGCAACCTTAGATTATACAAAGTAAAATATATTCAGCTTAAGTCTCAGTTCATGCTTATTTAAGCAACTAGTCCTAAAATGACGCTTAACACTTTTTCTCTATTCTTCTCCACCAGCGCTGATCATGCCTGTACCCTGGGCAACATCAGCAAAGGAAACTGAATCCCTCTCCATACTTCTGTAATCTCTAGCTAAAGTCTATGTCTAACTGTTAGTTAACAGCTGCATGGAAGTGTTACTCAAAGGGGAAAGCAGTGTGCTCTTGCTACTGGTGGGATACACTCTGAGGGTTGCTAGGAGTACTGCTCTGGAAGGCAAGTGCTGCCTACTCTTTATGAGTGTGACCACACACACAAGCAAAGCTAGGAGGTAATACCTCTGCAGACACAGGTTCTCTCTCACACAGAGCTGGGATCTCACAGAGTCATAGTATGGTGGGGGTTGGAAGTGACCTGTGGAGATCATGTAGTCTGCTAGAACAAGTTCGCCTGGATAAGGCTGCCCAGCAGGACTCTAGAGCCTGTCTCTGGAGGCGCTCCAAACCCACCTGAACATGTTTCTGCAGGATTTATGTAGGTGATCCTGCTTTGGCAGGAGAGTTAGACTAGATGATCTTCAAAGGTCTCTTCCAGCAGCTACCATGCTGTGATTTTGTGATTATACTAAACAGTCATGAATACTGTACAGTAAATTGTGTCAGCTGTCTTAAACTCTCTGATTTCTGTGCATTAAGCTTTCTTTACAGGAATATTTCCAATATTTGAAGAAATTGAAATAGTTGTATTTGTCTTTTGAGACAACCTAATGGGTACCATTTAATCCATTTGCCTTCATGTTGGAGGGATATTTGAAGGTCGTCTGACCTATACCTCCACTCAGAGGAAGCCAGCTTTGAAGACTGATCCAACATGACACAGAAGCTTTTCATGTGATTGTTCAAGGTGCAGGGTTAAGAGTTAGTACTTTGAGGCTCCTAAAGGTTAAAAACAGAAGCTTTTGCTACTGTGAAAAAAAAAATATTCTGGGTTGAGGATATACCTGTGATCCTCCTTCTTTGAACAGTCTCAGTGAAGGAAAATTGAACTATATTTTTGTATTAAATGAAAATTTTAGACAGCAATCCTGAAAATATGCCACAGTTCTACTACTTCTTTCTATTGCTGGAAGTTCCTGAACTTAGTTCTTTATATCAGTACACCAGTGTGCTGGTAAATACTATTTTAGTCGCATTTTTGTGATCTTTTTATGTGATTGATTTTCCTCGGAGCCAGAGTTTCACAAGCCTCATTCTCATTATGGAAAGAACAGGAATTGAATAGTCTGTGGCACGTGGTTACAACAACATTAAAAAAAAATTAAATGATAAAATAATTGTAATAACAAAAAAAAAACCCAAAAACCCAAAACAAACAACCAAACCCAACAACCCTTTAAAAACACTTCTAAATGATCCCCAAAAATTTGTAATAACTTATTTTCTATTACATTGTATTACCTCTAGAAGGGTACTGTGTCCAAATTGACAGCCTAAGCTTAGGAAGACTGTTTTCCTGCTGAGTGATGAAGCTAACGTATAAATAACTTGAGCATCCCAAACCACTGTTGATATAAAACCTCCTTTTGAAATATATCAGATATCACCACATGTTCCTGATGAGAACAGACAGCCTTCGTGTCTGTAGCTGCTGGCTATAAAACTAGCTGATGTCTTTCTAGATGAAAGGTTCTTGACTGCTTATTAATACAGACATATTGTAATTTCCTGAATTCCTTTCCACATCTTTGAGCCTCACATTTTCTATAGGGCTGGTGCTTCTAGATAGCCAATAAGCAGCCAACAGAGCACAGAGTATTTAACCAGGATTACACCTGCGTACATCCTTTACAAACACTGTTTATGTGTTTTATTTTCCCCCTTTCCACTCAGCAGTGCTACAGGAGACCTGCTGTGACAGTTCCAGGACACATTCTTACAGCAAAGAAACCTGAGTTAATTTTACACCTACAGAAAAAAAGAAAAAAAAAAAATAGGAGGGGGTGGTGGTGCGTTGGGGGTGTGTGTGAAATCCCAAACAAATGTAATAATTTACAAATCTTTAAAAGCAGCATTGAAGCTTAGAGAAAGCAATAGGATCAGGCGAGCTCTCACTGGTCATTTAGGAGATTAGCTTCTAAGCCTGTTGAGTGTTCTGTGGTAATCTTTTACAAGGTCTTTCACAAGCAAACAACCCCACAGGCTATTCTACAACTTCACACGAGGCTGTGGATTTGGAGAGAGCTTCTTGGGACACAGAGCAGTCAATTTTCCCAATACAGCACACAACCTTTAGACTCAAAGAGACTCAGATTTAATCCTCGTTTTCTCATCAACTCTCTGAAACATGACCTACCTCTTAAGCTGCTCCCAAGCCACTTCTCTCCAATTAAGGAGAGCTGGGCTGTAAAATGCCACATCCGGTGCCCATTTGGTTTGGCAGATTTAATGAGCCATTGTGGTGGAATAAAGGCAATGCCCTCAAGCCCACGAAGACTAATCTATGATTTCTTTTTCTCCCCAAAACCATTCAACAAGGAAACTCACACCATCAGTTGCACAAATCTGTTCTCCCCTTGAAGGGTTTCTGCAAGCAATTTTTCCAACAGTTTTATTTCTCTCATAACTTGTGTTAGCTTTGCTCTGGCAGGTATGGGGTGATGCTTTCTTTGCCTCCCACAGCAAATGCCCTTTTCCAATGACATTCCTGTTCCTAATAGGAACTTTCCTTCTTAGTGTCCTGAGGTGGAAAACCTATAGGTAGAGCAAAGTCTCACCACCAACCTTTGCTCCAAGTGGTTATATGTGGCCCAGAATGGGAAAAAATTAAATAACTTCTCACAGTCACATCCCTTCAGCGCAAAGTTTTAGAGACATGTTTGGAGATGTGACACAAACTTCCCTATTTCCTTCCTCCTCCTGACTGTGTCCACTGGCAATACTTTGAGAAACAGGAACTTAGAGAGGAGATCTAAATCATCTTCTCTAACGTTTCACCTCTCCTCTCTGAATAGAAAGGAAAACATTCATGGTGGTTTGAGGTGATGATCCTCAATGGGATGATGAACCTCCTTGGGATGCTTCCTAGAAACCATGGACAAACATTTCTTCTACACTTTACCACAATCTTGGCATTGTGATTTAAAATTCTTCTTTAATATCTTCCTTCCATCCAAACTACCATCATTAGATGTCGATATATCTACTTAGAGGAGCAAAATGTAATTTCATGAGAGTATCCACTACTTTTGAACCTTCCAAAGTTCTGTTACTTCTGGGCAGAAGTCACGCAATCGAGTGACACCATCCTGTAGGACCTCAGCCCAAGGGTTTCTCAGATAAGGGGTTAGAAGCCACTCAAGTACAGCCCAGGCTTGAGGTAACAGTCAGTGAAATGTGGCAGAATTTCTTTCAGTGCTCTGTTCTGATGCACATTTCCTTTTGCACTTCACTGGGTTCTGCTCATCAGCTTTTATGAAAGCATTAAAAATGCCTCATGTAAAATGGCAATTAGGCTACAGTCAAACAACACAATTTAAAGAAGAAATAATGCCATAGTCACACTAACACTGATCTGCATTGATGTTAAAATTGGTCTGAGCTGTTCTCTTCTGAAATGGTCACCCAACTAGAAACACCTCCCGAACAGTGACTAGTGCACAAGCCAAACCTTGGTCTCCAACACAACGAGAAAGGCTGGAAACTGATTCTTGCTGGTATGAAGTTTCATAACTTGCATATCAGGAGAAAATGTTTAAGACAGATTTGCATCATATGACGTAGAAAAGAAAATGTTTATTAGAAAGATTGCACAAGGAGACCAAAACCATAAAGAAGACAATTTGTCTGGAGCATAGCAGAACTCTCTGCTAGGAGATGGAAACAGAGAGATCCCTCAGCTGGGTGTGTTTTATTGTTACCCACAGGGTGTTATCTTGATAAACCTATTCTCAAAAGGGAAAATTGTGAAGATGCAAACCACAGCCAGCACAGCTTTTGCTACCCACATGAAGCCCAGAAGTGTCACATTAAGAACTGAACTGTGTAGTGTGCTCTTGGTGTCAGAAAGAGGTTTAAGTACTCCATTCAGGTTCCTCATTCACAATTTTCTTCCTTATTCACAATTTTCTTCCTTATTCCTACTTTTATTTTCCTAGGAGAATGTTTCCAGCCATGAGAGTGAAAATCACAGGCTTGGATCCCCACCAGCAGTATTATATTGCCATGGACATTGTGCCTGTAGATAATAAGAGATACAGGTAAGCTTTTAAGATGCAAAAGAAAGAACCTTGTAATAATTTCTCATGGAAGTGTACATGCCATTAAACACCATTGCAAAGGTATGCTGGAGGAGACCATGTTGATTTTCACCATCATGCTTGATTTGACCAAAACTGTGAGATACAAGCCCCGAGGTTTAATATACTCTGTTGTACTTCTGGATTGAAATCGTATTTTTATTGACTAGCGGTTTTTCATCAAGGTGATCCCTAATATGCATTTCACCAGTGACATAATTAGCAATGTCTCTTTGAGGGAACTGATACCTGGAGTTATCAATGGAGAGTCAAGAGACTCTAAAATTACTTCAGGGAGAAAGGAACTGGTAAGCAGCATCTGAACTAAGATGAACACCTCAGGCCCAGCCTCATTTTTTTGTTCAAAAAGTGCTTACTGTCTGGCACAACAGCCATGGGGGATATGCACCCTGATCTACAGTGTGGAGCTATTGAGAAACCCTCTGGTCTATCTCCACCACTGAGCTGAAAGAGAGAAAGAAGAGATTTCTCTGACATTAATGAGCTTTCAGCCCTAAAATATAATCTGGAAAACTCATGGTCCTTTGGAGAACAGGTCTTACAAAGAGTTTGTGAGGGAACTGGGGTTGTTTAGCCTGGAGACAAGGAGACTGAGGGGAAACCTTCTTGCTCTTTATGACTCCCTGAAAGACGGTTGGAGTAAGGTATGTTTTGGTGTCTTCTAAATAACACATGACAGGCAGAGAGAAAATAGCCTCAGTTTGCATGAGGGGAGCTTTAGGCTGGATATTAGAAGCACTAAATTGCTTCACTAAAGTAATTTGCAAACCCTGGAACAGGCTGGACTCTATGATATTAAAGGTATTTTCCAACCAAAACAGTTCTATGATTTTGTGATTGTATGGCCTCAGAAAACTATCTAGACAGAGGTGATTTATCTCTACTCACTGGCACACCCCTGGCAGCCAGTCTTGCCCCAAATAGCCTTGACTGCACCCCATGTAAAGAATTGGAGAAATGATCCTCTGCTTCAGATGCTTAATTTTACACTTTTTCCTTTCAGAGTTTTTCTCAGGAAAATGCTTTTCTTGGGAAGTGTCAAGGGAGTGTCTGATACTCAGCTAGATATTTTCCCCCTTTCTTTGCGTGTGGTTCTGGCAACATGAATGTCTAAAATAAATCTATTGTGTTTCACATTGTTTCTCATCCTTGTTAGCTTGTACAGCAAACCAGCAGTGAAAAATCAGGGTGGTTTTTGGTGGTTGGTTTTTTTTTTTTTTTTTTTTATATGGGAAATGAGTCAGTGTTTGTAGCTGAGGACTGAAGTAGATGAGTAGAGCTGATTATAGACCCAATGAGTGGCAGCACAAGGAAGAACTCAGAGGTATTAATGGGGCTGCTTGTGAAACACTGTAGATAGAAAGAGTCACAGGACAGCATGAAAAGAAGTGTCTTAGGTGAAGCTGTGACAGAGGAATTTATGGCATATACAGGAGGGCTAAATCAGGAACACAAAAGATCATGCAAGACCAGGAACACAATTTTTATTTCTCCTCTAACACTAATTTTATATTGTAATACCATACAGATTTTCCCGTTTCACAACTTTTCAAACCAGAAATCCTATTTCATCAATTACTCTCGTAACATTCATTGGAGTTCTTGCAGCCTCTGTCATGCTTTCTAGGTGACCACAGGTGTTTTGCCGACTGGCATGGCAGCCAGTGTGGATTTCTGGATGTTATCAGGGAATTATTAATATTTTCAGAATGAGATTTGTTTCCTCACATTTCACAGCCTCCTGCTTTGGCTCGGAGAGGGTTAAAGAGTTGAGAAGGCACATGTGGCACAGTTTTATAGGGAAAATAACTGCAAAGGTGGTTTTAATAAGGAACCAAGTCTGAACAAGTGGCTCAGGGGTGATCTGGCTTTCATTTAGAAGGTAGGAGGTTGCAATAAAGCACATTCAGCCTTGACTGCAAATGAGAGCTTGGGGGGTATGCAGTAGGGTGGCAGGGGAGGGAGAGCTCTGGAAATGTTCCTCCAGTGAGTGAGTGACAGCTTCTCTTAGTCATCTCCCCTTCCTCTTACAGGTATGTGTATCACAGCTCCAAGTGGATGGTGGCTGGCAATGCTGACTCCCCTGTGCCCCCAAGGGTTTACATCCACCCTGACTCGCTGGCTTCTGGAGACACCTGGATGAGGCAGGTGGTCAGTTTTGACAAACTCAAGCTGACCAACAATGAGCTTGATGATCAAGGCCACGTAAGTTAGAAGCTAAGCCTTGTGTCTGCTGCCTCGCTCCTCTCCAACTACAAAAGGTGCTGCTGCTTTGATGCTTCTCTGTCCTGCTGGGCACGTGTCCATAGCCACTCTACAGAGTTAAGCAGGCTTTCCCCTTGCTTCATTGCTTTTCCTCAAAATGTTGCCCAAACCTATAAAGCAACAAAGCCCCTTTCTCTTTGCACATAATACAAATTTCCTCTCCTTCATACTTGTAAAAAAGGATCATTTTCTTCATATTACCCTTTGCTCCATCCCTGCTTTTATTTTATACATCCAGATGTACTGTAGAATATTTGGGGAACGTAAAAAACCCCCATCTAAAACCATTTTTCTTTCTCTTTTTGTTTCATCTTCAGATAATCTTACACTCAATGCATAAGTACCAGCCCCGTGTTCACGTCATCCGCAAGGATTTCAGCAGTGATCTTTCTCCTACAAAGCCAGTGCCTTCAGGTGATGGGGTGAAAACCTTCAACTTCCCTGAGACTGTCTTCACCACAGTGACAGCCTACCAAAATCAACAGGTAAAGCTATGTGCATTCAGGCACCTTTTATGCTGGGTATTCATAAAAATATTACTGTGCTTTTCTCTTAGTTAAACATAAGGAAAATCTTCTTTACTTAGAGGGTGCCAGAACACTGGGACAGGCTGCCCCAAGATGTTGTGGAGCCTCCTTCTCTGAGACTTTTATAAACCTACCTAGGTGCATTCCTGCACAACCTGAACTAGGTGATTCTGCTCGAGCAGGAGGATTGGACTAGATTATCTTCAGATGTCCTTTCAAAGCCCTACCATTCTGTGATTCACGGTTCAGACATTAAGCCCCCTAAGAAAAGTAGCTCAAGAAGAGCGTGCAGTGGATTTGCTGTTGTCGTTGTGTTGTTTGGTTTTCTTCCGTACAAAAAGGTAATCCTTGCTATGGGGTAGTGCATAGGCATAAGAGTATCTAACCAGAAAACCACCTTGGAGATGAAGTGCTTGCAGCTTTTGGTGTTAAGTAGGCAAGGTCAACCATGAAGTTATGCATTATGTTCACATTTTCTTGATACTTCATAGTACAAACTTCAGTGTCCTATTCCCACTGAGCAAGTAGTCTGGACCTGTAATCTCACGAAGAAAATAAAGCTGCTGGATTTTTTAAAAGAGATAATAGAAAAAAAGTCTGAGAGAAGCTGGATCTCACCAGTCTGCTGACAAAATAAGCCTTTGAACATAAGCAGCAGCTGTCCACATGTTGCATATCAACTGAAATTCATATTCGATTCAGATCTTGCATGGTTCCCAGTGAAGTGTGTTACTACTGAGTCCAGATAGCCTGAGGAAAAGATGTTGCTGTAGTGGGATCCTGTCTGTAGAGACCTTGACTCCTGAGCTTTGTAACTGATCTGACCTTTTTCTTAAACTAGACTTCATGGCACTAAGACTTGTAATCTCAGTGTGCACTTGTGTGATTCCAGAATTCCCTGTCTATCCCTATTTCCCCCTGGTATATGATATCTTCCAGAGGAAATTACTCAGTGTTGCCCAGTGATAGATCAAGTGACAATGGTCACAAACTGGAACACAGGAGGTTTTACTTAAACATAAGTTGTGCTGGGGGAAGTATAGGCTGGGTATTAGGAAGATGTTATTCACAGAGAGAGTGATTTGCCACTGGAATGGGCTGCCCAGGGAGGTGGTGGGGTCGCCATCTCTGGAGGTGTTCAAGAAAACGCTGGATGAAGCACTTAGTGCCATTGGATAGGGCTGGATGATAGGTTGGACTGGAAGTCTCTTCCAACCTGGCTCTATTCTAGTCTAGTCTAGTCTATGAAACTTCTTTACTTTAAGGGTACTGGAGCATGGAACCAGGCTGCCCAGATAGATTGTGGAGTCTCCTTCTCTGGAGAGATTCCAAATCCACCTGGACATGTTCCTGGGTAAACTGCTCTGGATGACCCTGCTCTAGCAGGGAGTGGGACTAGACTACCTTCAGAGGTCCCTTCTAAACCCTATGAATCCCTATGACATAAGGATTTGAGAGTGTCAGTATTTGAGACACCAGGAAATAAAGGTGATTTGGAAAGGCTTCTGGTGGATTACACCTATTTGCTCCCCCTTCTCCTTCAATGGCTACTTAAAGACATGTGACAAATTAAAGCATGTTCATCACACAAATAGACAACTCCTTAAGCCCATCCTTATGACTCATCTACCATCTAATTCTGCCCCGGGGACAACTGTTAGCCTTCATACCACCTCTGTCGTGCTTTGGGTTCAGTGTATTCCTCTTCTTCCTGTACATAAGCTCCCTTTTTTATTTTCAGGTGAGACATAATGTGCACATCCCACTTCCCTTTCCTGACACTCTCCTTCTTACTCGGGTGGGGGTTGTGACGGCTTGAAAAAGGCTGTGTAAGAATTTTTTTCCCAGGTGTATCAAACAGAATCTCAGCTGGTAAAGCTTTTTGCTGTTAATAGTGTGCCCACTTGGAAAGCACAAGGTACAACCCTAGAATAAGAGCACAAAACAGCTTGGAAGAAAAAGACTCTGTTAGGGAAAGAGGTTACAGAATTTTCTGCCATTAAATGCAGAGGAGTCTTGAATCAGAAACAGTGATATGAATATTTTTTCCACAGAAGCATCTGTGCTTCTGCAGAATGACTTTGTGAAGTCAGTGGGCATCATTACATTTAGTATTCTTGATCTAAGAGACAGACCTGTGTCAAGTTATGTCAGGGCAGATCACAGTGCTAAGCCAATTTGTTACAATTTAGTTAATTGTTACAGAGTTTTAATTTTGCAACATGGTCTTCCAGTGCTCCTTTCACTGCTTCTGGATCCCCACTCTTCATTCTTTCTGTTTCATCTGGTCCCTTTGAATTGACTTAAATTTAGGTTCAGATTGGATCAACTCTTCTGGCAGTAAAAATATTGCCACACAATGGAGTGCTTGCTATCACTGAAGGGTCTTAGATTTTCTGCCCCCTCACACAAATGCATGTTCTCGGTCAACTTTTAACTGTAGAGCAGACAGGGAAATGTTGAGAAAGGAGGAGAATGGAGAAGAAAGCCTCTCCTCCTCTAAGGACAGGACATACAAGACATAGCAGCTCTCTTGATGTGCCTGACTAAGGGAGGGATCTCTGTCAGTCACTGCAAAGCAGCACTGGAATTTCCTTCTCTCTTTTTGCTTTGTACCCCCACCCCAAAACAGGAGGTTGAGTGTTTAAAATGTAAGCAAAGGGGATTCTGATGGGTCGGGAGAAAACTTTGCACTAAAAATAAATTTAAATCCCCCAATCTGCCTGCATGCCCTCCAGTGGCTGTAAAACTTTGCCTTACTGGAAGAAGCATCTCTGGAAACAATTGTAAAATGTTAGCAAATCCACCACGGGGATTCCCTCTGGTGTAATTCCATCCTCTACAGAACGTATTTGTCTCTGTATACACAAGTCCCAGGACAGCTGCAAAGTCAGGCTAGCGGAAATTAAGTTCACAAATAAAGCTTCTGCAAAAATAGGAGGTGCATTCCAGATCTGAGTTTAACATCCAGAGTTTAAGGGCTTGATTCTGACAGAAGCAAAGCACCTGCAAATCCACTTCAGGTCAATCTGTATTAAACTTGTCCCTTTTGAGCAGTTTCTGCAAAAACACCACCAATTTGATAGGATCTGGAGATGACAGTCTTTTCACTTCAGAGACAGGGTCTCTGTGCCAGTGGAAGGCTGGCAGGGGGAAGGTCTTGTGCTCTGCCAGGTTGGGGAATAGCTGATAGGGAGTATGATATAATGGGCTACAAGGTCAAAATCCCAGTATGATTTTCCATGTTTACTGACATAGAATTCATGTCTAAAAATAAACCAGGAAGGCAGATTCCCCAAAAGCATTCAATCTGCTTGTTGCCTTCCTTGTACAGAGGAGGGGAAAAAAAGTGCAAATAAATAAATAAACAAATGTTTCCAGTACAGAAAATCTTTGAAGGCCCACCCAGATGCTGTATAGAAGAGCAGTTCTTTGTGCGTGTGGCTGCCTATCTGCCATCTTTGAAAGCTGTGGCTTGTGCTTTGCTTGACCTTTCCTCCTGAACATTGTTTGAAGGTCCATAAGTAGATCCAGCTGCTGGATATCTAGAAAGTTGAGCCTAGGATAACTCAGATACCAGCCAAACCTGAGCAATATGCTTGCTTCCCAAACCACATGGCAGTGGTTGTGAGTTACACAACCAGGAGTTGATGAGTTATAACTACTGGGGTTTGCTCCTGAGTTCAAGGTGTGTTTCTCCTTTGGGAACAACTTCTCAGCCCTGGTGCTGTGCTCGTTTTCCCACTGCTGTTAGGTTTCTACCCCTGTCACTGTTCATTTGCAAGGCAGATCATCTTTTTTGTAGGTTAAGGCCTGAACAGAAGGTCAACTTTGATATATATCAAGGGGAAATAATGTATATCTTGTGTGTACAGAGAAGGGCATGAAAGCTGGAAATGGCTTCAAGTTGTGCCATGGGAGGTTTAGATTAGGTACTAAGATAAATTTCTTTACTGAAGGAGTGGTCAGGCATTGGAACAAGATGTCCAAGGAAGTGGTGGAGTGACCATCCCTGGTAATGTTCAAAGTATGTGTAGACATGGACCTTTGGGATATGGCTTAGTGGACATGGTTAGTTGAGGGTTGGACCTTATGACCTTAGAAGTCTTTTCAAACCTTCAATGAGTCTATGATTCTATGAATAAGTGTGAAAGATCACAGTAAAAGGGATTTAGGAAAAAGTAATTATAATAAATAATTTTTATTACTTCAAAGAAAAAAAAAGTAACTGAGAGATCAAATAGTTATCCTCTTCCCCCCACCCCTGTCTTCTTCCTTTGCAGATCACCAGACTAAAAATTGACAGAAATCCCTTTGCTAAAGGTTTCAGAGATTCTGGGCGAAACAGGTAAGAGGAGCTTGTTTGTACTTACTCATCTTCTCTCTCCTTCCACTAACGAGTGCACAGAGCACGTGTCTAAGGCTGTGGAAGGTGTTTTGTGATCCTAATTAATTTTTATAGGAGAAGTTTGCTGTAGACTAGCTCTAAGAAGAATTAGAAAGGTTGTTTTACTTTGCCTATACAGATCCAGTGTGTAATGATGGCTTCCTTAGAAAATGCTTTCCAGGGTAGCCATCTAGACCAACCAAATTTCTTGTCAGACATCTCCTCCAGTGTTGCTCTCCTACCTCTGCCTGCATCCTGCAACCCCAGACCCTGAAATACAGCTTTAGATAATCTTAGATAACATATTAAAGACAATTTGTCACTTTCCTGCTTGACAGTATTTCTTCTCCATTTCTTCTCTAACTATACTTTTTGCTGTTATATCTTTAGTTTCCCATTTATCACTACCTTCTATTACTGCTACTTGCAAGGTTTACTTCCGTACAAGTATGCTTTGTTGTTGTTTTGGTGCTAGTGCTGCTTTGTTTGTTTGTTTGGTTTGGTTTTCTGCTGGATAATTAATTTATTTATGTTCACTTTTATTATTTTCACATTCCTCTGATCTTTGCAATTTGTTTCTGAGAAATACAGTTAAAACCTTAATATCTGGGATAAGTTACTAGGCCACACCTTGAGTATTGTGTCCAGTTCTGGGCCCCACAATTTAAGAAAGATGTTGAGGTGCTTGAATGTGTCCAGAGAAGGGCACCAAGGCTGGTGAGGGGGCTGGAGCACAACCCTATGAGGAGAGGCTGAGGAGCTAGGGGTGTTCAGCCTGGAGAAGAGGAGGCTCAGGGCAGACCTTATTGCTCTCTACAACTACCTGAAAGGAGGTTGTAGCCAGCAAGGGTTGGTCTCTTCTCCCAGGACCCAGTAACAGAACACAAGGACACAGTCTCAAGGTGTGCCAGGGCAGGTTTAGGCTGGATGTTAAGAAGAAGTTCTTCACAGAAAGAGTGATTAGCATTGGAATGGGCTGCCTGGGGAGGTGGTGGACTCGCCATCCCTGGAGGTGCTTAAAAAGAGGCTGGATGAGGTACTTAGTGCCATGGTTTAGTTAATTAGAAAGTGTTGGGTGATGAAGTAGACTCAATGATCCTAGAGGTCTGTTCCAACCTGATTAATTCTGTGATTCTGTATTACTGATATAATGCCACAACATCCAAATAATTAGGTAAAATAAATGAACTTGTAAAGATGTTGTGGAATCTCTTCCCCCAAAATTGTGGGGTTTTGTTGTTGTTATTGAAACAAAGAACAGAGATAGAAAAAGGAGGATTGCAGGTTGTAAACCAGACAAATAATTTACAGGTTAACAGTGCACAATAATGTCAGTTGTAGGAGAACTAGACCTTTTTGCTTGTTCTTTATTAAATGTTGAGCTGTACAAATGGTAGTTTTAAAGTTGGAGCACAAGCACTTACTTTAGAAGAAAATTTGAGCTTCTATTGGGTTCGCAAGACAAAAGTGCAAAAAAATCTTGTAGTTTCAGACAAATGATTTAAAAAATGTTCTGGTTTCATTATTTTTTCCCCAGCAATGTCAAATTATTCCACTTTGTGTTATTTAACTTCGTTAGAATTTTTATTAAAAAAATAAGTGGATTGGCTTAAACATTATTTTGGCTACATTACATTTTGACAATATCATAAAGTATAGCTTTTAGCAATAGTAAAATATACTTTTTAACAACAATGAGAAGTGGCAGCCTTGCTCTGTTCCCCTCCCAAATCAAGTGACCAGTGTGAACCAGCAGGGTAAAGTCCCTGTTGCTATAAGAGATCAGTTTCTGGACCATTTGAGGAATCTCAACGTACATAAACCTATCGGACCTGCTGAGACTCATGCCAGAGTTCTGAAGGAGTTGGCATTGCTGATGTAGGCTGCCTCCATAATATTTGAAAGGTCCTTGCATTCAAGTGAAGTCCCTGGAGGTTGGAAGGAGGAAAACATTGCAACCATTTTTAAAAGGGTTAAAAGAGAGGACACTGGAAATTACTAACCTGTCAGCCTCACCTCTGTGCCTGGGAATACCATGGAACAGATTCTCCTGGAAGTTATGCTAAAGCACTTAGAGGACAGGGAGGTGATTTGGGATGGCCAGGATGGCTTCACCAAGGCCAGGTCTTGCCTGACTAACTTAGTGGCTTTCTACGATGGTGTAACTATATCAGTGGAGAAGGGAAGACCAACAGATGTCATCTATCTGGACTTTTGTAAAGCCTTTGACACAGTCCCCCATAACATCCTTCTTTCTGAACTGGAGAGATATGGACTAGACGGGTGAACTGTCCAGTAGATAAGGAATTGGTTGGATTATCACAAACAGAAGGTAGTGCTCAACAGCTTGATGTCCAGATGGAGAAAGGGCAACAAGTGGTGTCCCTCAAGAGTCTGTGTTAGGAACAGTGCTGTTCAGTATCTTCATCAATGATAGAGACAGTGAGATTGAGTGCACTCTCAGCCAGTCTGCAGATGATATCAAGTTGAATGTTGCATTTGATAAGACTGAAGGACAAGATGCTATCCAGAGGGACCTGGACAGGCTGGAGAAGTGGGGTAAGGAGAATCTCATGAGGTTCAATGAGGAAAAGTGTAAGGTTCTGAACCTAGGTCAGGGCAATCTTTGATATTAGTCCAGGATGGTGGATGATGAAACTGAGAGCAGCCCTGCAGAAAAGGACTTGGGGTACTGGTGGACAAGAAGCTGGATATCAACCAACAATGTGCACTTGCAGCCCAGAAGGCCAATCACATCCTGGGCTGCATCAAAAGAAGTGTGGCCAGCAGGTCAAGAGAGGTGATTCTGCCACTCTACTCTGCTCTGGTGACACTTCACCTAGAGTACTGTGTCCAGCTATGGGACCCAACAAAAGAGGAGCACAGACCTCAGACCTGCTGGAGTGGGTCCAGAGGAGGGCCACAAAGATATTCAGAGGGCTGGAGCACCTCTATTATGAAGATAGTCTGAAAGAATTGGGCTGTTCAGCCTGGAGAAGAGAAGATTCCAGGGAGCCATTTTAGTATCTGAAGGGCACCTACAGGAAGGCTGAGGAAGGACTGTTTAGAAAGGCTTGTAGAGATAAGATGAGTGGCTTTATTTTAAAGGGATGAGTTTTTAACTGGAGCATGGTAGATTTAGGGAGAAGCTCTTTACAATGTGAGTGGTAAAATACTGGAACAGGGATATGGTTGAAGGCCTGCCCCTGGAGACATTCAAGATCAAACTTGACATGGCCTTGGGCAGCCTGATTTAGTTGAAAGTGTCCCTGCCGACTGCAGGGGGCTTGGACAAGATGACCTTTAAAGGCCCCTTCCAAATGGATGCAATCTGTGGATCTGTTTAAAGCAGGAGCTTCAAGCAAGAAAACTTTTGCATCACAGAAGCATTCATGTTGGAAAATACCCTCGGGATCACAAAGTCCAACCGATATCCCTACTCTAAGAAGTTCACCCTAAACCAGATCCCCAAGCACCACATCTGAATTACTTTTAAACACATCCAGGGTTGGTGACTCCACTACCTCCCTGGGCAGCCCATTCCAATGCCTGACCACTCTGTGAAAAAATGTCTTGTAATGTCCAGTCTAAACCTACCCAGCCTCAGCTTGAGGCCATTCTCTCTTGTTCTATCACTAATTACCTGCAGGAAGAGGCCAGCATCAGCCAATACATTCCAGAGCTGTCAAAACAGAGTAAGAAAGTTCAAACAAAAAGCTTCAATTTTTTCTGCTGTTCATGAATCCAGCAAAGCGTTCAGTAAATCTAAATATTTCATTAAAGCATTTTTGGTGGAAAAAGACCTATAAGAATATCTAGTCTAACCATTAGAATCTAAATAACGTAGATATCCTTTAAATCAGCACCACAAAGGCTTTAAGCATTAAATTAACGACAGAATTAGACCAAGTTACAAGAACCCTAGGCTTGTAAAGCAAGTGTGTGGAGATCAAAATGAAAGCTTTTCATGTAGCCCTCATCTGCTGTACTTGTGGGCACTGCAGTTCAGTTTTTATTTGCATGCTTCTCTTGTGTGTATTTACCAGGATCACCACGTCCTTTGTGGTTTGGCATGGGTGAGAGAGCAACTTGCTCTGCATTTCTCATCACCTGTGTACATGCCATGCTCTCTGTGGTCACCAGGGCAGCATCTTACTGATCTAACAGCTTCATAGCTCAGTTCCTCGGTTTTCATCCTAACGTAGCTATGTGAAAAGATGTCACCACCTTTATTTAATTCCCACTGTGAGCATCAGTTCTGATGCTCGAGGTCTGTGTGAATCTTAATCTGCCAGCCTCTCCTATGTGGGAGAATTAAAATGTGTCCCGAGCACAACATCTTGTTGTATGCAGAGATAGAGCTGCAATGGAGGCTGAGTTTCAAATGGGGATTGATGCAGTTCCAGGTCCATGGTGGGCTAGATTAACGTGGAAGGGATTAATAAGGTCCTAGCCCAGTCAATCTGGACAGTTTCCTGAAAAGGTTGAGAATTACTGATCTTTGTAGCTCATTGATTTAAGAAAGGGCAGGAAATTGCTACACGGCTGCAGCTGTGGGGAGGGCTCAGTCCAGCTCTCTACTGATGTAAAGAGGAATTAAAATCTTTAAGGTATTACACATCAAAGAGAGCAGCCTGAGGCTTTAGGATGAAAAAAACAGGCAAAGGTATTTGCAAGCAGATATAGCAGTTAGGCGCCTGCCTCACAAGCTGTGGTCTGGCTAAGGTTGCACAAATGTTGTCAACTAGCAGAGGACACTTACACTCAGCTGCTCCCTTTAAAGAGGACATGTGCATAGAAGTACACACATTAAGTCCAAATAAGACTCTTTAGATAGGACTAAATTGTTCTGGTTGGCTCCTCTTTCCTTTCCTGCTGACTTTCTAACCTCTGGTCAACTGGAGTGAGGACTGTGACACTCTGCAGCTTCCCACACAGCCGAAACAATTTTGGGCAGCTATGGTGCATCAAGCTGTAGCTGGAAAAAGTGTCCCAGTAATAATGTAGGCCTCTTTTTCAAAGAAGAAGGGTAATTAGGGGACTGGAGCATCTCTCTTAGAAGATGCTGAGACATCTTGGGCTCCTTGGCCTGCAGAATTGCAGACTGAGAGGGCATCTTATCAGTCTTACAAAGGATGGAATTCATGAGGATGAGGCTGGAGTCCTTTCAGTTGTGCCTTCTGATAGGACAAGGGGCAATGGGTACAAACTAGGACACAGGAGGTTTCACTTGAACTTAAAAACTTTTTTCCTTTGAGGGTGGTGGAGCACTGGAACAGGCTGTCCAGAGTCTCTATCTCTGGAGAATTAAAAAACCCACCTGGACACTTTTCCTGTGCAACCTGCTTTAGGCAAGCCTGCCTTAGCAGGGGAATTGGACCAAATGATCTGCAGAGGTTCCTTCCAACCCCTGTCATTCTGTGATTCTGTGTGATTCTGCAATGTGAACAAAGGACCATTTGTGAAGCAGGAAGTGCAGCGTTTGCCCAAGAGGTTTTCTGTATGAGACCTTGAAAGAAAAAGAAAAAATAGAGAAGTGTGGCAGCAGCTGGTGGCCACAGTACATCTGAGCTACTCCAGCATGCTATATGCCAGTGATATCAGGGTGCTGAATCAGGGCCCCAGTTAGGGTTTGCCAGCAAATGATGGAGAAAAAAAACACCAAAACAAACCACAACAAACCCAAACCAATCAACCTACTGGAAAAACATGGAATGTGGTAGGAGAAGAAAAATTCTTGGTCCTTTCTGCTTTGTGTAGATGCTTTTCCATGAAATGGATGTAGGTGGTTTTCCTTCATTTATTTCTTGTTCTGATTTTGCTTCACTATACTTACTCACTGCAGAAATTCTGGAGTTGAGTGTTGGTTTTATAAATTTCCCAATTGAAATCTTTCAAGTCCATCAGCTCAGTCTTCCTGTATGGTTCTCTATGGCTCTATGGTTCCTTATGGCAACAGCCATAAGGAACCATACATTCCTCTGCATTATTACAAGAGAGTCCTACAAAACCTGCTGCTCTGGGAACTCCCCATTGTGATGTCACTGTCTGCATCCATCTGGGGAAGAAATCTTTTAATGAATCCCTTCTTGGATATCCTTCATTTGTTTGTGTGGTTGTCTCTCCCCACAGCTGGCTGCTCCTTGTGTTGGGAGAAGGAGTAAGGAGGTACTTCACAGCACAGGATACGAGCAGCTCAGCAGCTGGATGTTGTTTTGCAGGCTAAGCACTCAAACAATGTTAATGAATGGTGTTCAGCAATCTAGTCTTTAACCTTGATGGGTTAGGGATTTATCCTGTGTTAGAAGGCCAAATCTTATTTCTTGCTTATGACACATTTCCTCCTATGTGTTTTTTTGTTCCTCTTTACTTTATCTGCCCAAGCATGTGAAGCATCTGTAAAAGTGAAATGAGAGCAGGTCCTGATGGTGAAGGACACTTATGTAACGTATGTAACAAGGCAGGTACAACTCAGTTGCTTTCCTGCAAGAGATTGAGGACTAGAGTTTTTGACATACAGAGCTCAGCTAGCCAAATGCTTGGGTAGGAAGGGTGAAGGTTTAATGCCACCGAGCCTATCTTGGGAAAGTGAGCAAAGTTCATTTGATATTGGATTGTTCATGGGAGCTCCTTATCTAGGAGGAAGCCAGCCAGAAGGGACAACAGTCAGGAAACCCAGTAGGGTGAGGGAAGAAAAAAAATTAAAATCTAAGCTGAAGGCAAGTCACAGTCCTTTGCTTTAAGATGTAGGCAGCTGAGCTGAATAAACATTGTTTGTGTTGTAAATGCTCTTGGAGCTTTTGTCTAGGACAAGAGAGCCAGAAGGGCACTTGAAGCCAATAGTTTTGCCTCCCCAGTGAACAATGAAATGATGACCTGGATCCTGCATGCAGCAGGAACAGCAAGGTCAGCCATATGGGATGGATTATGGAGGTGCACAGATAGCTCATACATCTTTTTTTCATTTTTTAGACAATGGAACCATTTCAGTTATTGCTGATTATTAAAACTTTATAGCACTAAAAATAAAAGAATGAATGAAAAAGAGAGAATTCTTGGATACCTTTTAAAGGACTGACCTTATTAAAATAGTGCTGGCAGTGACTCTNTTTAACTTCTTTCATAAAGATGGTGTGAGAGGGGAGGGTTTATGGCCTGATAGGCAGCTTGAAGGCAATTTTTTAGTGCATTCTTTGGAAGAGAAAGCGGATGCCACATAATAATCTTCAGCACACTTGGTACCAGCAGGGCTCACCTAAGCCCCAAAAAAGTTTCTGAGATTCCAGAAATGCTGAAAACAAATATCTTTTTCTATCAGCATTTATTGCTATCCCAAAGTGTCTACTCACTGGTCAGATGGCATTTGTGTTCCCTGTTGGGGGCTGGAATACAGACAGGAGAGCACTCCAGGATTTCTGCTGATTAGGAGAGAGCTAGCTTTCTGCCCTATTTGGAGGCCTATGCTATGGCTCTGGATATGTTGGTGCCACACCAGTGTCACAAACCACTACAGGAGAGAGGGTTTAAAAGTTGTCAGTAATAAAGTCTCTTGATTACCACCACCTCACCATAATATTTTCTTTATAAAACAACAATATAACAAAGAAAAAAATTTTTGAAAGGCTGGGGACAAAGTTGCAAGCTCAGTCACACAAAGATGGTGTTGTCTTCTCACAAAGCTAGTTTTTGCATGGCTGAATGTTCTTTCTCTGTGAGGCTCCATCCATGGGCTAATAGGTGCCTGTCAGGTTAGCACATGTGATTGTTGTCCCAAGGATGTAAAAGTTCTATAAGGATATGTACTGCCTAGGTGTCGTTTTGAAAATGGCCACAGGATTGCTTTGCAGAAAGGAAAAAAAAACAAAAAAAATCAAAGCAAACCTATGAGAAAAAAAAAGGTTGATCTAATCCATAGATATCTAAATATGTGTGTAGGGGAACTGGACATAAATTAAAGCTCTGCCACCAAGATACTTTGAAAGGGCATTTTTATAAATCATGTTCAGCATGGGCACACCTCTGGGAGAGTAAAGGACTGTTATTTGGGCCAGTAAGACCTGGCATACCAGGCAGGAACAGTATAGTCACGCAGTACGCTCAGTGCTGCTTTTTACCCTCTGTCAGCTCACAGGTACAGCAAGTCCAACCCTTGTAAGCACCATATTGTTCTTGATTTACTCTTTTATTTGTGCTGAATGCAGTTAACTCCAGTTAGCAGCCAGTAAGAAGAAGCGTTACCTAGGGCTCACTTTTGGGGCTAGTGTTGCTTGACATCTTTGCCGATGGTGTGGACGAGGGGATTGAGTGCATCTTCAGTGTGTTTATGGAGGACAGCACATGAAATGAGCAGAAGTGTTGACTTACAAGACCAGGGAAATTGTTGTCCTACTGTACTTGGCACTGGTGAGGCCACACCTTGAGTACTGGTTTCACTTTTGGGGTGCTCACTACAAGGAAGTCATTGAGATGCTGGAATAGATCCAAAGAAAGTCAACAAAGCTGGTGAAGGCTCTGGAGAACAGGACTTGTGAGGATTTTCTGGGGTTGTTTAGATTGATGGGAGACTTTCTTGCTTGCTACAATTTCCTGAAAGGAGATTGGACCCAAGTGAGTATTGATTTCCTTAGTGACAAGGGATTAGATGAGAGGAAATGACCATGGGAGACTGGGATTGAATATTAAGAATAATTTATTGACTAGAAGAATGGTCAAGCATTGGAACAGACTGTCTAGGGGAAGTGATGGAGTCATCATTCCTGAAGGAGTTAAAAAAACATGCAGACATGGCACTTTGGGATATGGTTCAGTGGGCATGGTGGTGTTGGATTGAGGGTTGGAACTGACAATCTTAGAAGTCTTTTCCAGCCTTACTAGCTCTATGATTCTATCATTTCTTCTTTTTATTTCCTCCTGAGTATTTTCCTAGAGGTAGAAACGTTGGATCAAGTTGAGCTGAGAATGACGCAGACACCAGGCAGGAGCAAGGGTAATAGTTTACTCTGCCTTTGCTGCTTTCCTGAGCTGCCTCCGTTAGGGGCTGGCTTTTGCTGGAAGGGAGTCATTAAGAGCAGAGCTAGAATTCAGATGCTAGTGCCGAGTGGGTTATGTGCGTACGAATCTAATGACTGTGACAGACTGTGTGAAGGTGAATTTTAGTGAGCCTGTATCCCTATGTTCCCCACACTACCCTTGTGACAGACATAGAGCAGCTGGATGAGCACAGCTGAAACTTTCAATCTATGTTTAAGTATACATTACTTGGTTTTAACCATCAAGGCAGGTCTTTCCAACAGCAGGTCTTGTTTCATTTTGCAACTTGCTCGGGGCGTTTTATGTTCCCTTAGATATAAGGTACCACAAAGTTCTCCCTTGGTTTCAGCCTGGGGATTGTTTCATGAGGGTGTAAAAAGGTACTGTTCTCTTCCCAGCATATGGATTCTGAACATGTGTGACTTTCTCACACCAGGAGTGAAGGAAACCCTGGGGTTGATACCAGTAGTCAAAAAGTTGCTTTTGCACCCTGAGCCAAACTTTGCAGATGGGTGCACATTCTGTGCTGCCTTGTTGCCTCTGAACTCTGTGAGCTGGCAGAGGCCACTATATTAACCAGATAGTTGTGTTGTAATGTGCTCAGCACTAGTGTGAGACTGCTATGCAGAGATGTCTTCTGTTTCTACTTCTAACAGCTTAGCAGCTAATAAACACCATGCAACAACCTCTCTTCTAAACCTCCTCTTAAAATACAGAGTTTGATTTGCCAACTCCAATGTATTTAAAGCATCTGAGCTTCCGGGGAGACTTTGGAAAGTTAACTGAGTGAGTGAAGGCACATGCAGAAAGACATTTTCAGAAGCAAAAGGCAGATCCAGTATCAGAGTATCAGCTCAACACCTCATGAGATGTTTTGGGGATGTTGTAGCCTTTTCCATGGAGAGGGGAATATGTTCTCGCATTCCATGAATCATCTCCAGACATGTTCAGTCAGATGAGGGCTGTAACCTACTGCTGCAAAAGGAGGAGAGGGTGAGCAATGGGGAACAGAGCAATGTGCAGCTTTCACAGAGAACACCCTTTCCTGGGAAGAATCTGTAGATTGTCTCATGAAGAACATGCTTGGGATTTTTTTCCCCTAATAATGCACCTATGTCCTCACTGAGCTGTGGAGTTAGAGATTTTCAGCAGAGCTGTCATTATTTGATGAAAATAAGACCAAGTTTGAGACCTCAGCCCTTCAGAGAGGATATATCCTTGTTTGGAGTTATGGAGTTTTCTTTTTGGTACTGTCTTAGAAGTGAGTTAGGAACTCAAAGCAGAGAAGCCACTGATCTTTCACAGTAAAGATCTTTCATTTCTAGTTGAAGTCCAAAACCAGGGAGATTCCCTTTTTGATGGCTTCCCCCAACACTTCAGAACAGTGTCCAGAACTACAAAGTAGCAGCCAAAGGTGATTCAGAAAATCCCTCTCATTCTGTAGGCTGAATCTCAGACCTCCCTCATTGGCAACCACAAAGTGTGGAGGTCTACTTTATAATAAAACATGTCTTGAGGAGATGATGGTTATGTGTCCTCTGCAAAACAGCCAGAAAGTTGGGATCCTTATGAAAAAAGTAAAAGACATTGAGAGACTGTTATGAGCTTTTGAAATCCTGGATTGGAGAAATTTGATTTTACTCTGGTGGCCAGCACCTGTGCAGGAAGGCTCACTAGAAGAATTCACAGATGCTAAGGTGACCTTTCAGTGGCTGCTGGCAGTCTGTGAAATGAGGTCAGAGCCCTCTTCCCCTGAAGCTGATAACCTTGCCAGCTGACTGACACTCTTCTCTCTTTGTTTTCCTTTCATTGCATAGGACAGGGCTGGAGGCCATTATGGAGACCTATGCATTCTGGAGGCCCCCTGTGCGCACCCTCACCTTTGAAGACTTTACTACCATGCAGAAGCAGCAAGGTGAGCATACAAAGGGCATGCAAAGAGCTGTATGAAGAGCAGGAGAAGAGGGTGTAAGAGCAGCAACATGCTCTGCTGTGTGGCCAGCAGCCAAGGTGGGGATGTCACACACCTTGTTGATCTTTTGAATGCTATGAAGGCACAGAGAGGATGGATAGAAATGGTGGACAGGCTGTGCCTCATGATGTACAGCACAGCCAATTAACCCCTGGTGTCCCCAGAGCCACAGCAAATTAACCCCTGGTGACCCCAGTGCTACAGCTAGAGTCTTAAGAGCTAGAAGGAAACACAGGAAGGAGCACAGAATTAGGTGAACAGGCACAAGTTAAGCGTGAAGAGAACTGAGAGAGGCTGAGGGAACGCTCCAGCATGTCAGGCACATTATTCTCCATTTACAGTAAATATTTGCTATTTGAGTGGAAAACCAAGGAGAAGGAGTCTATGTGCTCTGCAAGCTTTTGGAGGCCAGAAATGTGACTCCCCTCAGGAACATGCTGCCTGGTTTTCAGAACCTGGTGGCCTTGCTAGAGAAACTTTCTGTTTGTATGAGGCTGGGCGAAGCGGGGGGGAGGGGGGGTGGGAGGAATTACTGGGTAGGCCAAGTGTTTTCCACTTGTTCATGCTGTGTCTTTTCATAGCTGCTGCCCTTTACATCTCTCATTTGCTAAGTAGGGCTTTCATCTCTAGTTTCAGGCTGTGTTACTATTTTTTTTAAGCAACAGGACTTCCCCATTCACTTCATTACAGCTATTCCTAGTTAAAACCACAGGATCGGTGGAAATAGAGGTATGAGAACAAGAAAATAAACAATCAAAAATATGTTAAAAAATTACATCTACAAGGTCAAACAATCAAACCCAAGTGTTCTGTGCAGATGATTCTCCAGCCTCTCACAAATGAGCTTCACTTCGTCCCCAAACTTCCCTCTGGACCTTCAATCCTCATGTGCATGATGTGGTCTCCTCCAGAAGGAGGAAAGTGAGACCCTATTGCTCTTTCCAACTCCCAAAAAGGAGGTTGTAGCAAGGTGGGTTTCCATCTCTTACAAGTAACTACTAATAGGATGAGAAGAAATGTCCTCAAGTTATGCCAGGGGAGATTTAGATTGAATATTAGGAAAAAACCCTTTATTGAAAGAGTGGTGAGGCACTGGAACAGTCTGCCAAGGGAGCGTGGACTGGAGGTGTTCAAAACACATGTAGACATGATACATTAGGACATAACAATGGTGGTGTTGGATCGAGGGTTGGATTTCATATTCTTAGAGGTCCTTTCCAACCAAAACAGCTCGATTTCCTATGACTCTATCACCAGAGGAGAATCAGAAGGAGATCCAGTGCAGGAATCTGGCCATCTGTATCCCCCCCGCCCCAGATCCCTGTCAACACCACAGAGACCAGGTCACTTGCTAAATAATTTTTCTGATCGCAAAGCACTAGAGGATGACAGACAACTCTTCTGTCAGCTGTGTTAGTCTCCCCATGTGTGGTCTTTACTTGAGCATCCAACACTTCTTAAGCTGCACAGCATGGGACAGAGAGGTTTTGCACAAGCTTAGGGGATCACGTTGAGGACCAGTTGTGGTGGGGCATATGGTCAGAAATGGGTTAAAGAAAGGATTCAGTAATGTTTTCATCACCCACCTAAATAGAAACATAACAGCCTCTTCTGCTGGTCTTGGTGGCCAAAGCATCTCCCTCCTCTGTTTCACTCCCCTTTTCGGGCTCCCATGCCTCTCCTGTCCTCTCCTTCCATTGGTTATCAGGTAACATCCTAGTGGCAAGTCCAGCTACTGCTTACATGGTAAGGTAATATTAGGAAAGGAAAATATTATATGTATTTTTAGCTTGTTTTAATATAGTTTGGCAGCTGAAAAACCAGGAAGCAAGCCAGTACCTTGTGACCAGCCAGCTCTGTACAGACCACTACAGACCACTAGGTTTAGTGCAATCCTCAACTCAACTTGCTTCCAAATGTTGGTCTCAAAACTCAGTGCAAAACAGTGTTCTTCAGCATTGCATTATTATCTTGAGAAACAATCTCAAGATAATAAATCTTATTAATTATATTATTTCCATGATAGTGTTCACCCCTCCAGTGGTTGCTGTTTTCCGTGACAAGTGCAATGCCAAGGTACAAGCACATTATGTTTTAATTTCTGATTGCTGGGACAGCTTCCAAGGGCCAGAAGCAATATGCTGGTCTGGAGACCTTGGAATTACTGGCAGAAAGACTAAGCAGTGCTGAGTTGACTACAGTAGACTTTTGAGTGCCTAGTGACAAGACTAAAGGGCAATGGACACAAACCGGAACAAAGAAGATTCAGTGTAAAGTCAAGGAAAAGCTTTTTCGTTTTGAAAGTGGTAGAGGACTGGAACAGGCTGCCCAGAGACATTGTGGAGTCTCCATCTCTGGAGGCATTCAAACCCCACCTGGCTATGTTTCTTTGTCGAGGTGGTGCTGCTCTAACAGAGAGGTTGGACTAGATGATCTTCAGAGGCCCATTCCAACCTCTACCACACTAGGTGTGTCCCCTGCTGCTGAGAGACAAGAGAAGAGCAGCAAAAGTGATCAGATGCCTAGCAAAAAAATATCATCAATGTTATGAGTTATGGTTGTTCAACCTGGTGAGGAGAGAGGAGTACATAACAGTGCTGAAATAAGATGCTGTCTGTTGTTGGTTGGAAAAATGTGGTAAGCTTCAGTTACGTGAAGTCTAGTGATGTGCTGGAACTGACAGTCTGTAGCAATTGCAGAATTCAGCCTTGGTTTTCTAGAGATGAGTCCCCATTATTGTGGTAGGAAAAAAATATGTTGTCTAAGGCAGAAACTTGTGATTATGGTGCCTTTCCTGCTTTGCAGCTAGCTTTTTTTTGCACTATGAATTAACATGGATTCTTACCTTATCTCTCTTGGTAATTTTTTTTCATGAAATAGAAATGTTATCTGCTTCTTCCATAAGAGTTTTTAAAAACAAATACAGATGAATTGTTTAGCTAGGGTAGAGATTTGACTGATGGAAGTAACTGTGGATTTTGGAGACCATTTGACTTACGGCCACGTGCCAGCTTGGAAAAGTTGGCATTATCATGCATTTAGAAATGAGTAGAATGATTTCAAAGCTGAGGTAGCCACTGTGAATGCACCATCCAGTGAGGACAGCCCCAGTGTTGCTCTGGAATGGAGTTAAATTTGCTTGGCAGCCAGTCACCACTGGTGTCTCCCCAGGTTCAGTTTTGGGCCCCGTTTTAATATCTTTATCAATGATGTAGATGAAACGACTTCATAATAAGTTTGAAGATCACACTAAGCTAGGAAGGAGAGCTCATCTGCTTGATGGCAGGAAGGCTCTGCAGGGGGACCTGGACAGCTAAACTGACAGGCTGAGGCCAATTGCATGAGATTCAATGAGGTCAAGTGCTGGGTCCTGCACTTGGGTCACAACAACCCCATACAAAATTCCAAGCTTAGGGAAGAGTGGCTGGAAAGCTGCCCAGAAGAGAAAGACCTGGGAATGTTTATTGGCAGTGCGCCCAGGTGGCCAAAAAGACCAAAAACATCATGGCCTGTACCAGGAATAGTATGACCAGCAGGACCGGAGAAGGGATTGTTCCCCTTGACTCAGCACTGGTGAGGTCACACCTTCAGTTTTGGGTCCCACTATGAGATATACACTGAGATGGTGAAGCAGGTCCATGGAATGTCAATGAACCTGGTGAAGGGTCTGCAGAAAGGGTCTTGTGAGGAGCAGCTGAGGGAAATGGAGCTGTTCAGCTGGAGAAAAGGAGGCTGAGGGAAGACGTCCTTGTTCTCTACAACTCTTTGAAAAGAGGTTGGACCAAGGTGGACATTGATCTCTCCTCCCAAGTAACAAGTGACAGGATGAGAAGAAATGGCCTCAAGCTGCATCAGGGAAGGTTTAGACAGGATGTGAAGAAAAATTTCTTGACTGAAAGAGTGATCAAGCACTGGAACAGGCTGCCCAGGGAAATGGTGGAGGTGTTTAAAAATTGGGTAGACATGGCACTGTGGGATGTGATTTAGTGAGCATGGTGGTGTTGGGTTGAGAGTTTGACCTGATGATCTTAGAGGTCCCTTCTGAAATTAATGATTCTGATTCTATTCTATGATTCTGCAGAGACTGGATCCAATACTAATGTCTCCAGAACTAAATTAAATAGTATGGTTATTAAAAGGTGCAAACCTCATAACTGCAAAATGGTCAGCAATGATGAGGACAAAGGTATGAAAGACAGTAAGAGCTTGCTTGGTAACAAGTAGAATAATTTGTCAGATGGAGCAGATGCCTGAGAAGGAAAACTTGGTTTTCATAGTCAATCAAAAAGAAGATCAAGAATCAAAACTCTATGGCTTGTATTTATTTGCAGTCAGAAAATATGTGGCAGAATTTTTTCACCTATCCATGGCAGACTTCTGTGACTGCAATTTCCATGACTTTGCAACCCAATGGTGTGGATTCAAGTGGCTCTGATTTTTCTAATTCTAACTAAATGTTTGGTCCTTTTTGGAGAATATTAAGAGATAAGGAGAACAGGAGTTGCCTCTCATCCACCTTCTTCATAAGCTTCATTGTTTCATGGGGTTTTGCTTCCCTTTTCCGTGCTTCTCACAGTGAATTTTTGAATCATTAAGACTGGAAAAAGACCTTTAAGATCAAGTCCAACTGTAACTCATCTACCATGACTGCTAAACTATGTCCTGAAGCATCACATCCACATGCTTCTTGAACACCTCCATGGATGGCAACTCCAGCACCTCCCTGGGCAGCCTCACCACTCTTTCAGTAAATATTTTTTTTCCTAATATCCAATCTAAACCTTCCCTGGCACAATTTAAGATCATTTGCTCTCGTCCTATCATTGGTTACTTGGTAGAAGAGACCGACACCAGTCTCGCTACAACCTCCCTTCAGGCAGTTCTGGAGAGCAAGAAGGTCTCCCAATTAGCCTTCTCTTCTCCAGACTAAGCAACCTCAGGTCCCTCAGCCTCACCAGTCATTTTGTTTCTCTTCAAGTGGGAAGTTTTCCAGGTCTTTAATAGTTTCTTCAATAAGCAATTCTGCACAAAGTACTCCAGATACATCCCCATGATAACAATTATCTAAAGGTATTACATTTTTCCCCCACCTTTTCCTTTCTACCATTCAGCATGCATCCTAGTGCTTTCCTCATTTTTTTGGCACAAGCTGCATGTTGAGCTAGGGCCACAGCGACACACTGGTTCGATACTCAGCACACTGGATGCTGCTGTTTCATACCAGGATTAAATAACTTTCCAATCTACACAATGGTAGGTTTCAGCTGCTACACAAACTGGAGATCTTGATATGATGACCAGTCACATGGATGCCTGCTGTGGTTGACTCTAGTGGTTCCTGATGAAGTCAATTGCATTGATAAGTCTCTGCAGGTCTGTGAGTGGTGACTGTGCTGTTCTACTAAGGACAAGAACATGCCGTTTCTGCCTCTGAAATCCTCAGGCATAAGAACAAAACCTCTCTTTCAGAGCACGCAATTCAAAAGTCATCACAACTTTATAAGGGCAAGCGCCACGCTTCACACAATCACAGAGGATCTTCAGGCAGCTGGAAAAAGAGAAGTCCCTCTCTGAATAAAAACAAAACTCTGCCAGAAATGCTCAGAAAAGAGCAGTCCAGCAGAGGCTGACCTTCTGGAGAATGATGTCAGCTGCTCTGCAGTCTGCTTATTACTAGGGAAAAAAGGGTCTTGGGATTATTGAATGCACATGGCAATGAGATGTGGGCAAAGCCAAGAATATATTAAAGTCTTTAATTGGAATATATTTTCAAAATTTAGATTGAACCCTATCCAGATTCTTATTATCAGGAATATGTGGCTCAGTTTCTTGATTTTTAACAGCAATCATAAAAAAGAAGAAGAGGAGGAGGAGAGGAGGGGAAAAGGAATACGAGGGTTCCAGTAAATCTAGATCATGTCACTTTCCAAGAGTTAAATGAGCCATTGCTGGCTGCTCCATCACATATAGTTTCCCACAGGTTATTTTGATGAGCAGATTGCTTTCCATGACTGTTAAGTTATGACAAGACATAGAGCATAGAAAGGTAATGACAATGCTGGAATCGCGATCTTTATCTTATCCTTCCTGCAACAGCTGATGCAAGAAGTAAAACCAAATATAGTCTGGCAACTAGTAAAAAAAATTGCCTTCTAACCAGAACTTTGGGATCAGTATGAGATACACACAAAGGTGATGTATCAGCAGGTTTGCAGCACATAATATTTTACTTTACCATTAAACTACTGTTTCGGTGCATGCACAACAAACCCACAAGAGTCAAACATAAAATCATAGAATTGTTTCAGTTGAAAAAGACCTTTAAGACCATCAAGTCCTCACCAGTTAAGACTGCTGTTGCTACCTCTGGTATCAGCACACATCTCTTGTGGCAGGAGGTATGCTGCTCTTCCTAGAGCAGCAGGCGTGTACAACTTGATGATTGAGTACAGCTCCTACTATCTTCCTCTGAGAGTGGGCATTGTAACTCTGCTGTCTTGTGCCAACAAGGATATGCACAGAAGGCTCCTTCTCCTCTATGGTGTTCAGTCTTCTCATCTACTGCTAGGAAGGAACAATGTTTTCCTGTAGTAACAAGATAGGAGAGAGATACACTGAACTGAGGCATCACTATGTTTCCAGCTTCCCTGGTTGTAAACATCACCCTTTTCTGACTAGACTTCACTTCTGTCTTGCCAAAATTTGTCTGTATTGCTCATTACTAATTTCTCTTTTGGTACAATACTCTTCTCCATGCCAGGAGTGATGCTTAGAGAGCTGCCTTGATTTCATCAATATTCACAATATTGCTAATGCATAAATGTAGATTTGTGCAAAGCTGAGAGTAGATTGAGCCTTCCAGAACTTCATCTGAAGGCAGGGGAAAAAAAAACCAACCCTTTTGACTTTATCAGAGGCTTCAGACTTTCAATTTAGCACCTCCCATAATAGAGGAGCTGCTGATGTCAAAGGAGGATGAACAACTTACAAATACATCTGCTTGGCCACTTGCCTCCTGATGGCAGCCATTGGTTCTATCAGCAATCCCACCAGGATAATCTGGGTGCTGCTTCCCTTTCAAAATCAATTGTCAACGGTCTAGGCTAGTGGAAGAGGTCAGATATCTGGGCTTGGTCTCAATTATCTTCTTAGTTCTTTTGACCTTGAAGAGGAGATTAGAAACAGAGCAGTTGTTGCCAAAGTTACTGGGATCAAGCACTGGTTTCTGCTGCGTACTTCAAATGGCTTGTAGCTTGCCTCATTTAACGAAGCAACAGGGTACAAACTGTTCCAGCTTCTTCTTAGTTGAGCTGCAGACAGTTTTTCTTTAGGGAAAAGGTGTCTCTGGTGCTGCAAAGTCTCATCTTTCACAGGTGGAAGCTAAAATACCCTCCCAGATATAACAGAAAGGGCTGAGAATCAAACTGTGCCGCTCCTGAAAGCAGCCTGAAGCACTCTGCTACTCCAGAGAAGTGTTTACTCCAAAGTTCAGTTACCAGAGTCTAAATTTCTGTTATCTCATGGACATCACCCTCAAAGACTGAATTCTTCTGGAAAACCAGTGTTCTGAGGAGCAGCTGAGGGATCTGTGGTTGTTTGGCTCACAGAAAAGGAGGCTGAGAGGAGATCTCCTGGCCCTCTATGACTCCCCAAAAGGAGGTCATAGCCAGGTGGGCACTTGTCTCTTTTCTCTAGTAAGAAAAGATAGGACAAGAGGAGATGGCCTCAGGTTGCACCAGGAGAGGTTTAGATGGATATTAGGAAGAAAACCTTGACTGAAAAACTGCTCAAGTGCTGGAACAGGCTGCCTGGTGAAAGTGCTGGACTCACCATTCCTGTATGTGTTAAAAAACATGTAGATAAGGCACTTTGGCAAATGGTTTAGTGGGCATGGTGGTGTTGGGTTGAGTGCTGGACTTGATCTTATAGGTCTTTTCTGGCCTTAAAGATTCTATAATTTGATTTGTCTGTACTTGAAGTGAAACAGGAGACAATCCAGTAGGAAGTGATATTCAGCTCCGGAAAGTCCTGTGTGTGCCATGTTACAACTGCCTGCACGCAAGACAGCAAGTCAAGTCCAAAACACCTTAGCCGAAGACAACATGGAGCTAGCCCAAGAATACTGTGAATTTATATGAGCAGAGACTCTTTTATTAAAGACAAGTCTGGAGGGACTGGGAAAGGGATGTTGTCGCTCACTTTGAGAAAGCTCTCTTAGTGCTCTGGATATAGGTGGGAATGGAAACTGGCCATCCTGAGTTGTACTTTTGGTCCATGTGAGAAAAAATGTGTTTTTTACCATTAGATCTTGAAAATGTTTCATTTTGAAATACAGCTGGGACAAGTCTTGTCTCTAGCTTTCTGACTGCTCAGCTTGTGTCACAGAAATCTCCATGAGCCAAAGGGAAGTAAAGTGTTATTCTGCGTTGTTCTAGATTTACCGTAAATTCCATCGACTCTCGTAATGTGAGCAAAGCTATAAAAAGGGTCATTCTCTACAATGTACTAATCTTAAATAAAATGTCTAATGATTTTTTTTTTACTTTTGTGCCGCATAGCACATACATTCCCCCTTAAACCCATTTCTGTAATGACTTTTATGGTTCCCTCCCTGCCTCAGCCCTAAGCTGTATCTCAAGGAACCACAAAGCCCTTTTTATGTTTCCCCTACTAACCCAGCAACTTGGCAAGAAGCACATTCTGGGTCTCCTTTAGACCCTTTAAAGATTTTACCATGGATTCATAATTTGATAATTGGCCAAGGGCTCTAGAGAGAAAACAGGCTGTTACACTCTGAGAATTATAGAATCTTTTTGGTTGAAAAAGACCTTTAAGATCCTCAAACCCAACCATTATCTAACTTGAATAAATATGATGCTAAATCGTGTCCCTCAGCACCACATCTCTACATCTTTTAAGCACCTTCAGAGATCCAACCACCTCCTTGCAGAGTCCATCCCAGTGCCCAAAAACTCCTCCTGTCAAGAAGTATAAACCTCTCCTGGTGCAACTTGAGGCCATTTCCTCTTATCACTTGTTAGGAGCAAGAAGAGACCAACACATCCACCTCACTACAGTCTCCCTTCAGGGAGTTGTAGAGAGTGAGGCCTCCCCTCAGCCCCATTTTCTCCAGACTAAACAACCGCAGTTCCCTCAGGTGCTTCTTACAAGACCTATTCTCCAGACCCTTCCCCAGCTTCCTTGACCTTCTCTGGACCCTCTCCAGCATCTTAATGTCCTTCTTGCAGTGAGAGCTCCAAAACTGAACTTGGGACTCAAGGTGTGGCCTCACCAGTGCTGAAGGGTCAATCCCTTCCTTGATCCTGCTGGCCACACTTCTTGATACAGGCCAGGATGCTGCTGGCCTTCTGGGCCACCTGGCTCATGTTCAGCTGACTGTTGATCAACACCCCAGGGTCTTTATTTACTGAGCAGCTTTCCAGCCACTCTTCCCCAGGTCTGGAGCATTCACAGAGTTGCTGTGACCCAAGTGCAGAATCCAGTACTTGGCCTTGTTGAATCTCATGCAATTGGTCTCTGCCTGTCCATCCAGCTTGTCCACATGCCCCTGTACAGCTTTCCTGCCCTCAAGCAGATCAACACTCTCCCAACTTAGTGTCATCTCCAAACTTACCTATGCTGCACTCAATGTCCTTGTCCAGATCACCGATAAAGACTTTAAAGAGAACTGCCCCAAATATCAAGCCACTTGTGGCCAGCTGACTACTGGATTTAACTCCATTTGCTACCATGTGAAGACAGACATGGCTCTCATTCCCGTGAAAGTGGCAAATTTTCATTGCTAGAAACATGGAATGGAAGAGTCCACCATGTCACAGACCAGGTGGTCCTGCCTTTGTCTGGTGAGAGGATGAAAAAGAAGTGTCAAAGCTGCTCAGTTTTCCAGTGATGACACAAAAAGGGTGTAAAGAAGAATATTTTCAGTCTTTCTGAAAGTTGTAGGCTTGAGTTCTGAAAAGCTAGGAACAGGAAGAGATAACTTACACTTCACACTTATGAGGGAAAAATTGTCATGTTCCGTGAGAGCAGGTGTGACACCTGATTTTGTGGTGTTTAGATGTCTGGAGGTGCAAGGAGGGGTCAAACAAGACTGAAGTTATGTGCTCCTTGAAGCAGAAATGAATCCAGATTTGTGCTAAGGTTCTTAAAGGACATAAGACCAGGAGGTTACAGTGGCACCCTCTGGCCTCAGAACTGATCAGTCAGATCACTTGGCAATCTACACAGACACATCCTCATTATCATCTCAGTTTTCCATATTTGGGCCAGTACTTAATTTTCATTTTGTGAACAAAGGTGCAGTAACTTGGAAGAGAGGCAGTAAATTTAATAAGTAGTCCTTAGAGTCCATGCATGTACAAATACACAGAATGGGAATCACAGGATCACAGGAGGGGTTGGAAGGGACCTCTGGAGATCATCAAATCTAACCACCCTGCTAGAGCAGGTCACACAGGAACACATCCAGATGTGTCTCGAAAGCTGCCAGAGAAGCAGACTCCACAACCTCTCTGGGGAGCCTGTTCCAGTGCTTCATGATGTGGGATTTCAGTTTTTGTTTCAGTTTGTTTTCCTACGTGAGTGTCATTGCATTTATGTACGGTTGTATTCAAGCATAGAATATTGCACAAAATCTGTGAAGAGTTGGTCTCTCTCATGCTTTAGAAAGTTCCTTTACATATGTGTACACATCTGTAAAGCTTTCACTAAACTCAGACCTTTGAGGAGTAACAGTGTATGTCTGCATACACACAATCCTCTGGCTGTGCTCCATACTGGCCAGACACATGCCAGCTCCCAGCCAGCTCCATTTGGAAAGCTGGAGAGCTTCCTTAGTGTGGCTCCGTGCCCAAGTGAATCTAAACAGCCTGTTAGGAAGGTATATTTGCTCAGGTTAAGTGCCAGGAGAGCTGTGAGCCAGATGAATGACTAGTGGCCACAGCCCCTCTTTCCATCACCCTCAAGTGCTTGGCCACATGCCTATCACAGAGTGGAGATACCAATGTGTTGGGCATGTGTCGAGGAGTGACTGTGGCTTCCTCAGCAAAGTTGTGCAAGAATCACTCCCAAGCATCTGGCCTTTGGGCCAGGTCTTGCTGATATCTAAAGATGGGAGAAGATGGCTAGACACTGTCCTGCTGAGCTGAATTCAGGCTTCTCCTCATAGTCAGGCTGTGCAGAACCCGAAACTCGTGTCTGTGACCATGAGAAGCCAAACAAGCTTGTATGTGGAAGCAGGCTGAGCTGCTCAAGATGAATTTACACTCAAATAATAACTTTGTGCTGACTGGCACTTCAGACTCTTAAGACAAATTCCCTTGCAGTTTGCATCCTTGTTAGAAGGTCAAGCACAAGCTCTAAGTACCCTCAGCCACCACTTTTCTTAACAATATAGTGAATGCCAGGTTATCACTGGCTGTACTCAACCATGTTAGGTTGCTGATGTGGTCAGACAATGGTAGCAATCAAGTTGCCCAAAGTAGCTAAAACTCTGGACTGTCTGGTGACACTCTTCCATTGCACACAGCATGGGGTTCATGTTCAGATACTTTGTGCAGTCTGCAGCTTCAGTTTACTTGCTCTTCACCTCTGCACTTAGCAAGGACTTCAAGCACTGAGACGTTTGAATAGAGGCAGTGCAGGTGATGGTGGTGACCAGTATCTGAAAACATTAGCAAGCCAAATACACCTCAGTGGAGCCCAAAGTGTGACTTATGCATATCTTTCAGATAAAAGGGTTTGGGTTAAGTTGTGGGTCACTGACTGGTGTCATTTGTAAGAGAGATCCCAGAAAATTTTCCATGCACAATTGCTTCAGACTCCTTTGGCACTAGTGCTCTTCCCTCTGTCTCTCTGTTGCCAGAAATTTCTCTTGGCTAATAGTGGTTGCTGGCAGATGTGTTTTCCATCTATACTGCATGGTTAAAAGTTCTCTTATGTGGCCTGTCCTGTGTGGAACACATCCTTGTTGCCAGGATGGCCTGACATGCTGAATGCTTTAGGAATACTCCACTCCCCCTCATTTAAAGACTTATCAGACCTGTGGATTTGGTATGTTTGAGATTGAAGTTTATCCTGAAATTGTCCGTAAGACACAAGCCTAGTCTTAGGTAAAAGCAAAATCAAGGGTCTACCAGGAACATACATACATAGAGAGCACCATTACTGAGGCTTGGAAAGATAAAAGTGACAGGAAGGACAGAGTAGTCAGAAGCTACTTGAGAGGAAGTTTTAATGACAGCTCTTATTCATACCCAGATGAGAAGTTGTAGTTTCTTCTCTTATCCTTGTGGATAAAGATATTTGACACTGGGGCAGAGCCAGAATTTCTAGACAGTGTCACAAGAGGGAATGCTGGCATGCAGAATAAGGTTTGCCTTTAGATCCTACTCTCTCCACAGAGTTTCTCTGTGTCACTCTATGACTTCATTCTTCTTTTTCCCACCTCCCCTTCTTACTTTTAAGTCCAGTTTGTAAGTTTTGACCTTTCTTGCACTAATCATTCTCCATTCCTCCTCTTCAGAAATGACCTTATCCTTTTGATAAGGTCGACTTAGTTATCACTAGTACGTCTGTAGAGAGAGCAGGCTCCTTTCAGGAGGTCACCAGTGCTTGACTAAGTCCTGGGCACTAATGCTAGGACACTTTCATTAGCAGTCTTTTCCAACCTTAACCACTCTGTGATACTATGATCTGCCATGCTGAGCAGAGTTCAGATACAAAGAAAGGGGGTTTGAAGTTAGGAACCTTGTATTTTATACAAATATGACATGCTAACATATGTGGGACTGATGCATGCAGAGCCAAAAATGTTTTTCTGGGGACTGGACACAATAGTAATTCATCACTTTGGAATTGTGACAAGTGCGGAGGTGAGAGATACTTTGACTTCCTTGTTAAATGCTGTTGGTGTTGGCAACAATTTCCAGGAGGAACAGCAGGAAGAGAAAGGAAGAGAGGAGAATTATTGAGGGATTAATTTTGTTCTTGCTTAAATGTGATTTTAGCTGACTTGTACCAGACCTAAACATAACGTTGTGCATCAGTTTAATTAGATTGGTTTGTAACCATGCCTCCCATTAAAATGACATACACATCTGTGAATTGAGACCGTGGTATGGTGTGGATGTACTTGCTGGGCTTGCTGCCATCTCTAGGGGCATTTGGTTGGCTTTGGAACAACTACAGTCCAAATCATAACTTCACAGGAGTCCAGGTTGCATTTGACCCCTACTTGGTGCTGCTTGCAAAGATGGGTAAGAGATATCCTTCAGAGCAGAGTGAAGTTGTTTTCCTTATGAAAAGAGGACACTGATATGGGCCTTGCTTTGTTTCTCATTCTACTTAGAAGTAGATTGTTCTGCAAATGATCAAGAGCTTCAGTCTTCTGTGTTGTGCTCTGGTGGAAGTGTGGTGTGTCCTGTTGCTTACATTAGATGGAAAAATGTTATTGAAAGAGAGTCCTCAGGTATGACATTTGCTCCTGCTGATGTCTCACCTCCTCCTCATTTTAAAGTTACAGAGGAAAAAAAAAAAAAAAAGCGTTGTATCCTAATGACTATGTTTTTACCTCAGAGTTTTCTTGTTGGCTTGCATAAGGATAATTCAGAGCAGAATCCCTTCAGTTCCTCTTTGGGGATAACCTGAAACAGAATTCTCAGTAGTTTGGGAACCATTAAAAAACCTTCACAATTGCTAATCAGAGCTCCCTATTTACTCTGTGCAGCCAAAGCCTCAGTTACAGGTACAACTTCATCAAAACTCCTTAGCAGTTGTTTAAAGCCTCATATTTTAGGTAACTAAAAGATTTAAATGAAAACATCCCAGTTATGAATTTATTCTACATATTTTATTTGAAACACATTATTCAATGTTCATCCCTATATACAAGAGTATTTTTAGCTTTTCTCCAAACACTGGCAGCAAGAATAATAATTCAAACAAACTGGCGAAGATATTTCACCTCAGAAGTCTGCATTCCCTTAAGCTCAGAACTAATTTTCCTGATTGACCATGGAAGTTCCCTCTAACTCAGAATCTCACCTATAAGTAATCTCTTCTCGAGCTCAGAATTGTGCTATCACATTCTTCACAGAATCATTTCAGTTGGAAAAGACCTTTAAGATCATTGAGTCCAACCATTCTCTAACTAGCAAGTCTGGTGCCAAACCATGTTCCTCAGCACCACATCCCTGCATCTTTGAGACACCATCAAGGATAGCAGTTCAACTACCTCCCTGGGGAGCCTATTCTAGTGTTTGAGAACCCTTTCAGTGAAGAATTTTCTTCTAATATCCAATCTAAACATCCTTGGTATGAATTGAGGCTATTTCCTCTCATCCTGTTACTTGTATCAAAGAATTGTTTTGTTTGGAAAAGATGTTTAAGATCATCAAGTCCTTACTCTCCATTTGTTACTGTTCTTGGTAGCACTACCAAAAGCACTAACAGTATTGTTTTGACCGAAACCCCTTTTGATTTTCGGGTCTGAACATGAGAGTGTCCCTGCTGTGGAAAATAATAAATTCTATCATTCATAGCATAAATATTATGTAATACATTGATACTACTGACATGCATATATGTCAATATTTTGTTAACACCAGTGATACAACACACGGAACCCCTTTTAAAGTCAAAGTACATGACTGAAAATCCTGACACATCCCCTTTCTCCATTCTGTGGAACAGTCTACAGCTTCAAACTGTCTCCCTTCATTTTAGTGCTTATTTCTGGCTTAAATCAGTACTGTTCCATCAGGAGGCATCTGCAAAAGCTGTTGAGTGGTGCAGCAGTCCAATATGCTTCCAGCCACTTCCTGACACAAGGCTTCAGGATGGATAATAACGCATGCTTGCAGTGAGGCTGTACAGCTCACTGACTGGTGGTCTTCTACTGCAGACCAGGAGAGAACAAAAAATACCTTTTTTTTTTTTTTCCTTTTCTTTCTTACCCCTCAAAACAAATTAAACCAAACAAAAACTCAGGCTAGATAAACACACCTGGACAAGGCAGATCTCTTGACTGATGAAGCAATGCTCCCTTGCAGCTTTTCCTGCTGCCTTGGATTGCTCTGTGGCGAGCTTGCTTCCCTGTCCTATTTTAAAAGGGACGAAAACCTCAGTTGAAAAACAAAGTCATAACAGAAAAGCAGCAGGAAAGACCAAGGGATGCTATTAATAAAGTTAGGGCCCTTGCCAAGAAAGGCTGAGTTTTCCAGTGGCCATTTTGCCACCCTTGTTTCTTTATTAAACTAAGCTGTTTCTTAATGAGACTCTCTTTTTGCAACTGTGATCCCAAGCTCTGAACATCCTCCCTTGTGTTTTTNNNTTAATTGCAGGAGGCAGCACAGGCACCTCCCCAACCACCTCCAGCACGGGGACTCCATCACCCTCTGCTTCCTCTCACCTTCTCTCTCCATCCTGCTCCCCTCCAGCCTTTCATCTGGCCCCCAACACTTTCAACGTTGGCTGCCGGGAGAGTCAGCTTTGCAATCTCAACCTGTCTGATTATCCCCCGTGTGCCAGAAGCAACATGGCTGCCTTGCAGAGCTACCCAGGGCTGAGTGATGGTGCCTACAACCGGCTGCAGAGTGGCACTGCTTCTGCCTCGCAGTCCTCCGAAACCTTCATGCCTCAGAGGACTCCATCCTTGATCTCAGGAATGCCAACTGCTTCCTCCCTGCCCAGCAACAGCAAGATGGAGGCATACAGTGGCCAGCTGGGATCCTTCCCAAGCTCCCAGTTTCAGTATGTCATGCAAGCTGGCAACCCTGCCTCCACATCCTCCTCTTCACACATGTTCGGTGGTGGCCACATGCAGCAGAGCTCCTACAATGCCTTCTCCCTGCACAACCCCTACAACCTCTATGGATACAATTTCCCTGCTTCCCCCAGGCTGGCAGCGAGCCCGGAGAAACTCACCACCTCCCAAAGCACTTTACTCTGCTCTTCCCCTTCCAGCGGGGCCTTTGGAGAGAGGCAATACCTTTCCACAGGGATGGATCACGGGATGCACATGATCAGCCCTCCCTCCAGCAACCAGCAGACAGCCAATGCCTGTGACAACAGACAGTATGGGGGGGTTCAGGGCTCCTCCTCACAGATGTCTGTGCACATGGTCTAACAAGCCACGCTCTCCTTGGACATCGAAGGCATCAGGGCCTTCATAATTTCCATGGGGAAACTCATCCCAATACCTTTTTGCCTTCAAACTTATAATGGAACTAGTATTGTAATGATCAATAAGAACACAAGTCATCTAGGTGTGCACAACAGAACCTTGTGGAAAGCCTCGATTGACTGCCATTGCAGTTTGTTGTAGTCCAGGGCCTCCAGACCTGGCACAGAGTGTCTGCTTTTTCTGGACATTGCAGAGAGAAGGACATGACTTCAATGAGAAGCTAGAGATTAGCAGCTGAATATACCTTTTCTTCATTAGTGCTCAGCTACCGTGAGCTCTCAACGTGGAAGCAGATGTGCTTCTGTGCTGTCTCCTCTGGGTGCTGAAGAACGGCAGTCTCCCAAGGCTTCACCTTCTGAAGCTGCATTGCCCATGGCTTTAAAAACCTCCTCCTTCCCAGACTCTTCCTCAGTGCTGGAGTGGCTAAGCCCATCATAGAAGCTGATAGTGGTCCATGGATCCTTCCCCACTGTGGCACAGGAATAACACTGCTGGGCTGGAGCTTCTTCTCCAAAAGAGGTTCCTGCATTTTCACCGCGGCTCTGCCCAACTGGTAGGATCAAGATTCCCAGTACCCAGCCTGCAGATGGAGATGTGAGAAAGAGAGAAGAGATAGAAAATTTTATCCCACAAATGAGTCTCAGACATAAGTGGGGACTGATCTTCATGAAGATTCACTGGGGAGAGAGGATGGCTGAGCTCCTGTAGGCATGACCCAAAGTGATGCACCCAAACGGAATGGCTGACAGCCTTTGTGGGGAACGTGTCCCACAAGCATTCAACCCAAAGGGAGGAAATTGTCCAGACTGAGCTCATGGGGAAGAGCAATGACAAAAGAGAGCTCTGCTCTAAAGAAGTACAGTTGGCCTCCTTCACCATGCATGCAATAGTTGCTAGAGAAAACCATTAACGTTTCAGCAACAGTAAGATTGACTATTTGCCAGCCTCCTGCCTGACACATGATAGCTGTTTAACCATAGAATCATTGAATCATTAAGGCTGGAAAAGACCTCTAAGATCAAGTCCAACCATCAACACACTACCACCATGCTCACTAAACCATGTCCCAAAGTGTCTAACTAAATAGATTGTTGCCTTTTGACATTTTTCTCTTCTGATTTTTTTTCTTCTTTTTCTTTTACTTCAAATCCTTTAAGAATAAGACAAAAAAAAAAAAAAAAGTAGCTTGGTGCAAGCTATGCATTTAAAGTTGTGTGAAAATGCAAATACCAAGTAGCAGAACACAGATACTATTGAGATTTGTTGTGAGGTGTTGTAGATAAATGTATTTATATGCCTAGTGAGGGATTCAATATTATGAATATAAAAGAGGGCAATAAAAATGGTATGTAAAATATGTATGAAGAAAAAGGTGTATAAAGATTTGCCCTATGCACGGAACTCTGTTTCTAAGTGCCAAGCACAGAATGCGCTAAATAAATCTTTGCATTTGTTCCCTCGGTGTTTTTTTCTCTCTGTGAGGTTTCCTTGGTGGTCTTTTTAGAGATGGGACATTCTCAAAGCACTGTCCTGTGTGTTTGCACAACCAAAGACACAGTGCTGAACTGGGAAGTCCAGGCAATATTACAACGAAAAGAAAAATCCTGTCTTCTCAAGAAATATGAAGAATCAGGTGTTTGAGAATGGTAAGGTGCCTGCCCTTCATAGCAAGCGTGTCCGATGGGCAGGTAGAGATAGGATTTTGATTGCTGAAGTCTAGTAAAGAGCTCTTCAGTATTATATCTCACAGTCAACATAGAAAATAATCCTTACAAATAGAACCTACAATCTTACAAGTAGATTCTACAAGTAGAATCTAATTTTAAAATGTCATCTTAGTGTGTGTCAGTTTTCCACTTGCACCACACTTCTAACATGAGATTGAGATATTAATGCTGAAAATAGCTGAAAAGCTGAAGCCCCTCCAAACCCAGCTTGTGAGTTATGGCTGCAGAGTTTAAAACTCTCCCTGTTGCAGAATCACAACATGGTAGGGTTTGTAAGGAACCTCTGAAGATTGTCTAATTCAAATGCCCAGAAAGAGCAAGATCATTTAGAATAAATCATTGAATCACAGAGTTGTCAGAGTTGGAAGGGACCTTAAGGAAGATCCAGTTCCAACTGCCCTGCCATGGGCAGGGACACTTTCCACCTAGATCACATTTGCCAGAGCCATATTCAGCCTGGCCTTAAAAACATTTAGGGATGTGGCATCCACCACCTCCCTGGGCAACCCGTTCTAGGGTCTCACCACCATCATGGTGAAGAACTTCTTCCTAACCACCAGTCTGAATCTAACCACTTCTAGATTTGCTCCATTCCCCCAGTCCTATCACTACCCAACACCCTAAAAAGTCCCTCTCCAGCTTTCCTGTAGGCCCTCTTTAGATACTGGAAGGCCACAATAAGGTCACCTCGGAGCCTTCTCTTCTCCAGATTGAACAACCCTGATGCTCACAGCCTGTCCTCATAGGAGAGGTGCTCCAGCCTTCTCTGGACACGTTCCAGCATGTCCGTATCTTTCCTGTAATAGGGGCTCCAGAACTGGATGCAGTATTCCAGGTGGGGGTCTCATGAGAGAAACATATCCAGGAGGATTTCGAATACCTCCAAAGATGCAGATTCCATAGCCTGTGGTAGACTGTTCCAGTGCCCTGCTACCCTCAAAGAAATAATTTTTTCATTCTGCTTACATGGAACCTTCTCTGTTCCAGTCTGTGCTCATTGCTCCTTGTTCTGTCATTGAACACCAATGAGAAGTCTGGTTCCATCCTTCTGACACTCCTCTTTAGATATTGCTAGGCATTAATGAGATCTTTCCTCTGTCTCCTCCAGGCTAAATAGCCCTCAGCCTTTCCTCATAAGGCAGCTGTTCTAATAAACCTTTTCTTCTAAACTGTAAAAAAAAAAAACCACCAGGAAGGCATAAAGACCTTGAAAGAGAAATTATGCAAACATTTCTTAATTTTTAGATGATATACCAATAGTATTCCCAGTTCTGTGCCTAGTCTCTCTGACCACATCCTGGCTTTTTCTATCCAGCCATGGATGTTGCCAAAAAGGGTTGGAGTGACTATGGATCAAAGAGAATAATTTATTTCCCTCATTGATTTCTTTTTACCCCTAATAATGAAATCTTAGTTTAATCTTAAAACAGGGAGTTTTACAGCCTTTCTAAAACACCTTCAGAAACTTTAAGAAATACTCTCAATCTGTGTTTTGGGGTTTGACTTCATCCTATTGCAATAATTCCTACAGGTTAACATTACATTCCACGAACCAGTATTTCCTGCAGCTGCTCTTTTTTTTTCTTTTTTCTTTTTTCTTTTTTTTTTTTTTTTTTTTTTTTTTTTCCATTTATAGCATCATAGAACTTGGTAGAACACTAAGTTTATTTAGCTTCATCCCTTAACACACTGACAAGCCAAGGACATAAATACTACCATGACCACATTCAGCGCAGCTCAGCAATACCAGGACCTTGAATTCCATTGCAACATAATGTTCTTGAAGGGAAAGTGATACTGTGTGCTAAAGCAAAATGCTAGGGACACAAACAGAAATACAAGTGGAAGCACCTACCTCATGAAGTTCAACAAGAGCAAGTGCAGAGTCCTGCACCTGGGGAGGAATAACTCTCTGCATTAGTACAGGTTAGGGATCAACCTGATGGAAAACAACACTGTGGAGAAGGACCTGGGAGTGCTGATGGGAAAAAACAAGTTTGTTATGAGCCATCAATGTGCCCTCATGGCCAAGAAGGCTGACAGCATTCTGGGATGTGTTAAGAAGAGTGTGGCCAGCAGGTCGAGAGAGGTTCTCCTTCCCCTCTACTCTGCCCTGATAAGGCTACATACAGAGAATTGTGTCCAGTTCTGGGCTCCTAAGTTCAAGAGAGACAACAAACTACTAGAGAGAGTTCAATGGAGGGCCACAAAGATGCTGAAGGAATTGAAACATCTGTCTTAGGAGGAGAAGCTGAGACACCTGGGGCTGATTAACCTGGAGAAGATTGAGAAGGGGTCTTATCAATAATTATTGATATCTAAAAGGTAGAAATCAGGAGACTTGGCTTGGCTCTTTTCAGTGGTGTCTTGTGATAGGATAAGGGACAATGGGCACCAACTAGAACATGGGAGGTTTCACTTAAACACAAGGAGAAGCTCCTTTTCTGGGAGGGTGCTGGAGCACTGGACCAAGCTGCCCAGATAGGTTGTGGAATCTCCTTCTCTGGAGACTTTAAAAACCTGTCTGGGCACGATCCTGTGCAATCCTGGGTGATCTTGCTCTAGCAGGGAAGTTAGAGTAGATGATCTTCAGAGCTCCCTTCCAATCCTTATCACTCTGTAATTCTGTACATAGTCTGTGACATTATGCTAGATTACAGCAAAAATTCAGCAGTGACCTGCTAGTGTGGGTGATTTACTGTATACCGAGTGCATCTTTACTGATGCAGGTGAGAGCTGACAGATAGTAATCTGCTATTTTAAAAAAGTTCGGCTTTATTTTTTTTTTTTTTTTTTTTTTAATCTCCAATGCTGCCAGGTACATTGAACCAGAGCAGAAGTCTCATCTGCACTAGCAGATGAGTTTTGCTGGATATTGCTCGTCAGGCATCATTCTGAACAAGACAACAACAACATGAAAGGACCAGCACTCCAGAGCATGACAATTATACACTACTGTTGCACTGGAAGTGCAGCTATAAAAGCAGTGGCAGAAGTCTGTGCTGCGTGTGCTGGTGCAGCTGAGAGGTAGCTTGCTATAATAAGTCAGTTCCCATCCCAGAAACATCTGACTCCTTCAACACTTTTTTT
>VWZI01012362.1:24242-109130 GCA_013396835.1 Psilopogon haemacephalus | reverse complement strand
CCCCTTTCTTTAGAGAAGCAGACTGAAGGACCAGGTGTTTTGGTCAGGGCTGTAGCCCATTGTTCTGAGTTTGCTAAGGGTACTATTTCTGAAAGCTTTGCTGGTGGTCAGCTGGGGAGGAGGGGGGAGGGGGATGTTGGTGCAGTCTCTGCTGACCAACAAAACCTCTGCTTGAAAAGCAGCTCACTCAGTTTTCTGACCATTCTTTCAATAGAATCCTAGAGTTGTTTTGGCTGGTAAAGACCTTTAAGATCATTGAGACCAACCAATCTAACTCTTCCAAAACTGGTGCTAAACCATATCCCTTAGCACCACATCTCTGCATCTCTGAAACGCCTCCAGGGATGGGGGATTCAACAACCTCCCCTGGGAGGATGTTCCAGTGTTCAAGAACCCTTTCAGTGAAGAAGCTTCTGCTAATATCAAACCTAAATATCCCCTGGCACAGCCTGAGGCCATTCTAATATTTATGTAATTACTATCTAGGAAACTCTTTTCAAGGGTTGTTTTGTCATGACAGCAACTGTCATTTATCACCCCAGAAAAGTAATGCCCACAAATGGCAGCAGCACAACTCTTTACACATTAGCTCCTTTTTACAGTAAAAATCTCTAAAAATTAATTGGCTGGTTCATGAAGGAGCAATAAACCTCCACAGTAGGGTTAATTGTGCAATAGTCTATATCAGGAGCACTGAGCTTGTCTGGTTTTCTGAGTCAATCTGGAACTCATTGCATGCTGTGGGGGAGAAGGATTAGGAGCCTGTATAACTTTACACTCGTCGAAGTTCCTACAGATGCTGTTCTTATTCCAGCAATGTTCTAAATGTGTTGAGTATTCTGGAAGCTCTGACATTCAGCTGGATGGTGCCCTTCTCTTCTGAGCTAGGGTGACTTCTGTGGGCTCCTCTTGGATGTTTTTACAAGCACTCCCAGGCTCTGCTAGACCATGTCTCCTCTTGAGCATCCAGCACCCTACACTGCAGGACACCATTTTCTAGCTGACTTATTGCAGCAGTACTGCAGACACACAGAGCTGGACCATGTGGGGCTATTAGCACACAGAGTACCAGCCCTTCTTCTGGGTGATGGTCTAGCCAAAAGTGAAACTCTTAAGACCCTTCCAAAGCCAAATTATTTTATGATTCTATGAAAAGGACAGGCTGCCTATACTAATTCTCAGTGAAGATGCCTGTGCCTGGAAAAGGCTTTTCCTTCCAGACTACACAGATGACAGACCTGGGGCAGGCTGCATCACCACAGTCTTGTTAGTGCTTCCTTAGTAAGAATCAGGGGGGCCCAAGGGGTTATGGGAGGGGTGACGATGCCTTGAGTTGCTCTTCCTACCTAATCCAGTTTATAACATTTCCTTTAACATTCAATCAAGTAATTGCACATTAATATAGTTGCATTTTAAGTTGGTGTATCTGGATCTGGAGCAGGCAGAAAGGAAATTTGCAGCCAGTTTGTACAGAATAAAATTTAGCAATTGGAGGTGGGGGTATAATTACCTGCATTTGCCTCTTCCAGTAAAGCTGAAACAAGTTACAGTGCAATTAACCCTGTATAAACTTATGCACAGGCTGCCAACCATCCAAATCAGTGTTATCACTGTCCTCTGTGGTTTATATTATGTTGCTGTGCAAAGGTCTGTGTCCAGAAATATTCTTATTAATCAGGAAGACGTACGTGTAGAAGCACTAGAAGAACATGAGAGCAAGGATTCAAAGAATGCAGGTAGTGACAGCCAGGGACATGAGAAACGGCTAAATACCAAGGAATGTGTTGCTTTCACCCAAATCACAGCAGGGATGGTTCAACAGCAGTAAACCTGCAATCCAGTAAAAGGAACATGACAGCACATTGTGTATGCCGCTTCTCTTACTGTAACCTCAACCCGCAGCCAAGCTCTGCTACAATGCTACTCAAAATGAGGAAGAAGGCAACATGAGATAACATCACCCAAGATTTTCAATGGGTAATTAAACCAAGATTCCAAAATGAAACCTCAATCCTTGTGACTCCTGAAACACATGGCTGGACTCAGTCATCTTAAAGGTCTTTTCCAACTGAAACAACTCTGTGATTCTATGGTTCTTTATGAAAGACCTGTCCAAAACCCAATGCACTGTCATCAGTGAAAAGAAAGCCAGAAGACAATGATGATTTGAGGGAAATCACTCCTTGCCTACAAGTTATTCTTCCCAGAACACTTAGAGACATCCATTTGGGAACTTGTCAGTCCCTTGTGTGCATCAGCAGTGTCAAGTTTTTTTGAAAAGTAAATAAAAATTGCTCAAAATTCTGTAGTGTCTTGTGCTTTTTCTTTCTCTTTTTTTTTTTTTTCACAAGTTCCTACAGCTGTAGTAGTTGTCTACAAAATACTTCAAATCTTAACTCTGTGAACATTACAGTCGAGTTTTACAGAAGATCAGAAGGAACCAACATACAAATTCTATGAACTGAGAGAAAAGAAGTAAAAAGTAAAAGATTGTGCAAAAGGAGGTTGAGTGAGCCTGAAGAAAACTACATGAAATTGAAAAATAAAGTGCATGCATCCAAAACAAGAAAGAACTTACCACAGACACACAGCAAAAGGGACAACGCAGAGTACATAAAGATGTTCTGTGAATAACTCAGATACTTTTGGATAATGAACAATGACCTGTCCTCCTTTTTCAATGGAGAATTTCAACCAGTCCAAAGGAGCTTCTAAACACAAAGTGAAAAACTCCATTCACAGAAATTAAGCCTTCCAAAGAAAATGTATTCACTTCTTAAACATAAAATGTGCTTCCTTAAATTAGTTGCTTGTACTGTATACAGTGTTACGTACACCGTGGCTACTGCTCACCAAACATACATGATTAAAATCACATCCAATCATAGAAACACTAAATTGGGGAGAGACCTCTAAGATCATGAAGTCCAACCATCAACCCAGTGGCACCATGCCCAATAAACCATGTCCCAAAGTGCCACTTCTGTGTTCAAAAAACATGGGGAGTCCCTGGCCAGCCTGCTACATTGGTTGACCAGGTCTTCCAGCAAATAATTTTTCCCTAATATGTGACCTAAATTGGTTATGTTGCATAAGCATAAATGGTTCTACGCTATGCTTTGTTGTTTTTTCTCTACTTAGGAGGACACAAACACCACAGTGTGTTAGAAGTTATCTTAGCTGTCTGTCCCTGTAACAGGGCATCTGGGAAGCATTTTCTGTCACTACCATGACTGGTGAAGGAAATAATTTAATTAAAAGAGCCTCTAGAGTTAAAAACTTGTTTAACAATAATTCTTTATTTATCATACCTGATTTTTGTTTCATGTATATTAATGCACAAAATCCAAATTTGAAAGTCTGTGTTTGCCACCATGTAGGATGTTGCTAGGACGTTTGGTAATAGCATAGGTGTAAGGGCAGAAACAAGCTGTCTAACATGCCTACAGTTCAACTTGTCAACTAAGGCTTAAAAAGAGTAAAATGTTACAGGGGCAGAGTTGGGGAGCAAGGGTTAGCTGTCATATGGCCTTACTTCTTTGCCTTTTTCTTTCTAATATGTGGGTCATACTCCCCTTGTAAGTATAAGAATGGGCCCTGATAGCTGACGTGAAGGGATCTGCTGATGTTCTTGTTCAGATCTAAGCTATTCAGTGTTCATTGTATTGGCCTCAATGAACAATACCTATGCAATGCAGGCATAGCTGTCTACAAATCAATGTGGCCTATGACCAGTGCAGTTTGACATCCCTTGGCACTGAGTTTCAACACTGATTTACTTTTTACAATATGCAATAAGCTGTGAGGAAAAGCTACAGCAAGTGAAGGGAAACTCAAGAGGAATATGAAGTAGCTTGACAAGCTGAATTTAGCTGTGGAACAGAGTCACAAGTCTAAAGCTGCAGAAAGTTAAGGAGTTACAAAATGGTAGGAATGGGAAAGGACCTCTGAAGACCACTCAGTCCAATCCCCCTGCTAGAGGTGCATCAACTAGTGTAAATCTTACAGTAACACATACAGGTAGGTTTGGAATGCCTCCAGAGATGGAGACTGAAGTCCTTCAGGAGCAGTTCTGTGTGGGCTGTCAGCTAGATGCCCAGGCCCAGTGCTAACACTATTTTCCATGTCTCAGTTCAACATTTCCACAACAGAAGAGGCACACAGCATCCCTGAGTTGCCCCTACAAATCCATCTGGGAATTCACAATTTTAACCGAGCCTAAATTCAAACCGAAAAAATTCTCTAGGTTCATCCATCCATAATCTCTATGTTTTTTCTCCTTTCAGCTGTTGCCACAATTGTGCCACTGGGAAGTTTTTTCATTCGGTTCTCAACTACTTTTATCCATGTTTCCCAGAATGCTAACAGCTGCAATGCAAGGACATTATTTATGATTTCTAAATATCATCTTCTAAAATATCTCCCAGGCTGGAGAAGTGGTAACCCAGTAAATCTCACTGAACCAGAGCTGCCTGTAGCGATCCCAAAGTGTCCAGCCATCCATTTCCTTATTTCCTGACTTCACTGGCTTGTCACTGCACTTTTTCAGATTTCTTTTTTGAGCTCTTTTGTTTTATTTTTCTTTTTCTTTTTTTTTTTTCTTCTTTCTTCACAGCAAGAATGGAAAGAAAAATGTTAGTAGGTGCTGCACTCAATCCCTGAAGAGGAGTTGCAACAGAAGCCTCTTATCTAGCCTATTTTCATGGTGTAAAGAGGAAAGAACTTTAATTCTGTCTTATATGCTGTCCGCAAACTTGGGCCTGGTGTTCCCTGATCCAGCAGCCCCTGAAAGAGAGTCTGGAGTGACATGGACAGCCTTTCTGGTCCAATCTCAACATTCCTTCCCTTCCTGAGTTTTTCTCACCCACTTAGGACTTTGTGCTTTCATAGAATCACAAAACAGTTTTGGTTGGAGAAGATTTAAAAGTCACCTAGCTCAACTTCCCTGCAGTGGCAGGGCACATCTTAAACTAGAGCAGGTTGCTCAGAGCCCCATCCAACCTGACCTGGAACGTTTCTAGGAATGAAGCATCTACCACTTGAGACAGGTACACACTTTAGGGTGAATGCATTTTTAGTGCTGCAAATGACAACTTATCTTCAGCATGAGAGTGAGTTAAATGCTCTTCTGCAAACTTTCTGGGCATTCATATATAAACAAAGACTTTCATATAGCAATAGGAGATAATTCTAGATTTTTTACAATACATGTTGATTAATTTTTAAGAGACATTTTGCTGCTTTATATAGCCAGAATCATATGTACAACCTCCTTTTTGTGATAGTACTAAAAAATTTATCCTCTACTCTTGTCCCGGCATAGAATGACGGATCACCCCAGAAATTAATCCAATTCCTGGGCTCTCTCCTCCCTCTACTGTTAAAAGGTTTGGTAGGGGGTGAAGGGTGGGGCATCCCAGGTGGCCTTGGGACTCAGGGTGGGAACCTCGAGATGCCCATATACGTCGAACCTCAAATCAATTGGCCGGCCGGGAAATGTTGGACGCCTGATGGACAGCTTCGTTCGCCCTGCAGGGTACTTAAACGGGTCAGCAGCCATTTTTCTTCTCTCTTCTTCCCGCTCTCCTCGTTCACCGCCACCCACGCAGCAACTGGGAGAAGCCCCAGCCACGTGCGCGGCAGCCGGCAGCAGGCAGCAGGCAGCAGGCAGCTCTCCTAAGCGGCAAGGCTGACCCTTCTCTCCCCTTTCTAATCCCTCTCCTATCTTCCTTAAATCTATCTCCCTCCTTCCGCGGTTTTCCCCTCGGTTCGAATAGGAGCGTTTTCCCCCCTTTGCCTCGTGCTCCCGCGGACGTTCATAGGCGCGATCGGGATTTGTCTTGCGTATAAGCTCTCTGTTTTCCCCTGTCCTGGTTGTTAAACGTTTATACCTGACGTTTAAGCCGTATTCGTGTTTTTTCTGCCGACCGAAACCCAAAGAACCGGCGAGGAGGGCATCGTTCCCCCTCTCGTCCCACGGGATATTGCGTTTGATTAGCTCATCCCGTGACAACTCTCCATGCCAAAACTGTTAGAAAATAACTATGTAATCTCTGTACTCTCTTGGTGCTCGAGACAGTGTAGCTGCATTTCTAGGAATTCTCATCCCTGAAGGTGTTTATAAGGTGCAGAGATGTGATGCTGAGGGACATGGTTTAGCACCTGACATGGTTAGATAATGGTTGGACCTGATAATCTTAGAGTCTTTTTCCAGCTGAAATGATTCTATGATTTTACTGAACAAAAGCTTTGGCCTTGGCCATGCACACCCTACACTAGTCTCTGCTCCATTTATTCAAGGATTGTAACCACCAGTGGAAGTGATGACAAAGTCCCCATCTCTGCCAGTATAGTACTGTGTTAAAGGTGATGATGCTCGATTTATACTTTCCAAATTTGAGTCAGATGGGAGGAAGAGCATGCTGTGTGCTGACTGACAACCACGAAGCATAGGTAGTCTGAGCTAAATTTCTCATGTCATTGTTGCAACATCACCCAGTCAGGCAGACTTAGTGGGAGCAAGCTTAGTATTTTAGCACTGACCCATGCCAAGGCGGTGGTGGAAAAGTTTCCAGCTGGATGCTGCAAAGGCTCTGGATTGCACAGGCAGGAAAACTTGACCATTGCATGCTGCTCCAAAGCAGTCTTACTGATAGCCAGCAGAAATCTCCGGGGCATAATTTCCAGCTCCTTACCAACATACAGAGCTGAAAAGTGCACCCCTGGAAACACTGTACCTTTGCCAAGGGTGCTCTTCAGTTTAGGTTTAGCCTCCCTCTGTGTGCGGATAAACACTGCACTGTGCCAGCAGCTGTGAGTAGGTGAGCAGAGAGAAAGAGACAGTTGTCCAAACAATACGGTATGAAGGGCTGGGGGAAAGGGGATGTTGAAAATGTAAAGGACATTTACGTTAAAGGAAGGTGTGAGAGATGTAGGAAGAGCCAAAAAAAAGTGAGTACTTCAAGCAGCCAACTTAAACAAGACACAATGGGGGCCAACTTTGCCTTCCAGGCATTTCACAGGCCCAAGCCCTCTGGTTCAGGAGATGCTTGGGGGGAGAACCATGTGTCCCTCCAGGTCTTATTTAACTTGGCCAAGTGTTAGGAATTTTAACTCTTTTGTGACTTGCCAGTTTCTACTCACATATTCTCTCTCTTTTTTTTTTTTTTCTCTCTTTTATTTCTTTCTTTCAGAGTGCTTTTTGTTGGATGGGTTTTAAATCTTTTTGGAGACAAAAATTTTCTTTCTATTTAGAAAAATAACCAGTGGAGGTAAAGCGTGAAGTCATTTTGGTCATAGTATCTCGGAGAAAAATAGATATGGTATTTTGGAAGGAATTTGAAAAGAAAACATAAAGCCTGATGGGATTTAAATGTTGAAAACCAAAAATTCAGTCTCACCCCCTCTTTTTCCTCTTCTCATTCATGAGGTCACCATTTCTCATCTCACAGCCTATGGCATCTTGCCGGGATCCTGAGGCAGCCACTAGAAAAAGTGGTCTTGGTCCTGTGAGCACAGAACAGGATCAAAATGGCCTAAAGACAATAATCAGAGCAGTTGTTCAAAGCTACAGAGAGAATCTTTGTAGAACCATAAAGAAAGAAGACATCCAGATAAGGCAGGCAACTTTTCTTGGCCCCTAATGCATAAACTAGATGAAAATGTGTGAAACAGTGAATGTGCATTGAAATAGTCACTGCATTGTGCATGCATGCACATATGTATGTGTACAAAGGATGGGAAGCAGGAGAAAGGTCTCTGAACATGCAAGATGTAGCAGCCCTAAGGTTCAAAAAGTTTAATTTTAATCCTACTTGCAAGCACTTCATTCAGCAGGCCAACCATCTGAAGAGGGAGGACTAACACCACTGACATCTCAGCTCTACTCCTGCTTCTGTGGCAAACAGGGACCTGGACAAGATTGAGTGGGCTTATGTGAACCTCATGAGTTCACCAAGGCCAAGTGCAAGGTCCTGCACTTGGGCTGGGGCAATCTCCAGTATCAACACAGGCTGAGGAATATGGGATTGAGAGCAGAACTGCAGAGAAAGACTTGGGGATACTGGGGTATGAAAAGGCAGACATGAAATGGCATGGTACACTCATAGCCCAGAAGGCTGTCTGTATGCTGGACTGCATTAAAAGCAGTATGAACAGGAAGCTGAGGGAGGTGATTCTGTCTCTCTCTTCTAGCTCTAGTGAGACCTCACCTGGAGTACTGCATCCAGCTCTGGAATCCTCAGCACAAGAAGGACATCCTGCTGGATCAGGTCCAGAGGAGGGTCAAAAATTGTAGAATCATACAATAATTTTTGTTGGAAAAGACCTTTAAGATCATTGAGTCCAAACATTAGGAAATTCTTCCAATTCTGGTGCTAAACCATGTCCCTCAGCACCACATCTCCGTGTCTTCAAAACACCTCCAGGGACAAAAACACCTCCCTGGGGAGCCTAGTCCAGTGTTTGAACAGAATAGTTTGGGTCAGAAGCAACTTTTAAAGGTCATCTAGTCTGACCACTACTGTGCAGTGAGCAGGGATATCTTCAACAAAAGCAGAGGCCTCTCCAACCTGGCCTGGAATGTTTCCAAGGATGAGGCTTCTACCATCACTCTGGGAATCCTGTGCTAGTGTTTCACTTACGCTCATCATATAAAAAGTCTGCCTTCTCTCTAGTCTAAATCTCTCTCTTTTAATTTAAAACCACCACCTTTTGTCCTGTTGTGACAAAAGCTGGTAAAAAGTCTGTCTCAGTCTTTCTTACCAGCCACTTTAACTACTGAAAGGACACAGTGAGCTCCCCCAGGAGTCTTCTTCAGGCTGAATCCCAACTCAGCCCCTGAGAGGTGCAGCAGTTCTCTGATAGACAACAGTGACAAAGTGAATGCCCTGAGTCTTAGCAAAGTCAGACTGCAATGAAATTATTTCTAGTGTGCATTTCTGAGTTCTTTTGCTGCTGTTTAATTCCAGCATAGACATGAGTTGAAGATGGAGTTTTAAAATGTATTCTCGTGTCATTTTCCTCAGTGCAAGAAAGAAGAGCTCACTACAAAGAAAAATGTGTGCCCGTTAGAGACAGATCTGTTTGATGAATTTTGGCTCTGGTTCTGAATGGTCTCTGAGTAAAATCCACAGCACTGAGTCAGTTTGACTAGATGGGACAGGCTTCTGAAGTAGGGGACAGGTTAAGACAGCACCAAGTACACTCCCAGTGTTGTGTCCATCCTAGTACAGAAGTCCATATGCCAAAGCCTGCAGACAAAGTCTTCAGTAGAAGTCTCAAGTGCTTGTGTCAGCTACAAATGAGGAGCATACTTCATCTCTCTCTACACTTATAAAGCTATGTATAAAAATAATCTTTAAGTGATTTACAACCATGCTGACTTTGTTGCTCAGCATAAGACAACCTCAGGCTGTACCTGACAAGACTTCCAGACTACCACGGATTTAATCACCTCATTCAGTATCATGTATGAGGATCCTCTTAATTTTCCTTTTCAGGTTGAAATCCACCACCAATCGTGTTCTTCTTAGCTCCTTAAGAGCAAACAGGTATTTATTTCTGTGCAATGCCATGCAGTACCTTGGCTTAAAGCTGCTCCATATACCTGCTGGACTACATACTGGGATTGTCACTCAGTTTTGTGGTTGTTTCCAGTATCTATGAAAGTAACATAATTTGATTTTTATTCTTTTCTAATTCTCTACTGCTCTGCTTCTGGGTCAGATGGATTTCTTCAGTCTTGTAGCCATAGATATTTTCCTTACACTGCTTGCTGTGTAGGGATGAGCGCAGAGTGTCTGGCTCTGACACTGACAGATCTCACACTGCTCCCAGGGAGATGCCCAAATGTTACAAAGATGAACCATATGGGCAGCTCCAGCACTCGAGGCCATTAATAGGAATTTTTAAGCAACTGTGATTGATGGGGCAGCTCTTACAAGTCTGAGATCAATGAAAATGCAACTTGATCTTTTGAACCCAACTCCTTAATTTTTTTGTTCCTTTTTTTTTTTTTTTTTCTTTTCCTCTGCAAAGAATCCCATAAAACCATTTCTGTGCAGACAAAAGCTGTCTGGGACACTTCATCTGGATTTGTCATGCATTTTCATCTTGCTCTCTTGTTTGCTCCAGTTGCAGTTTCACATGCAGCTTGGTTTTAAGCCTTCATGATTTGTACAGACAATGCAAGATCACTTTTTTTCTATACTTGTGGTTGGTCACTGTTTTCAGGGTATTTTGTTGACACTCATTAATTTTCATTTGTTTTCAATTAAAATGTTTAGAACTTGGACACCAGGAAGAAAAAAGTGGTAAGAAAAAAGAAAAGCAAAAGTCATCAAGGACAGAGGAAAGGTTGAACAACCTTCAAGAGGAAGTGGGGAGCCTGAGAAAGGAACAAGAGTGAGGACCATGTCTTGTGAGTCTTGTATTACCTGATACTGATATTTTCACCTCAGGATCTGCTAACACAAATCAACAGACTCCAAGACAATTTCATCTTCCAACTCTGGGACAGGCTACCCACAGAAGGGGTGGAATCACTGTCTCTGAAAGTATTCAAAGAAATGTGTGGAGATGGTACTTCAGCACATGGTTTAGTAGGCATAGTGGTGCGAAGTTCACAGTTGACTTCATGATTTTGTACATCTCTTCCAACCTTAACGTTAACATTCCCACCTTAAGATTTTCTGCTAGACTCTTGGCCAACAGATCAGTTACTCCCATTACCTTTGTATTTAGCCAGTCATCAGCCAAGATGTCAATAGTTCTCCACTGACTGGATGATCCTAGAAAAGTGGCTGGTGGAGCACTTAAGAGAATGACCCTAGACAGGCAGCTCCTTAGAAAACCAAGCAGGGAATTACAGAGAGCTTGTGGAGCAAAGAAAGCAAATGAGAGTGGCTTGGGGAGCTGCAGTTAGCTAAGATCACAGCTTGGAGACATACAACAGGAGTTCAGGTTTCAGGAAGGAAGAGGCCAAAATACAGGCAGCAAGTGCTTGAGGGAGCACAGACACAAACAAGGAGAGAATGATTGAGAACATGAAGGTAATGGGCAGCCTTGGCTGTAGTGACCACAAGGTCACTGAGTAGAGGATCATATGCTGTAGCAACAAAGCCACAATCAGGATTGCTATAATGGACTTCAGAAGAGCTAACTTTGGCCTCTTTGAGGAACTGCTTGGAGAGGTCGTGTGAAATAGAGACCTAAATGATAGGGATGCCCAATATTCATGCATCATTTCCTCCCAATATTCATGCATCATTTCCTCCAAACTCAAGATTGGAGCATCCCAAAGAGTATGAAGTCAGGTAAGAGAGCTAGGAAACCTGCATGGTGGAGCAGGCACTTAGTGAATAAACTTAAGTGGAAGAAATAAGTTTATATACACGGGAGTATACATGCATGGAAGAAGTGGCTAAACACCTGGGAAGAATACAAGAGTGCAGAGAAAGCTAAGGTCTCCACAGAACTAAATCTGGCTAGGGAGATCAAGGACAACAAGAAAGACTTTATCAAGTACATTGCAGGCAAAAGGAAGACTATAGGAAATGCGGGCCCACTGCTGAATGAAGTATGTGTCCTGGTGACCAAGGATACAGAGAAGGTGGAGTTACTGAATTCCACTTTTGCCTAGGTCTTCACTACTACTAAAGACAGCCCCCAGGAGTCCCAGACCTTCAAGACCACAGAGGAATTGAGGAGAAAGGAATATTTTGTCTTAGCTGGAGAGGACTGGGTTGAGATCCACAGATCCATGGCCCCTGATAAGATACATCCTTGAGTGTTGAGGGAGCTGGCAGAAGTCATTGTTAAGCCACTCTCTCTGCTTGAACAAACTGATGGTCTTTTACAATGGCATAACTAGATGGATAAAAGGGGGGAGCACAGTGGACATGGCCTACATTGTCTTCAGCAAAGGTTCTGGTATACTCACATCCTCGCTTAACAAGTGTGAATTGAATGATTGGGCAGTGAGATGGATTGGGAGCTGGCTGAAGGACAGAGATCAGAAGGTTGTGGTCAGTGGGGCAGAGTCTGTTTGGAGGCCCGTGGCTAGTGGTGACCTTCAGGGTTCAGTACTGAGTTCATCCCTATTCAATATGTTCATCAGTGATCTGGATGAAGTGATGCAGTGTACCCTCAGCAAGTCTGCTGATGATACCAAACTGGGAGGATTGGCTGGCATGCCATAAGTCTGTCCTGCCAACCAGCATGACCTAGACAGGCTGGAGAGCTGGGAAGGGAGAAATCTAATGAAATTCAGTAAGCGCAAGTATAAAATACTGCATCTGGGGAAGAACACCCTTATGTAACAGTACAGGTTGGGTGCTGCCATGTTGGAGAACAGCTCTGAGGAAAAGGACCTGGGAGTCCTGCTAGACAACAGGATGACCATGAGCTGCAGCTGTGCCCTTGAGGCCATGAATGCAAATAGAATCCTGGGAGGCATTAAGAACAGTGGGACCAGTAGGTTGGGGGAGGTTCTCCTCTCCGTCTTACTACACTGGTGAGTCCTCACCTAGAGTACCTGTGTACAGTTCTGTCCATTCCAGCTCAAGAAGGACAAATAACTAGGACAAAGTCCATTGCAGGGCTACTGAGATGGTTAGGGGAAGGAATATCTGTCATATGAGCAAAGGCTGAGCCTGGGCTGATTTGGGTCTGTTTAGCTTAGAGAAGAGGCTGAGCTGGCATCTTATTAATACTTGCACATATCTAAGGCGTGGGTGTTAGAAAGATGGGGACAGACTCTTCCCAGTGGTACCCAGTGACAGGACAAGCAGTAATGGGCATAAACTTGGACAAAGAAAGTTTGACTTAAACATGAGAAAAAACTTCTTTACTTTGAGTGGAACAGGCTGCCCAGAGAGATTGTGGAATCTCTGCCTCTGGAGACTTTGGAGATCCAGCAGGACATGTTCACACATATTCTGCTTTAGGTGATTCTCCTCTGGCAGTGGGGTTGGATTCAATGCTCTTCAGAGGTCTCTTCCAATCACTACCATTCTGTGATTCTGTGATCCTGTGAAACGTGATGCACAGGAAGAATAGAGGGCAGAGTGGTCCAGAGTGAGGATGAGAACAGTAAACAGCAGCAGAGGAGAGAAGGGGAGTGCAGTAATAAGAACAATTGTGAGAAAGGCAGTGAAAGAGCCTTGGAGAGGTGGGGAAAGGAGGACAAGCAAAGAGACAAACAGCAACTCATTCTCTCTAGGAAGTGGAAGAGGAAGAGGAGAAAAAGGAGCCTATGTGTTATGTAGGGTTGACAGCTGTATTTTAGACTTGAAAGAACCACTCATAATCCTGAAGTTGGGAAAATGTTCCTTCAGGTACCAAGACGAACAAAAGGTGAAAGCAGCAAAAGTCATGGGTTTGATTGCATAATGCTTAAACCAATGTTGGTACAAAAGAGATTTGGAGGAGTAGTTGCAGGAGTGGTAGACTCTTGGATTAGTAGTGCACAGGTGGGTTGCCTTCCCTTCCCTTGGCTAGCTGTGAGCTCAAATAACTCAGTGCATGGCTCAAGGTTTTAGAAGAGTGTTAAGACAGGCTGCATGTATTGGGTTTCTAGGAAGGGCGAGGATCTGCTCCCAGAAAACTCAGTTTGAATGCATGTTCTAGAGTATATCAAGCCTTAATAGAGAAAACATGTACAAAAAGTGGAGAGGACTCTTTTGCGACCCCTTCCTGCCTGACTGCCCAGCATAGAGTTGGATACACTTACCCAAATATGACAAATGGGAGCATTCATGGTGAAGGATGCAACACAGTCTCTCAGAATTATACAGCACTTCCAAAACTCTGTGTATCGTTGTTCTTGCTTCTTCTTGGGGCTGCTGGTGCAAGGCTCAGCTGAGAGAGAAGCAGAGAGCTGGAATGAACTTCTTGGTAACGGCATGAGTCTAGGAGGTGGGACTATTCAGTCTGTCTCAGCAGCCTCACTGGTTCCCTGCTCTTGGCTATGACTGTCAAGGAGCAAGTCTGGTTTCAGAGCACACAGCCAACTCAGAAAAAGAGTTGCTGATGGCATTGATGAGATTGAAAGTGCCCAGTTCTTCATCACTTATTAAAAGCATAAAGAAAAATTGAGGTATTTCCATGACCCAGTGACATAGTACCATTCTAGACAGCTGGTCACCAAAGTGATTATGGGAACTTCTGTGACAAAATTTCCAGTGTAGGCAGGTTTTCATTCTAGCTCTGTATGCCTTTTGCTAGGGAAAGAGTTAAACCTTTCACAGAATCATAGAAACCATCCGGTTGGAAGAGACCTCAAAGATCATCCAGTCCAACCTTTGACCCAGCCCTGAAGAGTCAAAAATATACCATGTCCCTAAAAGCCAGGTCCACACACTGCTTAAACACCTCTGAGGACAGCAACTCCACTACTCCCCTGGGTAGACCATTACAGTATCTGATAACCCTCTCAGTGAAGAGGTATCTCCTAGCATCCTGACTGAACCTCCTCTGTGCAGCCTGAAAAGAATGCATGTGAATCTCCATTACATTATCAGGTTTCCCAAAAATGGTCCCTCCAGGATGTGGTCCTGGATAGGCAGAAAGAAGGGTGGTACAGCTGCAAAGGTGGGATGATGAATCCACCACACTCCTCTGGAGCTCACACTGCTGAAAGCAGCTGCTAAGACTGAAGACTTTCATCTTCAAATATGAGTTTCAGTGATGTCACACAGAACATCCACGAAGTGGGAGACTTCCAAGACCTCACCAGGGCATTCTGTAGCACTCATATCTCTGGTTTGCAGTTCATACATGACAAGCAATGCAATCCCACCCAGTGAGTTCTTCCATCAAAAACATTACCATCTGCCAAACGCAATGATCCTTCAATAAGAGGAGTGCCTCAGGGAGCTGGGGTCCTTCAGCCTGGAGGAGGCTCAGGGGAGACCTTATTGCTCTCTACAACTACCCAAAAAGAGGCTGTAGCCAGGTGGGAGTTGGTCTCTTCTCCCAGGCACCCAGTGACAGAACAACAGGACACAGTCTCAAGCTGCACCAGGGGTGGTTTAGGCTGGATGTTAGGAAGAAGTTCTTCACAGAAAGAGTGATTGGCCATTGGAATGGGCTGCCTGGGGAGGTGGTGGAGTCACTGTCCCTGGAAGCACCTGAAAAAAAAGTTAGCTTAGTGCCCTGGTTTAGCTGATTAGGTGGTGTTGGGTGATAGGTTGGGCTTAATGATCTCCAAGGTCTTTTCCTACCTGGTTAATGCTGTGATTCTGTGATAAAAATCTTACACTCATATAGCTGACAGCAAAACCTAACTTGCTCAGATGTGCTTTAAGCTCCAGATTGTGGCAGTAACAATGCTACTAACCAACTGGTTTGGAATTTACAGTCTTTTCTTTGTAACTAATACATGTGATTAACTTTTTCCTTAAAAAGTGGTCAGTGGAGCAGTGAAATATACCAGGCTGGCAGTGTTAAAAATTGGAGGCATATCCCCAAAGAGCAGATGTAGGCTGACAAAAGACAGGGTCAGCTTCTCACACCCACACAGGGCTCTGGACACACAATTTGGCCTCATCCCCAGCTTGCAGCAACAGCTTGGAGAAGTGAACAGCCAGTTCAGTCATTATGACTTCTCAGAGCCTGGCTGCATTAGTGAGGCTGCCAAAAGCCACAAGAAGGCAGCCAGATAGCATCACTGCAGGCTGGCAGCATTTATCTTTTACAACATCTACCAACTGGAAGCCTTTTCATTACCATCCCCCTGCTTTTCTATGTCAACATCAACACAGGGCTGAGCTTCAACAGGAGACCCAAAACAACCATCTGTTGACCTAACTCACCTTCCTCTGTAGACAGTTCCTCAACTGAGCACTTCCTTTTGATGGAGGAACCACGTGAGTGTTTCCTTCATCAAAACAGCAGCCTGGTCTTATACAGTCTCTGCCATTGGTCACACATATTTGATGGCCAAGCTCAAAGAGAGGCAGTGAATGAAGTTAAATCCAGTTGGTGGTTGGTCAGAACTGGTGTTACCCAGGATTGTTCTGGGGCCAATTCTCTCTAATATCTTTATCAGTGATCTGGACAAGGGGATTGAGTGCATCCTCAGTAAATTTCCAGACAACACTAAGTTGGGAAGGAGTGTTGATCTGATTGAGGGTAGGAAGGCTCTGCAGAGAACCCTGGACAGGCTGGCTGGCTGGGCTGAGAGCAAATGCTGGGCTCTGCACTTAGGTCACAACGATTCCATGAATACTTCAGACTTGGGGCACAGGGGCTAGAAAACTGCTGAGCAGAGAAAGACATGGAGGTGTTGATCAACAGTTGGCTGAATATAAGCCAGTGCGTACCCAGGTGGACAAGAAGGCCAGCAGCATCCTGAATTATATCAAGATCAGTGTGCCCAACAAGACCAGAGAAGGCATTGTGGCCCCTGACTCAGCTCTGGTGAGGTTATGCCTTGGTACTGTGTTCAGTTTTGGGCCCCTATCTACAAGGTAGATGAGGTGGTGGAGCAGGTCCAGAGAAATCCAACAACATTGGTGAAAGATCTGGAGAACAGGTCTCATGAGGAACAGTTGAGGGAACTAGAGTTGTTTAACCGGGAGAAAAAGAGGCTGAGTGGAGACCTTCTCTGTATTTACAACTCCCTGAAGGGAGGTTGGGCCCAGGCAGAAGTCAGGCAAAGATGTGGTGCTGAAGGACATGATCTAGCATCAGACTTTGTAGAGTTAGATAATGCTTAGATCTTTTCCAACATAAACAATTCTATGATCGATTCTATGATTCTATGATATCAGCTTTCCCCCAATCATTAGATAAAGGCTAAATGGTTGCAGGGAAGATCCTTTCAGTCCTCTCTCTGATCCTCTGGTTGTTTTTTTTTATTTTTTCTTTCTTTGCTATCTTCTATTCTGTTTTTAAAATTTCCTTTAAAATGATACTGGCTTTCCTACTTAGAGTCACTTTTCTCAAGTTCAGTTAGCCTTGTTGATCCCTGCTGCAAGCGACAACAATTCTCACTGTCTTTTATATATCAGCTTAAGATCCTGATAACAACTGGGCAGGAATGGATATTCCTGGCACTCTGTGTATACCATGCAAGAACTGAAGTACAGCGCTAGCTATGTTCTGCCGTCTTCTGCTCTTCAGCCTTCTGATCGCTGGGGAATGACTCACGGGGAGTACTTGTACTTGGCTTTGGTAAGGTCACACCTTCAGTATTGTGTTCAGTTTTGGGCATCACAATACAAGAGAGATGTGGAAGTGCTGGAGCAGGTCCACAGGAGGGCAACAAAGCTGGAAAAGGACCTGGAGAATAGATCTTATGAGGTGCGACAGAGGGAGCTGGGGATGGTGAGTTTGAAAAAGAGGAGGTTGAGGGGAGACCTCATTGCTGTCCACAACTACAGGAAGGGACATTGTGAGAGGCAATTTGAGACAGAACAAGGGGGAATGGCCTCAAGCTGAGGCTGGGTAGGTTTAGATTGGACATTAGGAAAAAGTTTTTCATGGAGAGAGTGCTCAAGCACTGGAATGAGCTGCCCAGGGAGGTTGTGGAGTCACCCACCCTGGATGTGCTTAAGGGTGGTTTGGATGTGGTCCTTAGGGAAATGGTTTAAGGTGAATCTTGTTGAGTAGCGTTATAGGTTAGACTTGCTGATCTTGAGGGCCTTTTCCAACCTGAACATTTCTGCAATTCTGTGATATGGTCCAAATTAAGTGAATGGGTAAACATTCCTGGTGCTGTAGACTACTCAAGTTTTTAGGCAGAATCTTAATACTGCCTTGCATGTCTGCAAACTCCTGAGATATTTTTTAGTAGGAAGTCAAAGAAAAACTTTGCAAACTGCAGAAATGCTTCACGAGCTGAGGATCTGAACCCTATTTCCATGCTCATTCAATACCTTCTCTAGTGCACCATGGTTAACACAGATGTGAAGCATCACTGCTGTGGACATTTTCAGCCTCTCAATGGCATTTCTCCACTGGCTCAATGCTTGAATCTTTCTTCATCCTGTGGAGCCTGTTCACAATGTTTGCGTATTAAAAAAAACAAACTTTTAAACATCAATGGGACATCTTGGGCTGCATAAGATGTTATATATGTACAAATACCTATTCTCATCTCCGCCTAGAAGAGTAATCTTTACTGTAGGCAGTACTTTTTCAATCCATCCTAAGAGCTTCTCTCCAATCTTTGTCCCTAGAGTTAGGTATATAGTTGGACTTTATGATCGTAAAGGTCTTTTCCACCTCAAACAATGCTATGATTCCATGATTCTGCTACCATCCTCCCCACATCTGCAGCACTGACTGCATTCCTGGACCATCAGCTCTGCTCCTCATCACCAAAAAAATGCTTGGGCATTTTCCAGAATGCATTGAAGTGAACTGCTGAAGAATAGGCAAAAACTGCTTCTGGTGTGGAAACTACTCCTGCACTCAACAACACTTTCTCAGACCTGCTGCTAAGCTTACTCTCCCTACCTCTAGTATGCAGGTGAGACTCAGAAAACTGAAAGGATAAAAGTCTTGGGTCTTCTGTTGCCCATTACCCTAAAAAACTGATTTACCTACTGTTTGGGGGAGTTGTGCTGTTGATCTGGAAGTCATTCTTACTGTGAAAACGTAAATAAATAAATATTTTTAAAAATCCCTAGATCTTCATTCTTTCATTCTAATGGCCCAAGGGTTTCAAAAAAGCATTCAAAATGCCAAATGTGAACATTTGGATTGTCCTTAAATTTTAGCAAAGGCTGGAGGGCTTGCCAGAGGTTTTACTTTCTGTGCACAAGCTGAAGATTCTTGCCAGACTTTGCAAGAGGTGATGCAAGATTTTCCAATTTCTAAATGGGTGAATGTAGGATAAAAATATCAAAATATAAAATTAATGCATTTCATGAAAGGATTCTCTGTTGTTAAGGAATTGGGCTGTCAAACACCTGAGAGCTCCTGGAACTTTTCTCCTTTGTGACCTGAGGCTCTCGGGAAATGACCTTTATCAGTCTAGGAGCGCAGGATCGCAGTGGTGCCAAACTTTCCCTCTGCATGTTGAAGGGCAAGTTAATGGTAAAACCTGCCGTGAATTGTTACTAGTGTCATTATGTCTTTAGATAGAGCATGTACTGTGCATTTTATTCTCTGTAACTCTCTTTCCATAACAGTTAGCTACTGTCTAACAAGGAAATAAAAGTCAGAGGTTTCATGCTTGCAGGAAGTATATCATGTTGATGGGTTTGCATAGTATTTAGAAGGGTTAGAGTTACATTGCAGTGACGCAGTTCTGCAGCACTTGCTAATTCCCTCTTCTCCCCAAATGCTTCCTCCTGGCTCCCACTCTTGCTTGCTTTTGAAGATACCCAATCTGTTATTCCCTTCTCCATGTGCTGTGCAGTTACCAGACCATTGCAGTTTAGCATATTAATGCTGCATTTAATCACAGAATCACAGGGTTGGAAGGTGCCTCTGGAGACTATTCAGTCCACCCCCACTGCTATAACAGATTTGCCCAGAGCAAGTTGCACAGAAATACACCCAGGCAGGTTTTGAAAGTCTGCAGAGAATGAGATTCCACAGCTTCTCTGGGCAGCCTGGTCCAGTGCTCTATCACCCTCAAAGGAAAGTGTCTCATTATCTTTCAGTGAAACCTCCCATGTTCTAGTTTGTGCCCATTGCCCCTTGTCCTATCACTGGACACCACTGAAGAGTCTAGCCCCATCCTTGTGACCTCCACCTTTCAGCTATAGATAAGCATCAATAAGATCTCTTCTAAGTCTTCTCTTCTCCAGGGGGGTGGTTGGGGCCACTTCCCTGGAGCTGTTTAAGGCAAGGATGGATAAGGTTCTGTCCAGCTTAATCTAGGGTAGGGTGACCCTGCCCATGGCAGGGGGGTTAGAACTAGATGATCCTTGTAGTCCCTTCCAACCCTGACTGATTCTATGATTCTATGCTTGACACACTCTTCTTAATGCACCCCAGAAATATTCTATGGCAGATCTCAGGCTGACAGTATGTCCAAACAGGAGTCCACTGCCTGTCCTGTCCTGTCCACAAGCACCAGACATGGTCATCCAGACTCTCTGAATGGAAACTCCAAACATTTTCCTTTCACTGTGTCTTTTCACCTTCCTTCCCCTATCAAAATATTGCTTTCTATTCCCACACCTATTCCAGCAACTGCAGTAAAACTCACCTTAAAATCCCACTTGATTGCCTAGCAAAGCAGAGTGCGAAATGGTCCCAGGGAATTTTGTGTGATGGTGATCTCCACATCAGATGCAGGCTTTATATTTGTCAGATTTGTATTCAGAGTTCAGATTTCACATCCTTACACACACACGGCAGCTTGCTACAGTGCAAAGTGCCTGACCAGAAGCAGCAGAACTGTTGTACCATTTTCAGCTCTGATTCTGGCAAAGTAGCAAACCCTCTCTGATCCACCTAATGGGTGACCCTGGAAAACTCCCTGGAAATGCTCTTTCCTCTTTCCACCTTGAGAGCTGGTTTCAATTGCCCTCCTTTCATAGCAGATGGGGATAGAGGTGGTGACATTAGGCCCTTCTTGGCAGCTCCCTTTTCACAAGAAAGCATGCATTCAATTAGAGGATTTTAATTAAAATACTTTCGTGTAGCATCCTGTTTCCAGGCCCTGCTGTAAATTTAACTTGACATTCTCTCATTTAACAGGTGGGTGAGATTATTCTGAGAGCTGCCAGATGGAAGAAAACAGAAACAGGACTGGCTGGTGAGAAGAATGAAGAGAGGAAGACAGAGAGCAAAAGCAAAGAGTGGGACAGATATCTGCTGCATATCTGTCAATATTTACTATGTAACATGCTATCCCTGTCTGTGATGGTTCTTCACTGCCACATGTGCGTGACTTCTTACATTTCTTTTGAAGGATAAAAGTGGCAAATCCAGGATCAACAGTTGCATTTGATTTCCTTTCCATTTGGACTGGGGCAGTGCAGGAATAACCAGCAAACAGCAACTGATGCAAAATAAATTCTAACCTTAGAGGAAAGAAAGAAAAAAAAAAAAAAGAAGGGAAACAAAACAAAACAAAAGACCAAACTGCACCAAAATAAGAATAAAATCTACCCATTACCCTGGAAACTGGGAAGCAGAGTACCAATTGTGTGGTTGCAGTGATAGCCACGGGAGTGGACAGTTCACTAGCAGTCATTTTGGCAGCTGTATCAGCAACAGCTTCCAGATGCAACAGGTTAAAGGATATGGGAGAGAAGAGTTGTTGGGCTTTTTGTTTGATTGATTGATTTTTTTTTTTTTTGAGGTTAAAACCCAGCAGCTAGCAGGAGCAAGGATGAGGAATGGGGAAAGCTGCCAGCTGGAAGTCTGTGAGGTAGAAAGACTAGAGGCAAGGGATGGCTAGGAAAGAAAATGAAAGAGAGCGAAGTAAGAGAGGAGAAAAGGGAAGGACAGTCTGGGAAAAGGGAAGAAGGAAGCCTGAGGGATTGCTAAGTTCAAGGAGAAGACTGCAAAAGCCATAGAGACAACAAGGTGAAGGATGGGGAGGAAGAGGAACAAAGACTCTTATCCTCTCCTTTTCCCTTTTGAAAAACCAAAACAGAAGAGAATTAAAGGCCAAACTTCAAGCTAATGTGGAAGGGTACCTGCACTGATCTCCTTCCACTGTGCTATGTAGGACTGTAGTACTCCAACCCATCCACCATACAGAATGTGCTGCCAGAGGTGAGACTTCCAGAGCAATGTGGGGTAAAGGCTACCTGAGCCAGTAGAAAGCTGGAGTGCAAGCAAGGAGGATGTTATAAATGCTCAGAAGCATTGTACACTTGCATAACTCATCATTGTGGTGCAACATTTCATGAAGATATAATCCAACCAAAAAGCCTACGCCTAGTATGAAATAGCAAAATATGTAAGCAAATCACATTTGTGATTGGACTTTGCAGTATCATGGGCAAGTACAGTGTCATGTTGATTTGGCATCACAAAAGATTTCAATGTGCACCAAACACAGAGCATATGGTTTCAACTATTCAAACAGGGAAAAAGCTTTATAACCAAGCTGGAAGGAAAGAAAGAAGGAAAGAAGGAAAAGAAGAAAGGAAGAAAGGAGAAAAGAAAGAAGGAAATAAAGAGAGGAAGGAAGGAAGGAAGGAAGGAAATAAAGAGAGGAAATAAAGAGAGGAAATAAAGAGAGGAAGGAAGGAAGGAAGGAAGGAAGGAAGGAAGGAAGGAAGGGAGGAAGGAAGGGAGGAAGGAAGGGAGGGAGGAAGGGAGGGAGGGAGGGAGGGAGTGGAATTTTCTTCACCAACAAGCACAGCCTGGACATTTGTACTTCTGCAGCTTACATCAGAAGTCATTGCACCCAATCAAGTGCTTTGGCCAGTAAACACACTTCTATCAGCCATGTAGTAATCACTCTCTAAAGAGGTTTTAATTTTTTCCATCAGGATCTGCTCTCCATATTACTGCACCAATGGTCTTAAATTGCATCACTGTCCCTTAGTTCTTTACCAGCCATGTCTCCTATTTCTATAATTTTCCCTGGGATTGATGCCAGGCTAATGTGCCTGGTTTTGCTTGAGCAATCCCATTTATTCTCTTGAACAAAGCATTTCTTGCACAGTAATACTTAGAAGCATTGGGAAATGGCCTTTGGAGTTTTAAATAAAAATCAAGTTGCTGTTACATGCAACTGATGATGTGATAAATACATTGTTGCCATCACTGTCATTGAGCCTACCAGTGACCCTTAGAGTAGTTATTAACTCCTTGTCCAGCACAAGAGTGGGTACTGAGCTCTCTCATCCTAGACGCAGGATATTGCTTGTAAAGAAATTACCACCTTTTATTTTTAGCAACTCTTAGAAGTTTTAACACTAGTAACATGAGAAGTCCAGCAAATACTCTCCAGGTTCTTCTCAGCCAGATGTCTGTCATTCCCCGATCTTCAGTGAAACTAGCTAGACCTTTAGCCCACATGCATTCGAATGCTGTGATTCTGAAACAACATTGCCTCTTAGTCTAATACAGCCTCTCTGATGTCTCTCTGCTGCTCTTCCTGCTTGACAAGTTGTAATTGTGAGTTTTAATGTTGTAAGACTTATCCCATTCTAGCTATAAGAACTGCTTCCGGGGCTGATGTCACAAGTTAGGCAATTACCTTGTGTGTCAGTGGAACAGAAAAACATTCCTTTCTTTCAACCACATGGAGACATCTTAAAATTCTGTTGAGAAAGCTGTCTCAAAATCTTTACTTTCACATGTCCCTAGTGAGTGCACAGTCATTCAGCTTAGGTCAATCATAACCTGACTTTACACTCACCTATCTCCTTTGAAAACAGACTGCTGTGGCCAAAGCTCAAGATGAAACAACTGGGAAAAATTCTTAGCATTTTGGATGTATGAATGAGAGTAAGAGTATTTTTTTGGAAGTTTATGTGAACATAGGCTTATTTCTGATGCTATTACTGTAACAACATGGCCTACAGGATTAATTATCCCATAGGCTGACAATTTGTAAACATTTGAACCTTGTTTTATGCTACAGACCACAGCTCAGTCCTCTGCATCTCTCATAGCCTTGTGTTTTCTGAAGGGGGAAATAAAAGAGGGGGGGGAGGGGGATAAAGTGATTTAGGAAGAGTCAATACCCCTGAACAGATGCACCAGCAAGAGATGTGACAAAATGTCAAGTGGAATGTGCCTGAGGGCTTGGAATTTGGCAGTGGAGGCAGCAGATGAGTCCCCAGGATGGCATGTCCCCCAGAGGCCCATCATGCTTTGGTGACAGCTGTGATTTTTATGACCCAGCTTCGATGACAATTTGGGAGGGGTCAGCTCTGCTCTTTTCTGACAGGAATTTGGTTTGTCATCAGATTCTAAAATCTCTCTGATTTATGGCATCAGACACTGCTGGCGTTTCTCAGATGCATGTCCACTCCCCACTCCCTGCAGACTGGGAGGTTAAGGTGCAAACAACATTGATGTTCAAATTGAACTGTTCAGGAGGAAAAGGAAAATGGCAGGTCATGAGGTGACAGAAGAAGCTAGTTTCAAAAATGTCTCATTAAGAGCCCTTCATCTGAAAACAGACAGTGCTCTCTCCACCATCTGAACACAAACTCTTCAACTAATCTCCATGGTTCAAGCAACAGACTTAGGCATGTTGCAGGGAATTAAAAGATAATAGATCCCTAACCGTTGGTACCATGTCTGTTCATATTTCCTAGTGACAAAGGAGCTTCCCAAAGGGGTGGTTTGCTTGCAACAAAAGCTTTGAGTAGGTGTTGAATGCCTCCAGCCACACAAGATAAGGGCCATGTCAGCACAGCACTCCTCAGCTTATCAGCTTCCATTTCGGTGTGACCATGGTGTGCATTTCTGTGGTCACTTAGCACCCAGCAGGAACACATGTGACAGTTGTAGTCAGTTAGGGCACAGGTGGCTTGTGTTTCCCTCTTGAGTTTTCTGGCCACTGATTTTTTTCCTTTTTTTTCAAGCTTGGTAAGGCATAGTAACACAAACAGTTCCCCTGCAAGCCAGGAGACCAAATTCCACCAACAATAGTGTTTAATTCACTTCCTAAGAGAAGGTGTGGTACAACAGGGTAGACTGATTCTGATGACGGTTTCTGATGACAGCTTAAAACAAGAGACAAACATGGTTGCTGCTTTCAAACATCACCTTCTCACTACTTACTTTACAGGTACAGATCTGTTACCAACTACAGGTATTAACTGTCTTCTCCTGGGAAACTCGGTTCTGTTCAGGCTTCCTAGCCTTCATCCCCAGGTATGGGATATTGTCTGTGGAAGTGAACAGAGGTCTATGAAGGCAACCATTCAAACGTCTGAGACGAGAAGAAAGGACTGGCTCTGTAGCAGCCTCACTGCAATGGTGAGAAACACATTAGCCTAAGACTAATGCAGCTGTCATCAAAACATCACTGTAAAGTTCCCAGATGGGTGCAGGAATCCATGGGTACATCATCATACAGAGGGATGAGGGTCTTCTCCAGTAGTCCTCACGAATTCTGCTATAAATGTGGCTGCACAAGCCTGGGACAGAGGCTGGAGACTTGAGGGATCACTTTTTGGGGGAGATGGCAACAAAACGCTAAAATCACTGGATACGCTGTGACCAAAGTGTGTGTGCTCTGTGAGATCAAGAGGGACTTAGTAGTGAGAATTCTCAGCATGGCACTGACACTCTTCTTTCAAAATGCATGTATTGGCTGAGTGCACTACCATTCTTGCTTGGCACCCTCTTACTCTTGGGACTTTGCTTCCTTTTTTCCTTCTTATATTCTGCCACGTGGCATCTTTAGCAATCTAATTAGAAGTTCCTTCCATTCCTGCTTACTCAGGTTCTTTGCACATCTGTAAAGGCATTGTCTTAATGCTTCTCCAGCAGCCCATTGGGTTTTCATGGCAAAAGGTCTAAAGATGCAATTTTCTACTGTAAATTTCTAATGAAGTGAATAAAAATGAAAGAAGAAAAAAAAAAACCACCAACAAAACTATATTCAACTCTTTTGTCATCAAGCTCAGCTTGAAGGAGTTCTAGGCTCATATTGCTCATTGAAAGTTATCTGACCACAGGTTTTTATAGGGTAAGTGCACTCCTTTCCACACAACTTTCCCATAAAATTTGCTTGAGATATTTGGTGAGTTTCTCTTTGCCTAGGCAGAGGAGAAAATGAAAATATCCCCCAAAATAATAAAAGCAACTCAAATCTTTCATCAAAATTCTTTCATCAAAATGAAAAAGCCTGGGAGAATCATGGTAGGGCAACTGCAAGAGGAACCACAACACAGATCCCTGCTCACAAAGGATGCAGGGGATGTAGAGGGTCCCAGGAAGTCTGTCACATCTCTCAGGGACTCCNCCCCCCTGCTTCCCAAACCCCCCCTGCATGTTTTTTAAAAAAAAAAAAAAAAAAAAAAAAAATCTGAGCTGTCACTTGCTGTGGAAATATTCCAGTTCAGATTATTTTTTCCTAATCCATTTACAGTTTTGGTGTATTGAAAAAAAACTTCACCTCAGTAAGAAATGTCAGGCAGAGGTCAGTCAGGATGTCCCAGTACTTNTACAGCATTAAAAAAAAAAAAAAAAAAAAGGTATTTTGTCATGCATTCATCAGGATGAAAAATGTTTTGAAATAGCAGAATTTTCTGGTGAATACAAATTCCAACTGTACTTCTGTAGAGTCAGGGTTATTTTGCCATGGCAGGGCTCTAGTAGTCGTGTTACAGCACTTGTCACAATGAGCTCTGTGTGAGAGATGCATATGGATGGCAGTGGAAATCTCTCCCAGAGGGACTGTTTTTTCCTTTATAGCTACTTGAGTTTATGGTCCAGTTGTCATCCTAATACGCAACTGCCTAAAGTCAGACACAAAGAATCATTTTCGTTACAAAAGACCTGTAAAATCATTGAGTCCAACCATTATCTCACTCTACCAAGTGTTGCTAAACCATGTCCCTCAGCACCTCCCTGGGGAGCCTCTTCCAGTGTTAGAGAACCCTTTCAGCAATTGCTCCCTAAAGACCTCTCAGGATGCTGCATGCAGTTGTGGGACAGCATGGAGAGAGGAGAAGCCAGTGCCACATGAAATAGAATAATAAGGGTTTTATTAATAAAAATATTTTCTCCTGATTTCTAAGCAGCTGAGTTCAATAAGAACAATTCCATTCCCTTCATTAGAGGGATAGCAATGCCAAAGGACCAGGCTTTGGGCAAAATTAGTGGCCAAAGAATTGCAAGGAAAATAAAGGACCAAATGATTACAACTGCTAACACAATCAAAGTTTTGAAACACTGCTCTAAGGGCTCAAAAGCTCTCCAAGCTTCACAGCTGCTGGAATAAGTAACCAGAATTTCAGTACCGTCTACAGACTCCACTACACTTCACAAATTTTTTTCCTTTCAGAAATGTTTTCCAGATTTCCTCTATTTCTGCTTCTTGCCAATGACACAAATACCACAAGAACAGGCTATCTCAAAAGTGTTCTGGCAAACAATTCAGGTGCTGGCTAAGACTCTAATGTGTACTGGCTACATTAGGCTTTTATAATGTGTCAACTAGCCTCTGATAGCTACCATGTGATCATAATGGTTATTCGGTCCAAGCATTAAATGAGATCATAGACTCAGAGAATCATTAAGGTCAGAAAAGACTTCTAAGATCATCGAGTCCAAACATCAACCCAACATCACCATGCCCACTAAATCATCTCCTGATGTGAAAAGCCTGTGCACTTTTTGAGCACCTCCAGGGATGGTGACTCTGCCACCTCCCTGGGCAGCTTGTTCCAATACCTGACCACTCTTTCAGAAACTTTCCTAATATTCAAGCTAAACCTCCTCTGCTGCAACTTCGAGCCATTTCCTCTTGTCTTACGGCTAGCTACTTGACAGAAGAAACCAACACCCACCTCACTACAACTCTCAGGTAGTTGTAGAAAGCAGGAAGATGGAGAAAGCACATGTGTGAAGTGGGAATTCATCTCTGCAACCAAGCTCTTTCAGGAGTACAGGTTCTTTCAGACAACCAAAAGAGGGCCTGCTCTTCACATCCTCAAATCTATGCCCATCACCAGTATCTGTCACTTCTATTTCTTCACCTTTTTTCTATTTCCCAGCATAGTAATGCAAAGGTTGTAGAGACCCTAGGGCAACTTGCATCTTTCCTTGAAGAAGCTAATGGTCACGGAGTCCACTGGAGAAAGCTGATTGTGTCAGAGTAAATGAGCTGCTATGGGGCTGATCAGCCTTAATGAAGTCATGGTTTACACTCCAGTGCCAATATTTTGGAGTTGCACATCAGATATAATTTAATACTAGGTATGACTGGACTTTAGAGAGAGCCTAACTACTCTGTTCTGCATGTCAAATTAACTACCCAGTAGTGAGCTCCCCTGGCTAAATGATCACCCGCTGGCCAGCTGCCACACCACAAAGCTCCCCATACAACCGTCTCAAAAATGGAAACTTGTTATTCTGAAGCTGTCCTGTGAATACCCGTTCTGTCAAAGCTGGAGGGAAGTATTTGGGGCAGGCAGGCTGAGAAAACAGAGAAGTGTTGGGTGTCAGAACTGATTTAAATGGGCTGCAGCTTTGCATGGGACAGATGAAGCTGAGCATCCAGAGGCCAGGAGGTAACCAGGGTGAGGGGCTCAGGGGCTGCACAAAAGATAAGCCTCAGATTAAGAGCCTGGGCCTCTTTAACCTGTGTGTGTGTGTGTGTGTGTATGTGTGTGTGTGTATGTGTGAAATAAAGACTGAGAGGGGATCTTGTAAATGCATACAAATATATAACTAGTGGAGGTTGTGAGGATTGGGCTGTGCTCTTGTCTGCAGTGGCCAGTGACAGGACAAGGGGTAATGGGCGCGAAATAGAACACAGGAGGTTTCACTTGAACTGGGCGTAAACTTCTTTCCTTTGAGGATGCCAGAGCACTGAACCAGGCTGCTCAGAGAGAAGGCTGTATTGTCCCCTTCTCTGGAGACTTTCAGAAGCCACACAGACACGTTCCTGTGCAGCCTGATCTAGATGTACCTGCATGAGTAGGGGTGTTGCACTAGATCTCTGGAGGTCCCTTTCAACCTCCACCATTCTGTGAGATGCCTGAGAGTGTCATTTGATGAAAGAACAGAGTATTGTTTGTTCCCACTTGTCATGTGAGGCTTTCCTAATCTTTACCAGCACTCATAGGTAGTGATCGACTTCTGCTGCTAGTAACTCAATGGAGGTTGCTCCTTGGGGATCTTTCAAGGATGAACTATCAGTTTCAGCTTCAGCAGGCAGCCTTAAGTCAAGACAGCAGTGGAGTTACTGGTACAATGCACAGAGCAGGTAGTGACTGCTCACAATGCCTTTCTGAACATGTTCCACTTCAGGACATGGTTTAATGGGTTGATGGTTGAAATTGATGATCTTAGAGCTCTTTTCCAACCTTAATGATTCTATTCTAATTCTATGATCCTTCTTCCTGACATGCAACCAGGATGTAGTCAGATGGTGCCCAGGAGTCAGGAGCTGGAAAGCAGTAAACTGGTATTCCTTGTCAAGGGTTGAATTGAGTCAAGCCTGATGATGTGCATTCAACACCAGAGATCTCATTATGCCAGCCTCAGAATGAAAGCATTGGCTGGATCAAAGTATCATAGGCTTGAAGTTCAGATTGTAACATGAGTGGCTTCCTGCTGCAGTTGCTGCTTCTGCTTTCTGGGTTAGGTGTGTTGGCCTTTTCTGCTGAACAAGCTGCAGGTCAGGGGGGTGGGGGCGTTGCTGGCTTCTGCTGCTGCTTCTGCAAATATTCTAAGGTAATTGTGCACTTATCTCAATAAATTCCTAATCTCAGCCCAGAGGAGTTTTTATGTTACTTTTCACTTCCATTTGTGTGTGGGGAGGGGTGCCTGTGTGAGCAGGCTGTGTTAACCCAGGATACCTTGATAAAGATGTGACCATGATCTAAAATCACATGATCTTGCCAACCTGAAGAAGGTCTCTAGCCAAGACCCTGCTAAAACCAGGTTTGACCGTGAGAACAAATCAAATTGCTCAGGTCTTGCTCTAGCTGTGTTGCATAATCCTTCTGAGTAGCCCATCTACTTTATTGTCCTCATGGAACTCATTACTTCAGCTCTCTGAAACATTTTCTCTGCTTCTATGCCACCACCAGAAGACCAGCAACAGGGACCACATATTCATGAGAGATGGTACAAAATGCACCACTGTAAGTCAACTGTTTGTCTTACAACCTTTTCACTGGCTATGGGCTATCCGAGCTAGATCACACCAGCTAATGTAACACAACTAGTCTACACCACATTTTTCCAAACTAGTGGCTGCTGTCACCCAGAAATCATGAAGAAAGTTCTCTGGTGTAATTGCAGGGTAAAGCACAGCTGCGTATGCACTGTTAAACATTCACGGTGAAACTTGTGGTCTCAAATTCCTATGTTTGATCTGGGTGTAGGCCATACAGTTCTATGCTCCTTTATCTCAGGATGATACAAATAGATCACCCAAGCAATCAGCCTTCTGTGGAGAAATGTCTTTCCCACTTGAGGGTTCATTACCGAGATGGTTCTTTCACCACTACGGATTCATTATGAACTACATTTAAAAAAAAAAAAATCTCCTTAAGTTAGCCTTCTTATCTGATGCAGCTGCTCAAATTCACATATAAGCTCCAGTCTTGCTTGCATTTCATAGAATCACAGAATCATTAAGGTTGGAAAAGACTTCTAAGATCATTGAGTCCAAACGTCAACCCAACATCACCTTGCCCACTAAACCATGTCTTGAAATGAAATGTCTACACAGTTTTGAACACCTGCAGGTATCATGACTCCACTGTCTCCCTGGATGGCCCATTCCAATGCCTGACCACTCTTTCCATCACTGCATTTTTCTAATATCCAATCTAAACCTCCCTGCTGCAACTTCAGATCATTTCCACTTGTCTTATTTCTAGTTATCAGGGAGAAGAGACCAACATCCACCAGGTAGCTGTAAAGAGCAAGGTTTTCCCATAGCCTCCTTTTCTCCAGACTAAACAACTCCAGTTCCCTCAGCCACTCCTCAGAAGACCTCTTCCCCAGAACCTTCACCAGCTTCATTGTCTTCATTGAACATACTCCCCTCCCTCCATGTCTTCTTTCTACACTGAAAAGATTTGGTGGCTTCACTCAAGAATCACAGAACTTTAGAGGTTGGAAGGGACATCCAGAGATCATCAAGTCCAACCCCCCTTTCCAAAGCAGGATCCCCTAGGGTAGGAATGCATCCAGCCTGGTTTTGAAAGTCTCCAGAGGAGACTCCACAATCTGTCTGAGCAGCCTGTTCCAGTGCTCCAGCACCCTCACTGTAAAGATGTTTGTCATCATGTTGAGGTGAAACCTTCTATGTTACAATTTGTAGCCATTGCTGCTTGTCTTATTGCTGCTGACCACTGAAGAGATCGATCCCATCCACTTGATACCCACCCCTCAGATATTTGTATACAAGATCTCCTCTCAGTTTTTTTCTTCTCCAGACTAAACAGCCCCAGGACTCTCTGTCTCTCTTTGTAGAGGAGGTGCTCAAGTGCCCAGGTCTTTAACTGAGGAGCCCAAAACTGGACACAGTATTCCAGGTGTGGTCTCACCAGGGCAGAGTAGAGGGTGAGAAGAACCTCTTTAGACCTGCTGGCCACACTTCACCTGCTGCATCCCAGGATGCCATCGGCTTTATTTGCCACAAGGGCTTATTGCTGGCCCATGCAGAACTTGCTGTCCACCAGCACTCCAAGGTCTTTCTCCACAGAACTGCTTTCCAGCAAGACAGTCTCCAGTCTGTACTGGTGCTCATTGTTATTCCTCTACTGGAAGTCTGCCAGGATTTCAACCATCAGAAAATTCTCATCTTGTTCATTTGACAGAATGAAAGCAGAATGAAGTAATCATGTGACAAAATTAAATCATTCGACAGAATGAAATAATGTTTGAAACATCAGTAAATGTTTCAAAAATTATTTGTGAATTTTTGCTTGCCCAACAAAGCCAGGTATGGATTATGATCTCTTGAAATCAGAAGCCCAAATGCCATGGATTTCAAACCCAGTAAACTCAGGCATGATTGTGGACTTGCTGCTGGCTTGCATTAATGTTCTGGCTAAGGTCTGTATCTCTGCCTGCAAAATCAAATTATAGAAATGGAAAAGAGTAAATCTCTACCCTTCCTCACACACATGCACACACACCCCACCATCCCTCCTCACCCCAGCAGCTCTGTGCTTTCAGAACAGCAGGTGCAAGTTTCAAGGACAAGTCAAGATCACTTTCAGAAGTGGCCCTTTGTGTCAGGTTATCAGGCAAAGATCATCTTATTTTCCTACCTAAAAGCCTATAACAAGTTCCCACCAGAGTTGCCTCACCTTTGCCATTGGGAACCCTTCTATTTCATCAGTCTGATGCCTGCCTTGCATGAGCCCTGTGACACAAATCTAACACCAGCTCTAAGGGTCTTTTTCTACCTTGATAGACAAGGTAGATAGACAATTTAAAAAAGGATGCTCCTAATGTTTTTCCACATAGCTTATGTGCCTGATTCTTCCAGGCTTTTTAGTGCCTAACACCAGGATACATAAGGTAGCTTATGACTGATGTATTGAATTTTCACCTCCCTACCTCACAGCTTTACTGGTGACATTGAATACCATATAAGTCTGTCAGAGATCCTTTCCATCCTGACATTCTTGGGCGGACAGGCAAAGCCTTTTCAGCATTCCAACCTAATCAATATCCTTGCTGAACTCATTCTGACCTTTGTCTTACCCACAATTTTCAGTCTTTCTCTGTAAAAATATGAGCTGTGTGCAAAGACCACTTTGTTCCTAAAGATGGCAGAAACCATTTCATGGTGTTAACACTGTATATACTCTCTCAAGGGAGGCATTCTCATAGCTTTCTTCCAAGCTAACCTGAGCAAAGCTCTTCCCAGTCCACCAGAATAATAGAATCATAGAATGGTTTAGGTTGGAAGGAACCTCAAAGATCATCTAGTATCAACCCCCTGCCAGAAGCCTCAAAGCAGACAAGTTCAAGAGCTTATTTCAGGGAGATGAGATTTCTTGGTGACCTTCTACAACACAGGAACTTTCCCAGCTTAGCAGTTTTCCCAGAGGTGTAATTTTAAAACACTCCCCTGAAACAGCCCCAGTACAGCTGCTCTGAGAGCATTTCCCAGCCCCATTATGTGCATTTTTATTGGGATTCACAGTGGCACTACCCCACACTGGTTCTCACAAGGAACAAGGCACCCATTACCTCCTCTGTAGCCCTCCTGAATGCATTTCTTCAGGTGCAGGACTTCTGACCTGGTTATATTTCTCAGGCTCCTCACCTTCTGATAGTCCTTTTCATAGATTCCTACACACACACACCACACACCTTTTTTTTTTTTTTTTTATTTTTTTACTTGTTTGCTTGTTTGTTTTTTGGAGGGGGGGTCAGGTCTCCCATTTTCTAAACATCATATGAACTTTTTTCCCCCTGCTGTGTATGTGCTGTGTATTTGGATATATTCACATACATATTCAACTGTTTCCAGCCTAACAAGTGACTTTGTTTTCTTTAATCCTTCAGATCCTCCTATCCTCATTTACTTCTCCATCAATCTTTTGTGATCAGCCGACTTTAATTGGAAATATGTTTTATATTTGCCTTCCAATTATCAGTACAAATACTCAACAGTTGCTAAACTAAAAACAGATCTCTGCATTGAGGGGAAGAAACAGCCCTTTGCTGAAGATGGCAAATACAGTTTTAAGTCTCTTTGTTTCTAATTTTTTTCTAATGTATGCGATAGTGTCTCAGTTTTCAATCAGAATGCAAAAGGTTTTAAAACTCTTTTTGGAAGGAATTGCACCCTACATGAACAGGATTAGCTTTGTCAGCCAGGATTACAGTCTTCTCAATGAGTAACATGAAGTTATTTCAATAGAATCTTTTTTTTCCAGGAAACCTCATTGACTAACACTTAGTGAATTTTTGTACTTTCACTGGGTTTTTTTTTTTTAATTATGTCCCACTGTTATTTTTTCCCAGCATTAGTATCGCCCTAAATGATCTATAACTCCCCCTTTGATGCCATTTATCACTTTAAAATGTCAGCACACTGCTTCCTTAATATTTCACTGGAATCCTTCCAGTTCTTCAAAACCAGAGAAATTACATTGAGTATCTTGAGATCTCCCTGATCCACTTAAAAAAACAAACCTGCTTTGACTGCAAGTTAGGCAGATCTTCTAACTTTGAGATATTTTGACTTTCATAGTTACTGTTTAGGTCAGCTACCACTGGATTGTGACACATCTACCAGTGTACTGCTCTCATGCAAGAGATCTTTTTTTTTGGGGTTACTTTCCAAGATTTGTTCTCCAGGAATCACACAGGTGCTTGGTTCCTTTTGAGGGAAAGATACTCAGTTTAGTTTTTTAAGCTTTCCATATTTCAGTGTCTAGTATGATGGTTATGACCATTTTAGATAAGATTCTTCTCTTCATGGTCATTTTCATGGAAAATCTCAGCTACAAGGACAAACATTCTCCATGGAAGGTCCACATCACACACCAATGTGAGCTATCCTTCATCTTTTGATAACCAAATGTAATATTTTAGTTTTAAAATATTTTCTTTGTTTTATTTTACCTTTTGCTTACAGTCAGCCTGTGGGCATTTCACAACACAAATAGTGAAGAAGCTAATCTGCATTGGATTTCTGAGGTTCATTAAAACAATCTGGCTACCTGAAATTTTAAAGATTTTGTGCATAATTTTAAAGATTTTGGGTATACTTCTTCTATACGTGCTACTGTACATGCACATCTCTATACAGTGTAACTGACATGAACATATTTTTGCCTGCATTGTCAGAATGGCCAACTTAATTTGCTTGGTGTCCTTCATCTTTTACTTTCTTTTTTTTTTTTTTTTTAAATCTTCCAACACTATCCATCAGACTAGGAGACCAATTCTGCATGCCAGCCAATCTAAAAATAATAATTAAAATAATAACCTTCCTTTAGTTTGAATCAACTTTATCTAGCATACTTAAGAAAAGCAGGCACCCCTAGATATCTTTTTTAAATTAACTCTGCTATAATCAACTATGTCACCAAGTACACGAGCATCTAACCAGGCTGTCTTCACCTTCAGTACTCCTTTGGGATCTTCTTGCTAATTTTGATTGCGATCACTCTTCTAAATGGAAATGTGTGTCGATTCTCTACTGACGCAGTGCTTCTGACAGTGCTTCTGCAGTGCCAGGCACTCCAGATGGCCCCTGTGAGATATGGCCACCTCCCCAATCAGTAGACATTAGTTACTAGTCCCATAATGTCTCAGGCATCAGCGCTGCCCTGAGTCAATATGAAACCTGCGTTCTTAACACTTCCTTTTTTCAAAGGCTGGCAACTAGGAAGCGTTGAAAGTACCCTTTAAAATTGTCCTTTTCATAATAAGCATGCAAAATTGCCAAGCAGCTGGTGCATCCGTGGCATTCTTTGAGAGGCTCGAGCAGTAAGTGCAGTGCCTTTTTTAACTGTGAAGGCGACGTTCACTAACCACACCACCACCCTCTGTGCTTCAGTCCCTCTTGTGCTCTTTTGGCCTTTTTCTGTCTTTCTGCAGTTGTCTGTACCACGCGTGTAACAGGACTCCGACGAAGCTGTGCAGCACTTTCCATTCTCCCCAGCAGCATTATGCACATGCTCTGGTAGCTCAGCTAATCCCTCCTATTTCTCGAGAACGGAGGTCACCTCCTGAGAAATGACTGAAGGGAAATGCCAAATACAGCAACACATGGAGCCAGTTGGTGTGAGTTCTTGAACAAACACATAAAAAACAAACATATAAAAAACACATTAAAAAGGAGCTCTCTAGTGGGTGTTCTTTCTTTGACATTTCCAAGTCTATAAAATACAAAGTGACTATTAAAATGCAAAATCCAGGCTTATTTTATCCTGTGGCTGCTACAGGATTGCAACAAGTTGAGAGAGAGGCAGTTTTGCTTGCAATCGTTTTAGATTTTACAGAATGTAGCACAAACAGGGAAGGACCAGGCTCCCCTTAGTTGAGGAATACGCAGCTGACTTACTGGCATTCAGTGCTGGAAACCTCCATGAGCCTCTTCTCCAGTCACAATGTTCTGGGGATATATCCAGAGTAGTTTTCCAACATTCCTCATTAATGTGCTTCAGGCCACAACAATTTTTAAAAACAAATACACCAGAAAAGGCTTTGAGATCAAAGACGAAGGCATGAATGAGAGGATTTCTATGGCATGCTCACCTGAGGTGCTCTAAATAAATCACCAGAGTAAACTTAGGAATGACACGGAATTGGCTTCTGCGTCCTTGAACTTCATGTCCTCATGACCTTCAAGAATGAGAGAGAAGGGGAATACAGGCTAAAGTCATGATCAGCATGGGTAGGACTCTGTCTCTAGGCTAGCCAAGGGTCATCCTGGCCCGTATCAGCAATAGCGTAGCCAGCAGGACCAGAGAAAGGATTGTCCTCTTGGACTTAGCAATAGTCAGGTCGCACCTTGAGTCCCGAGTTCAATTTTGGGCCCCTCCCTACAAGAAAAATATTGAGATGCTGGAGTATGTCCAGAGAAGGGCAACAAATCTGTTGAAGGGTCTGCAGAATAGGTCATCTGAGAAGTGGCTGAGGGAAATGGCATTGTTAAAAAGGATGCTAAGGGGAGACCTTCTCACTCTCCACAACTCCTTGAAAGGAAGCTGGAGGAAGGTGGGTGATAGAACGAGAGGAAATTGCCTCAAGTAGCAGCAGGGGAGGATTAGATTTGATATTTGGAAAAATTTCTTGACTGAAAGTGTGGTCAAGCATTGGAACAGGCTGCCCAGGCGTGTGGTGGGGTCACCATCCCTGGAGGTGCTAAAAAAATGTGCAGACATTTTGCATCAGGACATGGTTGAATGGGCACAGTGATGTTGGGTTGATGTTTGGATTTGATGATCTTAGAGGTCTTTTCTGACCTTAATGATTCTATGTTTCTATGACCTCATTTAATGCTGTAATATAAGTATTTTCCAAGCCTGATGTCCTGTGGTGTGTGCTGACACAGTTGAAGACCACACCAGAATGCAGCTAGTAGGCACAGCCTCACTAAGGCAGGGGTGAACTTCCTAATGTTTTGAAGTGAGAGTCTTAACTTTCATGCTATATAATTTTTAATGTGCTATGTTTTATTTTGTTTTGCTTTATTAAGTGTTAGAAACATCTTCTACAAGTTATGCATTCAAGTGTTCCGGTTCCTCTGATCTACCATTGCTCATGCACCTGGGGAGATGGGAAGGTTTTGGGTTTTTCTTTAAATTCACTACATTCTGCTCATGCTCCAGACGCAAATAATTCTCCCTAGATGGCAGGTCACCTCTGCTTGTGCCACACCAAAAACATTAGTAGGTGCTCCTGTGCAACAGAAAGGGAAAGCCACTTAAAACCTTGTCATTTATTTCAGTTGTCAACATTCACATTTTGTTCTATAGAAAGTTCTGATATCAGCATTTATTTTGGATGCGCATATGGATGAAGTGTCCAAAAAGTGATGCTTTCACTGAAGGCACATTTGTCCTTTCTCAGCAGAAGTTCAGCTTCAGCTTGTTTCGATGGAACTCTGCATCCCTTGGAACTGCTTTGGTGCCTCCTGAGGGGGATACATCATGTTTCTCAGCTGACAATGTTCCCAGTGAGCCTCCTGTGATGTTTTGTGGCCATCTGACTCTTCAGAGCACATTGCAAAAATGTAATGAGAGAGACTTATGATGCATCATGGGAGCATGGTGTCTATAAATTAAAACGTCCACAAAGCACATGGTGATTCTTCTGGACATAAATTCAAGCTGAACTGACCCGTCACTGAATGTTTTAATTGTGTCTGACAAACCAAAGTATTTCAATTTAGGCTGAGTTAATTCAAAACAAAGCATTTTATTTTTCCCAATGGGGAGTGAAAAAAAAACTCCAGCAAAATGCCATGGGGAAACTCAAAAGCTCTTAAGGCCTACATTTCCATTCAGAAAAAGATATTCATGGGAAATATCTGACCCCCTACAATACATACTCTATTTCCACATCTTTATATAACTACATACATAAATACATTATCGCAAATAAAGAAACACAAGCCAGGCCTTTAAATATAGTTTCATGTGATTAATATACAACTGGTGAGATTTAAATCAGTTTGATGTATAATACCCAAGTTGCAACTTGGAGAGAGGATATCAGAGAGCATTTATTTCTAGCCACTATATGGACAAATCTATATATTGTCAGCTCAGCTCACTAGATGCTAATTTTCTTAGTTTCTTGGGAAGAGAGGGAGAGAGCTGAGAGATGCATTTCATTTCTGTTTTGATGTGTTTAAAGTACCAACAGGATCCCTCTTGCTTAGGCTTAGATTCGATATTAGGAAAAAATCTCCTTGCTGAAAGAGCTGTCAAGCACTGAAAGAGGGAGACAGTAGAGTCACCATCCTTGGAGGTGTTCAAAAATTGTGTAGAGAGGGCACTGCAGGACATGGTTTAGTGGGCATGGTTATGCTCAGTTGATCGTTGGACTTGATGATCTTAGAGGGCTTTTCTGACCTTAACGATTTTATGATTATTACCCTGTAATAGTAGCAACTGGGAAAGACTTCATTACTTTCACACGATTCTGGCTCTCCACCTTACAAGAGGAAGTATTTTTTTCGTGCAACAGAGCTCTGCTATTACACTGTGGCAGAAATCTAGTGTTTGTGTACTGCTGGCTAAAGCGTACCTACACCTTCTCTAATGCCACTTTATACTGGGAAAGATTTCACTTAATGGAAACTGTGAATTATTTAACTTTGAGCTCCCAGAAAAAATATTTCACCATGGTGGGTTTTTTTTGTTTTTTTTTTTTTCCCCCAAAAGGAATTCTGTTTCCTGAAGACCAAAATTCTGTTTATGCTCCAAAAGCAGAGTTCTGTCTCCAGGAATCTGTACCATCAGCAGTGCATCAAACCCTAACATCTCACAGTTTTTAATGACATTTCACAATGCAGTAAGCATGAAATTACCCTCCTGTTTTTCTTATTTCAGGAATCATGAGTCATTGTAAACTCTGCTGGACACAAAATAATGATAAAGCAGCTTCAGGAACTGTTCTTCACAGTGACACAGGTTGCAGTTGCAACAGGGCTTTGTGAGAAATGCAGCATTAACGTGTCCCATGACACAAGAGATCCCATACCCATGTCAGCTCTGCAAACTGGATCCAGAATGGTAGGGGTTGGAAGGTAGCTCTGTAGATCACCTAGTCCAGCCCCCCCTGCTAAAGCAGGTTCACCTAGATCAAGCTGCATAGGAACACATCCAGGTAGGTTTTGAAACTTTCCAGAGAAGGAGACTCCACAATCTTTCTGGGCAGCCTGTTCTTCCAGTGCTCTAACCTTCTCAAAGTAAAGAAGTTTTTCCTTATGTTTAAGTGAAATCTACTATGTTCTAATTCACACTTATTGCCCCTTGGTCTCTTTCTACCAGGTGATCAAGACTTCATCAACAGTCTGAATGAATGCCCTCTTCTCCCCATCCTTTACCACATTATCAGCTGTAAGTTTGTACTTCTCAGCAGCATCCTGATGTGATATGCTTGTCCCTGTTCATCAAAATTGCATGTCTGGTGTTTCCACTCAAAAGTATCACTGTAGGATGTGAGCTGAAAACAAATGGCATAACAGCAGACAAAAGAAGCTGGAAAATATTTATTTTGGAAGATGAATAATAAAATATGGATATAGAATCATGTGCTGGATTGGAAGAGACCTCTGAAGGTTATCTAGTCCAACCTCGCTGTAGTAGTCAGGGACATCCTCAACTAGATCAGGTTGCTCAGAGCCCCATCAAGCCTGACTTTGAATGTCTTGAGGGATGGGGCCTCCACCACCTCCCTGGGCAACCTGTTCTAGTGTTCCACCAGTCTTACAGTAAGGAACTTCTTCCTATTGTCGAATCTATACTTACCCTTCTCTAGTTTAAAACCACTGTCTCCTGTCCTATTTATACCTGTCCAGTCCCTCTCCAGCTTTCTTTTAGGCCCCCTTCAGGTACTGCAAGATTGCTATAACATCTCCCCAGAGTGTCCTCTCACTCAGTCAAAGCTACTATCAGCTTTTGTGTGCATCAGGGCAGCAAAGCCCTTTGAACCTTCCAGAGAGGCACCATCATTCAAGGAGAGACAAGTCTGCACAGTGCAGATTGCCTCTTCTCAATGTCCTGAGCCCTTGCTCCATGACAACATCACCATCTGTAGCTGCAATTTTGAGCTACAAATAGCACGAAACATTTTTTCCTTCCTCCGTGTCTGCTATGCCATTCATGTCACCAATGTCCTGCTGCAGACCCATCGAGTCCTTGTCCCATTTACCCTCCTATATTTGTGCCAGGCTTATTTTGATCTCATTTATGCAAGCCATTAATCATAGTGTGGTTAGTCATTTAAAAATAAAAAAAGAATTACTGGTCTGTGGAGGTGACAAGTCATTTCCAGCTACCGAACAACTTGGCAAGGGATTTTTTTTTTTCTCTTTAGTTGAAAATATTCTAGATGCACCAGGGAGGTTTTTTATCTGTGTACTTGTATAAAGAGAATATGTAAATGTGTCAGAGGGGGTGAGATGGGAAACAGCCAACTCTTGAGCAGTTGCTAAAAGATGACACTTTGTAAACTATGTTGATAACCCTCTGTGGGAGGAAAAGCAAAAATTCAATTACTACTGAAATATATTAGGAGAAGTCTTATTTTTAGAGTTTCAAAAGAAGCCTTCAGGCACTCCTTGTCCTTATCTTCTCTCGCAAAAGTACAAGGCCTTGACATCATAGGGTGATGAGAGGCTTGACAGGGAGAGAATGAGGTGTCCCACAGCCTCCTGTGGCTTTTCTGTGTTCATTATGCACAAAAAAATCTTGCTGGCTTCTGGAAAGGACAAAACTCAGGCTTGTTGTTTCCAAAAGCTAAACTAATATGAAAAAGTAAATAGTCTTGTCACCTGAGAAAGGACCTCAGATATGAGGCATCTTAGGGCAGTTTGCTGCTGACCACTTGAGTAATCTTGGCAAAGTCATGGAACATTTTTAGACTTCACCTCTGTGGTGGCAACTGAGAATAGCAGCACCTGAGACAAAAATAGCTTTTCTACCTTGTTGATATTTTTTGCTTTTAACATAAGTTGTGCTTTTTGCATGAAGGTGTCTCAAAAACTTTTCAAATTATCTATGGAAGAACAAGGCAGTAGGTGAAACAGCTGGTGAAACAGAGTTCTAGGATCATTCATCCAGTATGTGGAAGGCTCAAGGCTAAGTCAAAAGTCTAACTCAGACACCTAAGCCCAACATGTCTTCTGTAACCCTTGGCAATTCTAGGTCAGGAGAGCCTCACTCTAGAGTGGAAGGGACCCTTCTTCTTTCAGATAAAGATTTTCCATTAAAAATAGCTCTGATCCTGCAAACATTGGTAGTTTCCTCATGAGAAGCTCTTCTAGTCTAATAATCATCCCCATTCTAGGCAATGTTTTGAAGCTTTCTCTTTGAACCACTCCCCTCTGCTAAGTGAGATTTCTGATGATACTTCAGCTGAACTGAATGTAAACCCCTTGTTTTCCATGGCATTTCGATATTGCACTTATCTAAGGAGGTCACTCCAGTTGTGTGATAGGTTCCTTGGTTTTGCTGAAAAACACAAGATCAGGAATGAATTAGAGATAAGAAAACTGAAGAGTGAAAGCCAGTTGCTGAGAGCCATTTAGAAGTAGTTTTGTGGATGCCTCTTCCACTCTTTGAAAAGTCAGAGACAGCATTGCTGAACAGGAAAACACATTGAGAAAATACTTGTATAGCATCACAGAAAGAAGACTAAAAATAGCCCAAATCACCTTTCTCCACTTATTTAAATAAATCATCTTTCCAAGCAGAAGTGACACTTTGCAACCTCACAGCCATATTTATAGGAGGTGGTAATAATTTGCAAGAATGGTCTAAGCTGGGAGGGAAGTAACTGATCTGGAGGGCTACAACGGATTGGCGATGACTGATTTAAACAGCAACATGGTGAGCTGCGATTAAATAGCAAGGAACTTCATAAAAATGTCAGCTGAGCAAAAGAAAAGACTTTGAGGAGGTGCGAAGGATTCAGAGAGCTTGGGGCTCATCAGGTCAAGACTTGCAATGTCTTTGACACAGGGCTTCTCCAGCAACACAAGACATCAGTACAGGGGATGATTACTGCTTTAAGGGATACTAAAGACATGTCCAGGCTGCTCTCAGTGGTGCACTAGCTCTGCTCCCCTGCACAAGAGGATGTGGAGTGGCAATGCCATGGCAAACTAGCCTGTGACATCCAACAATTTGAGACTGTCTTTGGCTACCCAGGGTAGGGCTTCTGAGCCATTGGTGTGAGTTTCAGGAAGAGCTAAGACGATGTCACGAGTGCGGCCAGCCAGTGTCAATTCTATATGGACAACACCTGCAGCGGCTTTGCTTTTCCTCCAGAAGGCTCCATCTCATCCTCATCCTGTACAGAGCCACACATTTTTTCTGGGCCGGTATTACCAACATTTCAACAAAACCACTTCAGTAAGTCAGATTAAAAACTGGCCTGCATTATATTTCTCTGTGGCTGTCCTAGTCTCTGAAGCCTGGGTAGCTTCAAACAGTTCTGATCAGAGAATCATATAATTGTTTTTGTTGGAAAAGACCTTCAAGATCACCAAGTCCAAACATCATCTAATTCTAACAAGCCTAGTGCTAAACCACATCCATCAATACCATATCTCTGCCTCTTTGAAACACCACCAGGGATGGGGATTCAACCACATCCCTGGGGAGCCTGTTCCAGTGAAGAAATTTCTTCTAATATCCAAACTAAACCTCCTCTAGTGCAACCTGTGGGCCACTTCATCTTGTCCTATCACTCGTTACTAGAAAGAAGAGACCAACATTCACCTGGCTCTAACCTGTTTTAAGACAGTTGTAGAAAGTTATAAGGTTTCCCCCTAGACTCCTCTTCTCCAGACTAAACAACCCTAGTTGCCTCAAACACTCCTCACGACCTATTTTCCAGACCCTCCACTAGCTCCATTGCCTTTCTCTGGACATGCTTCAGCAACGTAACATCCTTCCTGTGGTGAGGGTCCCAACACTCAACCCAGGACTCAGGGTGTGACCTTGCCATTCCTCCCTGGTCCTGCTGGTCACACTAATCCTGATACAGGCCAGGATGCTGTTCTTGGCCATCTGGGCACACTGTTGACTCATATTCTATCAGATATGTCGATCAACACCCCCAGGTCTTTCATATAAAACAGCTCCTTTGTTTCTACACTGTTTCTTTGTTTCTTCCCTGGCAGATAAGTGAAGTGGAAAGCAGCCATGTCCAGGAAAAGGTTGTCTGGGGAAGAAGAATGAAGGGTTGCTTCAGTTTATTGGAGTGCCGTGTCTAAAGTGGCATTCCTGTTTGCCTAGCTGGTGCTTCAAAATTGTAAAAACATAGATTATTAAAGTTGGAAAAGACCTCTAAGGTCATCAAGTCCAACCACCCAGGCAATGTGCTCTGGGATTTTCCAATATATTGTGGTGTGAAGGAAGCAGGCTAGAAGATATGGATCCATCTGCTTAACTGGAAAGTTCTCTCAAAAGGACAGTGCACAGATTCGCTTATGGGAAGGCAGCCACGTGCTGTTCAAGACTGGTAGCAGAAACAAGCTGCTGAGGGCTTCCTCTGCTAACTGGCAAGCTATTAATCATGTCTGGAGACATAGTTCAAGCTTGTGAATAGCAGATAGGGTGTCCAGTTGCCACTCGAACTTCAGAGATCCCACTCAGTTGTGGCAAGCAGAGACCATGATTAGTGCTAACCGTACCGTGAAGTGGTTGCAAGCTGAATTAAAGCATGTCATATGCATAGCCACTAACATGATTGTTTGGGGGTTTGGGAAGAGAGTGATGAAAAGATCAAATACAGCACAAGGGAATCCCTGAGAGACAGAAAGAGTGAAGTGTTTGTATCTCCCAGCTGGAAAGTTGAGTTGTTGAAAGGACACTGTGGTTTTAAGGAAGCTCGCTGTATAAAATCTGACATGGTGTTAAAAATGGTTTGTATTTTTGTTCCATCTCCAGCAGCACCCATGTTATTCCCAGCATGGTCGTGACTTAGGTCTCAGCCTCCATCTGCTTGCACAGGGGATATTGTTCCACTGTGTCATCAGTCTCAGTCACAGATGTGCAGAACACTGCTAACCTGCTTCAGCAATCTTTGATGGCAGCAGTCAAACTCAGCAATATTTCTTTACCTGCATCTACCCAAGGGACAGTCTTAGCCCTGCATTCCACAGCAAAAGCTTTTAGAGACCAATCCAACGCTCATCCTCATCACCTGGGAATAACCTCAAAGGCAGTTTGATCCAGATTTCAGGTAGGATTCATCAGGTCTAATTTCAGGCGTCTGCAAGGAAGCAGTGTATGACTCAGACTCATAATGAAATGCTTTAGCACCTGATTTGTTTCACTGATTTTAGATGTCTACATTATAGTGAGGTAACTAGCACTCTGTAAAGGGAGACTGCATCCAGACATCTAACTCAGGAAGATGCACACATCTGGCCAGGTTCATCCCACCCATTGTGACTAAAGAGAGAGAGTACATCATACTCAGTCACATTCAGAATGTATATCCTCCAAAGCCCTCTACCAAAACCATCAAGCCTCTTCACACAAGAGCACATTCAGTATTATGTGGTTCTCATATACCCCTTAAAACTTGAAGAAAACAAAAACCGTATGTGTGAAGAACTCTTCAGCATGTCAACCTTCTCACACAAGAGCATCATGGATACATAAAAGCTCATCCTCCAGTCACAGCTTCTAGCTGATGGTTCCAGCCATTAATTCACCCACTAACTTAAAAAACTGTAGTAGCAAGGATACAACAAGAAAAAAACCCCACATACACACACACAAAAAACCCCCCCAAACAAATCCAAACAAACCAAGATTTGCTAAGAAATATAATTCAAATTGTTCTTACTAAATCACAGGAAAACATTTTGCCAAATCAAGGCAGAATAAACCTACAGCTAGTGTTTAAAATACTTAAAGCAATTGACCAAGCAAGACTGCAGCTTGAGTTTTCTGGAAGGTAACTGCCTAGAAGCTGTTTAGATGAAAAATGAAAATAAATCCAATTATGACTTCAGTTGTTTCACTTGCATTTGATCAGAATGAAAAAGCTGCAGAGGACTTAAATCTGAGTAAAGCTCATGTCTTCCAACAGTTTTGTGGAGTGTCTCTAGATACTTATAAATCTGAGCATCGCTTCAGTGTTTAACATGAATGAGATTAAATCGTTGCACAAGGGAGGTTTACGTTAAGTATTAGAAAAAGCTTCTCCACAGAAAGGGTTCTCAAAACACTGAAGCAGGCTCCCCAGGGAGGTGGTAGTGTTTCAAAGAGGCAGAGATGAGGTGCTGAAGGGCATGGTTTAGCACGTGATTTGTTAGAGTTACCTGATGGTTGGACTTGATAATTTTAAATGGCTTTTCCAATCAAAAGTACTCTAACAGCCAGGGATTCTGATGCTAAAATGTAATTGTTGGTTCGCTCTGCCTAGTGGCAGACCAAGAAATTGTGATCTACTCTGTCCTAACTAATGGTGCTTTCACTATATCTTGATTTTTTGCTATTGTAGATCTTATGCTACTGGTTGCTAAATATGTGGAATCCTCAATATTTTAAGCCCTGAACAGAATCACAGAATATCTTAAGCCATGAGGGACCCATAAGGATCATTTGAGTCCAACTCTTCTACAGATCATATTTTTTATGTAGTGGGCTTGATTCTGTATTGTCTCTCATCTGGAGGTGACGCAGACTTTTTGCTATCGAAAGTACCTGTAAATGACCAAGAGTTGCCTAGGTTAGTTCCCCAGGCAGTGCAAGCTACTTTCCTACATGCACATGCAAGTTGTTTACACTACGAAGAGGAAAGATAAGCAGTCCACACATGCTGCACACTAGCTGTTGATCTGATCATGTCTGAAGGACCATCGCAAGTGGCGATAAATTAGAGCAGAGTTTTAAATTATCAGTGGGTGTAGTGCAACAGCTGCACAAGATGGAGCCTTGTAACCTAAAGTGCAGCACTATGCTCTACAAGAACCCCTCAGCCTCAGTCTTTAGACCTGTGCTCTGCTCTTGCTTTGCCCTGACTCCCAAAAGCAGTGTTGGCACGGACCACACTACATCCACTAGATTTGCTGCAGTGCTGTCAAGCACAGAGTCCCAGGGCCTGCACACACCCCCTGCCCCTTCCAGCTCCAGACGTGGGGAAGGGTGGCCACCACTGAGTCACACTCTTGCCCTGGCCTTTAGCTTAAGGCCTAAAAAATTAAAGGTCTCTCCATTGTGTTGACAGCTGGATTCCTTTTGATTAAGACTACCCCCTGGCACTACACTGCTTTTTTTTCATTATCCTGACTAGATGATGCTAAACAAAACTCAGCTGAATTTTTCAGACAACAAACAGCTTTGTGAAAGTAGAGTGCCCCAGCCACACAACCCTGTGAATTACCATCAGTCATTCTCAAAAGCTAGCTTCGGACATCACCATCTACATTGGATACGCCCTTTCCAAACATCAAGATTTATTCTTGGGAGCACACAATACCCTGGGTCTGTATTAAAGAATTCATTGTTTCAGGCCACAGGACTCAATAAATATGTCCCAATCTTCAACTTGCCATTTAAAAAGAAATAATGTCAATTGTACAGATAAAACTAGGAAAAAATTGCCTCACACTTCATCTGCCTATGATTAAGAAACCATACCCTGCACTGAGACTGATGAAAGAGCACCCTCTAGCCTGCCCATTTGGGGAGCTCCTGGAAAGGACATCTATCTTGAAATCCTTCTGTATCACTTGGTATTACAGCATCACAGAACAGTAGGGGTTAGAAGGGACTTCTGAAGATCATCTATTCCAGCCCCACTGGTAGATCAGCATCACACAGATAAAATCACACAGGAATTTGGAATGCCTTCAGAGAAGGAGATTCCACAACCTCTGTGGCCAGACTGTTTCTTGCTCAAAGGCAAGAAGTTTTTCTTACTGTTTACATGGAACATCCTACCTTCCACTTTGTCTTCATTCCCTCTTGTCCTGTCACTGGACACCACTGAGAAGAGTCTGGTTCCATCCTCCTGACACTTGGTGCATAGATATTGCTAAGCATTAATGACATCCCCCTTCACTGCACACAGTAGCTTCAAGTGCTCCTTTCCATAGGGATGAAGGTTGCAGCCATCCTTTCCTCACCAGCATGGTTCCTTGTGCTTCCCCATCTGGCTCCTCTGGGAGAAACCAGTGTGGGAGGTCCCGGTGAGCTATTTACTGTTTGCAGCAAGCTCTATTCAGCATTTCTTTCCTGAGCTACCTCTGGCATTATTCAGCAAGATCACTGCCCAGTGGAGACAGGTGTGTGAGATCCCAGCTGGCTCAAACACTGCCACTGAGAAGCGGAGGTGTACACGATCTGGGGGCAGTGTTCTCGGGCCGGGGTCTGCCTCACTTGGGGGTGAGGAAAAAACGGGGGAACTTCCTGGGAAGCAGGAGGGAGCAGGAGTCAGGAGGAAACCTCTCCCCTCTACCCCCGCTGCCACTCCGCACTGCCCCACGGCTCTCAATCCCCGCCGGTGCCCGCAGGCCTAACGGGCTCGGCGGCAGGCGGACACGTGGCACGGCTCCGCTTCCTTGCCGCTCCTCTCCGCACACTGCCTCGGTAAGCTGCGGCGGCCAGCGGCAGCGGCTGCGTTACAGAATCACAGAATTAACCAGGTTGGAAAACACCTCTCGGATCATCGAGTCTAACCTATCACCTAACCCTTCTAATTAACTAAACCATGGCACTAACTGCCTCATCCAGTCTCCCCTTAAATACCCTCAGGGATGGTGACTCCACCACCTCCCCGAGCAGCCCATTCCAATGGCCAGTCATGCTTTCCCATGTACAACTTCTTCCTAAAGTCCAGCCTAAACCTGCCCTGGTGTAGTTTGAGACTGTGTGCTCTAGTTCTGTCACTGGGTGCCTGGGAGAAGAGAGCAATCCCCACCTGGCTACAACCTCCTTCCAGCCACTCTGTCCCCAGCCTGTAGTGCTGCATGGTTTTGTTCTGGCCAAAGTGCAGAACCTGGCACTGGACTTGTTAAAACTCATGGCATTGGACTGTGCCCATATGTCCAGCCTGTCCAGGTCCCTCAGCAGACTCCTCCTACCCTCTAACAGATCAACACTTGCCCCCAGCTTGGTATCATTTGCAGACTTACTGATGGTGAACTCAATATCCTCATCCAGATCATCAATGAAGATATTAAACAGGACTGGGCCAGCACTGACCCTGGGGCACACCACTAGTGACAGGCTACCAGCTGGATGTGGCACCATTCACCACCACATGGCACGGCTCTGCGACACTGCCACTCTGCTCAGCCCCACCCTGTTCGGTTCCCTCTTGCATGCTACCTGCACCACACAGACAAGCACTGTGACACTGCCCTGCTTTGCACTGGCTAGAGAAGACCACATGGCTTGGCCCTGCTCTCCTGCCGCTGCCAAAAAAACTGGGAATGCTCCTGCAACAAAGCCAAAATTTTCAAGCCAGGGAAATTATGATATTTCATCTCTTTAGTGAGTATTTTTTTGCAATGCTCTTCCCTCCTATTTTCTCTCTGCTGTGGTTCAGTTTAATAAACCCAGCTCATTAGCTGTTTGGCATAATTTCACCTTCATTTACACCAAGGAAATTATGTGAACCTAGGTACGGCATTCCCCCACCCCCTGCTGACTAGGGTTGGTGAGAGTAAGAGCGGGCATTAACACGTGTGTGGACATGAGGGAGATGGCTGAAAATCAATTGCGGTAAAGTTTGGTGGTGATCAACAAGGACAAATACAGAGTCCAGCGCCTGGGGAGGAATAATAAACTGCACCAGTACAGCCTGGGAAGTGATCTGTTGGAGACCAGCCCTGTGGAGAGGGACCTGGGAGTGCTGGTGGATAACAAGTTATCCATGGGACAGCAATGTGCCTTTGTGGCCAGGAGGGCAAATGGGATCCTGGGGTGTATTAGGAAGTGTATCCAGCAGATCAAGGGAGGTTCTCCTCCCTCTCTACTCTGCCCTGGTGGGACCCGATCTTGAGTACTGCCTTCCGTTTTGGGTTCCCCAGTTTAAGAGGGACAGGGATCTGCCAGAGAAGGTCCAGTGGAGGGCTACAAGGATGATTAGGGGCAGGAGCAGGGGAACAGGCTCTGCTCACTTGCTCCCTGTGATAGGACAAGGAGCAGTGGATGTAAGCTGCAGCACAGGAGGTTCCACCTCAACACAAGGAGAAACTTGTTTAAGGGTCACAGAGCACTGGAACAGGCTCCTCAGAGATTCTCCTTCCGCTGAGACTTTTGGGGCCTGTCTGGATGTGTTTCTATGTGACTGGAGCTAGATTATGGTCCTGCTCTGGCAGGGCTGTTGGACTCTATGAACAAGGCTAGCAAGGAGGCTGGAATAGAAGCCCTACAAGGAGAGGCTGAGGGAGCTGTAGTTGTTCAGCCTGGGAGAAGAGGAGGCTCAGGGCAGACCTTATTGCTCTCTACCACTACCTGAAAGGAGGTTGTAGCCAGGTGGGGGTTGCTCTCTTCTCCCAGGCACCCAGTGACAGAACAAGAGCACACAGTCTCAAACTACACCAGGGCAGGTTTAGGCTGGACTTTAGGAAGAAGTTGTACACGGGAAAGCGTGAGTGGCCATTGGAATGGGCTGCCCAGGGAGGTGGTGGAGTCACCATCCCTGAGGGTATTTAAGAGGAGACTGGATGAGGCAGTTAGTGCCATGGTTTAGTTAATTAGAAGGGTTAGGTGATAGGTTAGACTCGATGATCCGAGAGGTGTTTTCCAACGTGGTTAATTCTGTGATTCTGTGATCTCTTTGGGTCCCTTGCAACCCCTGACATCCTGTGATCCTGTGACCAAATGTGTAGGGAGCTGAAAGAGCAGTATGTTTTCCTGAGAGAAAACTAAGCCAGATTCAAGGGCTCGGGTCTCATTTTATCTTCTATCCCATCTCTGCAGTACTGTCTGCTACCAAGGTCAAGTGGCCAAAAGCAGATTACACTCTTGGCAGGAAGAGAATGGCCCTGGATGGAGGGACCTGGGAGGGAGGCATGGAAGGAAGGGAGGGAGAGAACAAAAACTGGAGACTAGTGATGTCGGAGAACTGAGGGGGAAAAGGATAGAATGATTACATTATAATAAAAATATACAGAAGAAAGTCTGTAAACATGATTCCAGAACTATGAATAACATTGTCTGTGCAGGGTTACACATAAACAACAAAGATTAAAAGCTTAGGGAGACAGGTAACCCCCATTCATAATGACAAAGAAATTGAAAGAAGGTTGCCTTGATCATGGGCAATGTTCTGCTGATTCTTCTTTTCCTCATCTATTCCAGAAACTTACGTTATGGCCATGGCTTCTATTCATTGCACTCCTTTGCATTGTAAACCAAAAGAATTACTTCGCTGCACAGACAAGAGGACAACTTTGGGCCACCCTGAAATTTTGCCATCTCTAGTGAAGAAGGTTTAAATAGTGACAGAAGCTTTACAGCACAACACAGGCAGAGAAACAAGACACTCCATCTTGGGGAGATGACACATACCAACTTCTAGGCTTGTTATTGATGTCCTATCAGATACAACCACCCGGGATTATCCTGGCAGGAATGGTAACACGCAGCAGAGAAGGTGCAAACAGTCATTTTAACTCACTGCAGAAATACATGCACTCACACATGACACATTTTGAGGATGTTATCACGCTGGAGGGACACCTATCAACTAAAAAGAGGCATAAAGCATTTGTAGCTTTCTCAACACATGCTTGGCCAGGGCCTTTTTATATACAAACAATGCGCTTATGGAAAACAATGAAGTGAAGCTCAGAAAAACATTTACTTGGCACATACCTACTTAAAATTCTGTGTTTGCTGGCAAAACACCAGACCTGAGAAAAGATAAGTAGGAATAAAATTGAAGAACTTTTGAGCAGAAGTTCAAGAACAGCAGGGAGTCTTATGAAACTAAAAGGGCTGTGACTAAATATCTGGTCTGAATGCTAATTCTTGCTACTGGAAAAGTCCACATAAAATTAACAATAGCAACAAGCAAAAACAGGCATGCTTTAAACAATAACAACAACAAAAACCTCCAGAAATACCCTGAACCCTATCTCTTGCTGGAATATAATTACTTAGATATATATTCCTGAGGAGTACTTTTAATCAACCCTGCTAAATTGCGTTTTCTCAGATAAATAAATTGCATGTGTGTGATTTTCTATTACTTCACGAAAACAGAGTTATGTAAAAGCAGGTTATTTGAAGCATAACCTTTCTGATGAAACCTCAGCTGATGTCAGGTAATTATTTGTCACCCGAACCTAATACTTCCCACCCTGTGCCAAGTCATTTTCATGGGATCTGCAGGGTGTGATGTGGCTCAGAAATACCTTGGCAATCCTTCACCACTGAAAATCACTGGAGCTGGAACCATCTGCCTCTGTTTACCCAGCAACCAGAGTCGCGTTGCTAATGCGAAGGTCGCCCCATGTGAACCCATCAATCAGCAAGTCGGTGTTTTCAGCCTCGTACCAATATCAAAAATAAGTTCCAGGGAGCAGTTTTTAACCCTTCACCGTTATGAAATGACCAAATACACAGAACCATAACATTCTGAAATCATAGAATTATAGAATTGTTTGGGTTGGAAAAGACCTTTAAGATCATTGAGTTCAACCGTTATCTACCTCTGCTAAGTCTGGTGCTAAATCATGTCTCTCAGCACCACATCTCTGCTTCTTTGAAACACCTCCAGGGATGAGGATTCAACCACCTCCCTGGGAAGTGTGTTCCAATGGTTGAGTACCCTTTCAGTGAAGAAGTTTCTTCTAATATGCAATCTAAACCTCCTCTAGGGTAGCTTAAAGCATCTATCCTTCATATATGAGATTTTCAAAGTCACATTCAAAGTGACTTTCAATACGCAACTTCAATGTGTGATACCCACCAGACACCCTGCAGCTTGCCCTTCAAAAAGTGCAGTTCACTTCCTGAATAGATCACAAGACAGATAGTGTAGCTAACCCAGCAGTAACTTACGGGTTTAAATTTCAAGGGCTGGACTAGATGATCTTCAGAGGATCCTTCCAACCTCTATCATTCTGGGATTTTGTGATTAACAGCTATACTAAGACTAGCATTGCAACTCAAAACACAGTGATACAGTTAATACTAAGTGGCTTTTTATTTCCTGTAAGGTTTAAATGGTGCCTGTATTTGTTTATTGCTTATTTGATTTTTTTGGAATGAAGTTTATGTAAAAATTACAAATATAACCAGCTGCTGGATCACAGTTTAAGATAATGTTCTGTATACCTTTTTGCTTTGTACGGATACATACCTTCGTGCTCTTTTTGTGATTAAAGCTAGCCAGACTAATGGAAAAAAAGAATTCTATTTCTAAATTGTCTGCAGACAGAGCAGGATTTCCACTAATTCATTCCTTGTCTGAAATGATCAATTGATGCTTAGTCCAAGCGTACCTCAACTTGCAAACTCTTCACAACTGACATGTAATGTCTAATTAAATTATCTCTTATTCTCAGTACTTGGCTTGAAAGATTTGCCTGTGTGTAATTTGGAACCCTAAACAGAGAAGAATTTAAAAAATATATAGACTACAAAGATTCCAAATTATAAGACCTGAAGCAGCCAATAGTTGGCTGAAGTTTATGGAAAATAAAAGTGTCTAAAAGACACAAGATCTTTATGTACCACTGAAATGTATCAGCTTCTGGGCAATAGTTCGTGGTAGAAGCTGCAATTTCCCAAGCAGGTGAGGTTGGAGAGTGAAAAATATCAACCGAAACTGAGGGGAGTTAATTTTGACTGGGGGCAGTCTAACTTCTCTCATCCTGGATGCTGACTACATGGAGTTTTAACCCTATAAAATTGAGGTGATCCAGATTAGTGCTTGAGGTGATAAAAGATGGTCTTTAAAGAGATTCAACCTTCTTGTGTTCCCAGTCCCTGTGTGGGAAGACAGTTAGCTATTATTATCCGTAGCATTTCTCCATGTGTCCTACATGGTTTCACTATTTGGTTTTGTTACTGTTGTTGTTGTTGAAGTTTTGTTTGTTTGGTTTGTTTTTCATTTCTTTGTCTGCTTTGGGCTTGTAATAAAATTATTTTAAAACTTGTGCTTTTGCCTGTATTGCTTCTCTAAAGTGATGCAGTAGGGAATGATTTTGGCTTCTTAGGTGTTTTGTTGCAAAATCCAGTGACAAGTCCTCAGAATGCCTGTGATGAGATGGCAGTATCAGCAGCTTGTTGCAGTGGCAGAGATGACAGCATGAAGTGCTAATACAAATCAGTGATTAATGGCCTATAAGACCCCAGTTAGATTAGATTGGATTAGGCATTCATATGCCTCATTTAAATGAAAACCAACACACATAAAAAATAATCCTGGGTTTTGTTGCCTTGCCAGAGAGATCAAACTCTTCCAGAGCACTCTCTGGTGGCAGGGAACTTTCACTCAAGTTTCGTATCATGATCCCTAGACCTGAACTATTTCTGTCTACTACTAGTTTTATGCAAGTGGCAGCAAAAGCAGATAAAGGGAACAGCAACAGCTTCTAGGGTGGCCTTGGCCCTGGTCATATTGTGTATTACACTTATGTAGACAAAGGTAGGACTTAAAATCAATGAACTCATGTAAGTACTCACTACTGATCCAGTAAAGTGTAAGGTAAAGAACTGTTGCACTTTTTGTTGTTGTTGTTGAGAAAATTGAATAAATATTAATTATCTGAGAATACACTTCAACAGAGAAGGGCTTGGGGGTGATTTGTGGGACTTAATAGTTACATAATGGTTGTTCTTGATGGCCCTTAAAAGTCTTTTCCTACTGAAATTATTCTACTGTATTCTACTTGATTTGATTCTATTCTAAGTCTATTCAATGCTATTTGATTCAATTTGATTCTGTTCTATTTGATTTGATTCTCATTCCATTCCACTCCACTCACTCTGTCTCATTTTTTAATGGATGAAATGGGGCCGCATTGCTTAGGAACCTGCGGTAAGGGTTGCAGGAATGTGTGACTATGTTTTACCAGGCATTGGGACATCAAGCATTGCCCTCCCTATAGACACCTCTGAAGTTTTTCCTTCCCTATAGGACCACTAGGACAGTCCTCTTATGAGATAGAATTACCTGCTGTCCTGCTAGCTCAGCCTCAACAAAGACAGCTTTGAGCAAGACAGTATATAAGCTGCCTAGTGCAGTAGTAGCTGGGTATCTTCCTGCTATTTCTATGGATACTTTTATTACTATAAATTTTTCCCCCAAAAAAATCTGTGTGCATTTTCTTTTTCTTCTGCCAAATCATGCTCTTTCCTTTCTTCTCAGTATTTCAGTATGGGTTGACTTGAATGGAATTTTTGAGGTAAGGAATATAGAAGATTAGTGTGTTGCTTCAGATGCAGGTCCTCACATGAGTAAGAGAATTGTGCTTTGACCTTTAGATATATTTCAACTTGCCTGCTTCAAGGTCTTGGTAAGTCATTGCCAAGTCAGAGCCCTTCATATCTAACATGCTCTTATCTGGCATTGTTTGATCCCAAAAAAGTACTGAGAGAACTATGCTGGGAAACCTAGGTCAGTTACAGAAAGGAGAACATCAATAAGCACCCTGGCTGAGTATCTGTGCCATGGTTAGTATGAAGGAGTTCATGGATATGGAATGGGATGACAGCTGCTTTATTGGCAGGGCTTTATGTGAAGCAGAAACCAGGCACGAACCAGCAGGTACTGTCACACATCTAGACCAAGGCACTGTCAACACTTCAGCAAAGGTCTCATCCAAAGCTTTTTTACTGCAGCTAGAAAGACAAACAAAACCATTTGTGAATCCACTACTGCTGATCTCCATCTCACTTGTGATGCTCAGCTGGTGATTCACAGATTTGCTTAGAAGACACATGACAAAAAAAAAAAGAACATGGAGTTGTTGGAGAGGGTCCAGAGGAGAGCTACAGGGATGATCAGAGGGCTGGAGCACCTCTCCTATGGGGACAAGCTAAGGGAGTTTGTTCTGTTCAGCCTGGAGAAGAGAATGCTCTGGGCAACTTTACAGTCCTTGGGTATAAAGGAAAGTTGGAGAGGCACTCTACAAGGGCATGTGGTGATAGGACAAGGGAATGGTTTTAAGACAGAGCAGAGGAGATTCAAACTGAACATTATTAAAAAGTTCTTTACTATAGGAGTGGTGAGACACTGGAGCAGGTTGCCTGGAGAGGTTGTAGATGTCTCCCCTGAGAGGTGTTTGGGGCCAGGCTGGTTGGGACTTTGGGCTGCCTGGTCTAGTGGGAGGCACTCCTGCCCATGGCATGGGGGTTGGAACTGGATGATCTTTGAGGTCCCTTCCAACCCTTGCTTAGGCTTGGGTGTATCAAAGAAAAGATGAGATTCCTACCTCTTTCTGCTCCAACATCTGAATTTTAACCTGGAGTTCTTTGCTGTCACAGAGCACCCCTTTCCTGGACGGCTGTGAGAAGCTTTGGAAGCAGTAAGGGACATCCTGGATGGGGATCTCACCTTGGTCTCAGATCAGTGTGGAGGTACCTCACCACAGCTGGAGTGCAGCAGAGGAGCCAGCTCCTGCCATGTCACTGGAACTGAGATGCCCTTTGCAACCTGGAAAGAAGAGGGCACCAAAGGGAAGAGACAGCAAAAGGAGAATTTAGAAGTGAATTAGTTGAAAAGTCGCTCTCCATGTGAACCTGTCAATCTTCTGTAGAGGATTAAATGCATGGGGGTGAGGAAGCCCAGGCACACACACACTTTCACATAGTATCAGTAAAGCCCTGTGGTTAATTATAGCTCTGAAATCTGACAGAGAAAAATTAGAGGGGAGAGGGACAGCTGCAGGATCCTGGGGTGTAGAGTCTGATTTCCACTGTAATCTGGAGCTCACCAAAGATCTTCGTTTTGGAAAAATAAAGTTCAGCCATTTCTAGTCCCTGCCCGCTGCTTTTCCATTGCCTCATGTGTGCCATGAGCCTCTGAACTCCTAGCAGGGACCCCATAGCAGCAGCTTGCCCCATGCTAAGCAAGGGTACTTTGTGCCAACAAGAAATATACTTAAGTTAGGATTGCTCAGACTCTTATTTTCTTTCTACTTTGCTATTTGGTTTTAGATTGGTAGAAAAGATGAATCAGGAAGACTATTGCTAGTTTTGTTCTTCCTAGATCTGCCTGCAAATCTCTCTTAAACGTGGAATTAAAATGAAGTTGACAAGTGTTACCTTTTTCCAATCGCATGCCATTTGGAGCTTCCAGCCTCCAGAGCTGGATCATCCAGAACCAATACTGTCAATCCCACATTTTCAGGATAAGGATAAGGATAGTATTAAATCTCTGATTGCATCTGCCTGCTTTGGGAGCATGGGGCACTTCAGGGTGTTTGATTTGCTATCCTGAATCTCCTTACCTGTTTAGATGTAATGATCTCATATTAAAAACAAATTAATACTCTATAAGGTGATGGCAACATGAGCTGAAAGGGTGAGGCCAAATGTTACACAAAGCTGGGATCACTGTTTTCAAGGCTAGTACCTCTGATCTGGTTTGCAATGGTTTGAGCCAATGTAATGTACACAGGCAACTAATAACTCTTCAGAGATCTGAAAGCCCAGTCAGCAGTTGGGACTGGGTCTCCACTACAGGGTCAACATCACTGTTGGATGCAATCATAACTTTTAATGCATCTTGGAAGGACAAAGTATCTCAAATGAACTGGAAAATATTAGTGATGTGCCAATGCTTGAAGAGTAAATGTGGTGGAGAATTATATGTTGCTTAGCTTGACAACAGCCTAAGGCAAAAGTCATGTACTGGGTGAACAGAAGATGGAAAATCCTACACAACTTTAATAACTTCTTTAAGTTAGGAATTTCTTATAGCAGTTCCTTCTTTAGTATTACTATTGTTTACCAGTATTTTCCAAGGAAGAATAATTTAAAACATCCATACCAGCTTAATATCTTGCTGCCCTACCAGACACATATTAAATATGATTCATCCTCAACATCAGAATAAAGTGCAAGCTTCATAGAAACTCAGACCCTGGACTCTGCCAGCTCATTCAAAATTAGGCACAATGCAAAATATCACATTTCTTTTGAAATCTATTACAAATAATTTAAAAATCATATAACTATGGTTAATTAAATTTGTATTTCCACATTCACAATCAGTCATCCAGAGTACACTGTAAGTTCCTAAACTTCATTCAGATGATAGAATCACAGAATTAACCAGGCTGGAAAAGACCTCTAGGATTATGGAGTCCAACCTATCGCCCAACACCTTCTAATTAACTAAACCATGGCACTAACTGCCTCATCTAGTCTCCTTTTAAACACCTCCAGGGATGGTGACTCCACCACTTCCCCAGGCAGCCCATTCCAATGCCAATTGCTCTTTCTGTGAAGAACTATTTCCTAACATCGAACCTAAACCTGCCCTGGTGCAGCTTGAGACTGTGTCCTCTTGTTCTGTCACTGGGTGACTGAGAGAAGAGATCAACCTCCACCTGGCTACAACCTCCTTTCAGGTAGTTGCAAAGAGTAATAAGGTCTACCCTGAGCCTCCTCTTCTCCAGCTCCTTCAGCCTCTCCTCACAGGGCTGTGTTCCGGGCCCCTCACCAGCCTTGGTGCCCTTCTCTGGACACATTCAAGCACCTCAACATCTTTCTTAAATTGAGGGGCCCAGAACTGGGCACAATACTCAAAGTGCGGCCTAACCAGTGCTGAGTACAGGGACAGTACTTCCCTGGTCCTGCTGGCCACACTATTCCTTATACAGGCCAGGATGACATTGGCCTTCTTGGCCACCTGGGCACATTGCTGGCTCATGTTCAATCAACCAGTACCCTCACCTGCCTCCATGCCTGGTTGCTCTCCAGTCACTGTCCTCAGCCTGTAGTGCTGCATGGGGTTGTTCTGGCTAAAGTGCAGCACTTGAACTTGTTAAAACTCATGGCAATGGACTGTGCCCATTTATCCAGCAAACAGGCATAGAATCATTTAGGTTGGAAAAGACAAAGGTCATTGAATCAAACCATAATCCCAACTATGGCAAGTCCACCAGTAAAACAAGTCCCTCAGTGCCATATCTGCACATCTTTTTAAAAACTCCAGGCAGACATCTCTAGGACACAAGTGAAGCAGCTGAACACATCAAACCCATTTCCTTCCACCAAACTTTCCTCAGAGTTCAGATGGCATGCCATTAACCGGAGCTAACCTTCTGCAATATCAACCAGGCAGATCAGTTAAAATTAGATTTACCAGTGACTTGAGCCATAACAGCCTGACTTTGCCAGCTCTCTGGAATAGAGAGTAAGCAGCAGCATGGGTGCAAAGGTAGATTAGATTGCTCAGAGCCTAGTCCAGCTGTGTTTGAACATCTCCAAGAGTGGAGATCTTAGAAAAGCCGAAGCTGACACTCCTTCCTCCACAAAACACCCATTCCCCTATGGAGAACTTGCTGGGCTCGTAAGAATAAAATCCTCTGCATCTGTGTACTGATTTACAACTTCTTCTGTATTCTGCTGGCTTTGCAAAACAATCCCTTTTCTGTTAACCCATGCATGGGGGCATGACCTAGAGGACACAAATACAGTAACCTAACATCACCACCCAGTGAGCTTTGCAGGTCCCACTTGATGCACACATTTACACTGGGTCAAAAGTTCTTCTTGCAGATTATTTTTTTTTTCAGCAAGGCCAGAAGTCGTGTTTGGTTTTGCTTGCATAGCTGGGTGTTGGTAGATGGCACATGGTTCTGACTTTCATGAAGTCTTCATAATAGCTAGCCGATTAGCTGGTTTTGCTTCTCAAGAACAGCTTGGGATTGACAGATGGAAGCTGTAATAAAAGGCAGAACACTGTGAGATAGATTGTCTGTTAATTTATCCTTTTATAGGTTGAAAAATATTTTTAAGATCATTGAGTTGAACTGGCGACCTGACAACACTATGGTCATTAAACTATGTCCCCAAGTGCTTCAGCCACAAGTTTTTGGAACACGTCCAGGGATGATGACTCTACCACCTCCTAGGCAGCCTGTTCCAATGCCTGACCACTCTTTCAGGAAATATTTTTTTCTTAATATTCAACCTAAACCTCACCTGGTGCAACTTGAGGTCATCTTCTCTTGTCCTGTCACTTGTTACTTGGGAGAAGAGACAAAACTCCACCTTGCTCCAACTCCTTTCAGAGAGTTATAGAGAGCAAGAATGTCTCCCTTCAACCTCCTTTTCTCCATGCAAAACAGCTCCATTTTCCTCAGCTGTTCCTCACAAGACCTGTTTTCCAGACCCTACACCAGCATAATTACCCTTCTCTGAATCCTCTCCAGCATTTCAATGTCTTTCTTGTAGTGAGTACCCCCAAACTGAAACTAGTACTCCAGGTGTGGCTTCACCAGTACTGAGTCCAGGGGTACAATCATTTCCCTAGTCCTGCTGGCCACACTGTTCCTGACATAACCAGGATGCTCTTGGCCTTCCTGGCCACCTGGGCACCTTGCTGGTTCATGTTCAGCTACTAACCAATACATCTTTTGTGTCATTTGAGAGAAAAACTGCTGAAGGTGTAAAGACTGCCTAAGCAAAGCTGGGAATCTGGTTGTTGTAGGGCTGCTTATTAGGATCACTGAGCCACCCACAGGAGCCAGACTTCCCAGAAAGGCAAGTACATGATGTGTCCTGAGGCAAACCAGGGCTGCATACATCTGTGTCACTACAGTGAATTGAGACATTACTTTGGAGACCTGAATGAGCGGGCAATGCTGAGACTAGGACCACAGTGCTGACAGACCCTGAAGCCACAGACCTGCTCAAGCACTTGCTGGTTTCTCCATTAGGGCAGAAACAGCTCCCTGTTTAGCTGTTTACACCACAGCCTAGTGAGAGCATAGTCTGAGAAATTGCTGAGTATTGTAACCCCATAGTTAACCCACAGCTCGGCTTGCCTTTGTTTCTTTCCCTTCCATGCAACCCCTTCATTCTCCTGGCTTACCCATCATCCAGTCATTTTCTCCTCGTGGTATGGTTTTCTCCTACGCCTCCTTTCTTTGAACCACTTCTATTCCCTTCCCCCTGCCCTGTGTTTTCTGGCAGAGGTTTGGACTTTGAGTTCAGTTTTATCCTTCCCTGGAGAAATTACTTCATGCCTTGGCTCTAATGAGCATTTTGCTAACTGTGAGCCCTTTTGCTGCTTGGTCTGTGTGGAGATGTGCGTGCCAGTAATTGGGAGCTCCATTTTCCTTCTGCTGTGCTTTTCTTCTCCCCCTCTCCCTTTTTTTCCCCAGTATAATTTAGCCATACGTTGTCTGAAGACAGCAAAGAGTTAGATGACTTGGTAAGATCTTCTATATTAGATCAGTGCTGCTCAGGAGCTCCAGAGCTCAACAGCTCAACAGCTCAGAGAGCATGGACTCCAACAGGAATGAGCCTCCTGAGCATATATAAGGTTTCCCCTGTGGGGGATATTTTCCCAGATTAATCTGCCTGTGGATTATGTATGCTGTGTAGTGTGGACGTAGCTCTGGATTGCCATTTGTGGAGGCGTGTGTCAGCTGAGTCCTGCTTTCCCAAAGCTTTTGTTGGCTGAGACCAGTTCATTCACCAGCAGCTTTCCAATGTTCCTAGCTCTGAACAATTCCCCTCTACCTCATAAACACAGGATTTCTCTAAGTTTTAAAGGCCCTTGGGTGCCCTAACTTGATCTGTTCTGTTCAACCACTTCCTGTAAACAGACATTTATGGTAATTTTAGGGGCCACATGGGCCCCTTCTCTATTCAAAGTGAACCTTTGCTCCCAAATGTCTAGACTTTGACCTCCTCTTTCCCCAGCTTTCATGCTTTGCTGTGCTTCCCTCTCCTGTTTGCCTCTGAAGTGTCTGGTCCAGTCCCTCTTTCTTGCAGCCTTCACAAATGCTGACCACCCTACTTGTGAGATCTGAGAAGATAACAGCAGAGTAGTAATCTGCAGAACTTCCTTACTCAAAGTAGTCACAAAATGGCCCACCAGCAGCAGACCAAGTTTCAGTCCATCACAGCTCTCCATAGAACAGAGAATGCGAAGGAATCTTGGCAGCAGTTGGCAGAAAGTGACAGACTTTGAAAGTCATTTTAGTTTGAAATCTCCAGAGAAGGGGACTCCACAGCATCTCTGTCAATAAAAATATTTTTTCATATATTTCATATATTCTTGTGTTTCAGTTTGTGCCCATTGTGCCTTGTCCCATCAATGGGCACTAGTGAAAAGAGACCAGCTTCATCCTCTTGACTTCCACCTTTCAACTGTTGAAAAGCATTGACAAGATTCCCTCTCATTCTTGTATTCTCCATATTAAAGAGCCAGCTTCTCCTCACAAGAGAGATGTTCCAGTCCCCTCAGCATCTCTGTGGCCCTCTGTTGGTCTCCCTCTAGTATTTTCCTGTCTCTCCTGGACTGGGGAGCCCAGACCTGCACACTGTAGTCCATAATGTGGTCTCACTGGGGCAGAGCAGAAAGGGAAGGTAACCTCTTAACCTGCCAGCCACACTCTTCTTAACGTATCCCACAATATGGCATTTTTGGCCTTGAAGGCAAATTGCTAGTTCATGGTGAACTCATCCACCAGCACTTCTAGGCCCTTCTCCACAGAGCTGCTCTCTGTCAGATCAATCCCTAATCTGTACTGGTACAAGGAATTATTCCTACCCAGGTGCCAGACTCAGCACTTGCCTTTACATGAGCCACATATGAGAAGTATCCACGTGTCTTTTGAATGGCTTTGTCAAAGTCACCTACTGCCTTCTGTCCTGTAATAAAGAGCCTCCTCCTGCACACTGCATTAAGATCCACTGCAGCCTCATGCTTGTCAAAACTGCATGTATACCACCCAGTCTGCTTGCCTGCTGTGGCTGTGCCTGTGACAGCAGCTCTCCTCAAAATCTATCTAGCCTTTGTTCACTGCTGTGTGCCATGCCATGGTTTCATTCCACTCTCCAGTCTAGCCTGGGAGTCACAAGCAAGACCTTTATTCTGGGTGATTTCCTAGGAGATGTACATGACAGAAATCAGTATTTGTTTAGGGCTAGGCCTTGGCTGTCTGTGTTCAAAGTGCAATTTTTCTTCATGGCATTCAATACCTCATAGAACTACAGAATCACAGAAACATCCAGGTTGGAGAAGACCCAGGATCATCAAGTCCAACCTATAACCCTACTCTACAAGATTCGCCTTAAACCATATCCCTAAGCACCACATCCAAACCAGCCTTAAACACAGCCAGGGCTGGCAACTCCACTGCCTCCCTGGGCAGCTCACTCCAGTGCCTGACCACCCTCTCCATGAAAAACTTTTTCCTAATGTCCAATCTAAACCTATACAGCCTCAGCTTGAGGACATTCCCCCTTGTTCTGTCTCCAATTACCTGTGAGAAGTGACCAGTAGCAGCCTCTCCACAATGTCCCTTCATGTGGTTGTGGACAGCAATGAGGTCTCCCCTCAGCCTCCTCTTTTTCAAACTCACCATCCCCAGCTCCCTCAGTCACTCCTCATAAGATTTATTCTCCAGGCCCTTCCCCAGTTTTGTTGCCCTCCTCTGGACCCCTTCCAGCACCTCCACACCTCTCTTGTATTGCGATGCCCAAAGCTGAACACTATACTGAAGGTGTGACCTCACCAAAGCTGAGTCCAAAGGGACAATCACCTCCCTACTCCTAATGCCCACAGCATTTTAAATACAAGCCAGGATGGCATTGGCCTTCTTGGCCACCTGGGCACACTGCTGGCTCATATTCAGCTGCCTGTCTATTACAGTCGCCAGATCCCTTTCTGCCAGGCAGCTCTCCAGCCACACTGCCCCAAGCCTGTAAGGTTGCTTGGTGTTGTTGTGACCCAAGTGCAGGACCTGGCATTTGGCCTTGTTGAAACTCATCCCATTAATGTTGGCCCATTGATGCAAGTCCCTCTGAAGAGCCTCTCTACTCTCATTCAGATCAACACTGCCACCTCACTTGGTGTCATCTGCAAACATACTGATGACACTCTCTATGCCTGAATCAAAGTTGTCAATAAAGATATTAAAAAGAAGTGGTCGCAACACAGATCCCTGAGGAACACCACTAGTGACTGGCAACCAACTGGATTTAGCTCCATTGGCCATCACTCTCTAGGCCCTCCTGTCCAACCAGTGCTTTATCCAGGAGACAGTGTGCTCATCCAAGCCATATGTAGCCAATTTGTCTACAAGAATATTGTGGGGAACATTATCAAAGGCTTTTTGAAAGTCTAGAGACACAACATTGACAGTCTTTCCCTCATCCAGTAGCTGGATGATCTTGACATAGAAGGACATTAGGTTGATCAAGTAGGACCTGCCCACATAAACCCATGCTGACTTGACCTGATCCCCTGGTTGTTGTCTGTATGACATATGATGGCATTTGAGATGGCCTACTCCATTGCCTTCCCTAGTATTGACATCAGACTGAAAAGTCTGTAGTTTCCCAGATCTTCCTTTGTGCCCTTCTTGTAGAAAGGCCTTACATTTGCTACCTCTCCAGTCCATTGGCACTTCCCATTAGCCAGGATTTCTGGTCTAAGCTGTAACTTGATGTCAAGACCTAAAGCTCATAATTAATATAATACATAATTTAAAACATCATAATCAACAAGTTAGCCAAGCTGATTAACAGTGCTTAGTTAGGGCTACAAACTCCCTTGCATCCTTGCTACAAACTCCCTTGCATCCATACTTGGCTCTGCAATCTTTAATTAAGATCCTGATCTCAGGAGAGAGTCAACTCTTCTGTTCTGGTGATTCCACATTTGAGGTATACTGCAGCTCAGTCTACTGCTGTTATTGCCTGGTGTGCTGTAGTTCACTGCCTTTAGGAAATGAAATAAAGTGACCACTGTCCTCCACAAGTCAGCTCAGCACAGATAATAACCTCATATCATCATTGATTAACACAATTTTCAAGAAGTGAAGACAGCTTCCAATACCATGAATCCCATCTTTTTTTTCCCCCCCCTTATTTCAATTTTTCTTTCTTTCTTTCTTTTTTTTTTTTTTTTTTTTTTTTTTTTTTTTTTTTTCCATTTTGGCAGGTCTCTAGTATCTCTGACATCAGCTTCTAATTGTTTGGGCCATTCTTGGCTTTGTTTTTCTATCCAGCAAAACATCAGAGGGTGAAAAGCAATTTAACAGAGCTAAATATGCATCAGAGTCTGACAAAGCATTCTTCTTTAGTTATTTTTGCACCATTTCTCACCCATCTGGTGTACTGGGAGTAATAGTAATTGGTAGTTTGTTTCCAACACCCAAATTTACTTGCAACCACTTGAACTCATGGTCACAGATTTGCATTATTTATAAGTCCTCACTGTATCAGTAATGCCATGTAAAAGAGAATTAGATCTGACGGCTGCTCAATTTGCAATAGCCTACACTAAGATTATCTTATGTTGGTTGGAGGAGTCCTGCAGAACAAGTACATAGCATTTTTGCAGATAAAACAAACAAACATGTGCTTACTCTTCCCCATGGATCAGTTATTCATTTACTCAGGGAAATGTCTCCCTGTTTTTTTTATATCTTTTAGTGGGATGGATTCTTTTTCCTGTGGCACTTTAAAACTTGGCAACCTCACACCTTCAAAAAAAATCCCACTTCATAATGAGATCTTACCCTCAAAGTGATGTGGAGAGCTGTCCCTAGCCATTGTCAGCTACTAGTTTGAAGAGTAGCCCCAGGTGTAGCCCCAGAAATCAGAGTCTGTGCTTCATCTGAGAGCTACCATGTTTACAGTTTTACTTTGTCTTATTTTAAACCAAATATGATGCATGCTACCTAGTTCTGAACTTTGCTCAAATGCTCTTCAATTTGATATTCTAAAACATCTCTGAAACCACTGAATCACAGCATAAGAGGTTACTAGGTCCCTTTTGGCAATGTTAGGAAGGTTTTATGGTCAGTTCAGCTAACACTGGTCTCCCATAAATAAAAAAGTGAAATTTTACACCTGTGGACTGGGGCCAAATCTGCCTTCTCCATCTGAACATGCTGACTCTGTTTTTGTTGGGGTGTGTGACATATAAGCCACTAGTCTTCGACTCTGACCACACTGGTATAGGAAAGCCATACTGATACCCTCCTCAGAGACATCCATGGACAACTTGCTTTTGCATGTACTGTTACAGTCTGCTGAGACTCCAGACTCTTTCATTAACTCCTTCAGCTTTGCCAGCTCTTGAAAGTTTGCACTCTGTGTCTTCTGGAGACTCATTGGTGGTGACTTCCTCTGTTCATTTCTGAGGTTCATAAGCATATCACTCTTGCCTACTTTCTCTGAGCCTTCTTCCATTGCAGGCATTTGTTGATTTGTCATGCTTTGCATGCCTGTAACATGCAGTTGCTACTTTAAGTAGATGAGCTTGTTGCAAACTTCCCTATGCACTGCATTGGTCCATTGAATCTCTCTGTGATTTTCTTGTCTCTTGGGGCAGCAATACTGGTGATTTTCTGACCATCAGATTTGTTGTCACATCTTACTGCTTTAATATCTCTCACTACTCTTTTTTACACTACAAATAATTTGTATTTGCAGGGGTTTTTTCAGTTTTACTCCAGTAACATGCACTTTTTCTCATGGTGTCTGAGACCTGGTGATGTTCTTCCACTTTTTCCCAGGTCGAGGTGATGTACAGGACCTATTACTCTCCTCACCGTTCAAAATTTACTGCACTGCCTTAGGGAAACACCTGGGATACTAAACACAGCCCAAATCACAGCCCGTAGAAATTGTGTGTCACAAACACTGTGTCAAACATGCACAAAGATGTGCTTTGCATTTTCAGGGGACCTTTTTCCAGAATCCTGTTGGGGCATCTTGCATAGAAAATATTTGACAACAGCTACATCCCCCAGTATTTTTCTCACTTCTGGTAATGAAAAACTTACCTTCTCGTGCATTCAGTTCTTTTGAGCATCCAAAGGTCATCAGATGTACTAATAATTTTGCTTCTGTCACCCGCAATATGATTCTCAGCATGAAAAGAAAGAAATTCTAAGAAAGGATGTAGTGGAGAGGCTGCTGCTGGTCCCTTCTCAGAGGTAAATAGTGATAGAACAAAAAGGAATGGTCTCAAGCTGCAACTGGGTAGGTTTAGACTGGACATTAGAAAATATATTTCACAGAAAGAGTGGTCAGGCATTGGAATAGGCTGCCTAGGGATGTGGTTAGGTCACCAACCCTGCATGTGTTTAAAAGTCATTTGAATGTGGTGCTAGAGGATATGGTTTAAGGATGAACTTTGTAGAGTAAGGACAATAGTTGGACTTGATGATCGTGAGGCTCTTTTCCAACTGGAATATTTCTGTGATTCTGGAAAATTCCTGTCTCAGAAATTCTCTAAGCTTCTATTTTTTTAAGGTAAATATTTTCCCCATATTGCAAATCATACAGCGGTTGCATGCTTTCAGCCATATTCTTTACTGTACTAGCAGCTTCACTGTCATTTTCAAGATGTTCCAAACTCTTCCTCACTGTCTTCTTCCCTCCCCCTGCCTCCAATAAAGACACCACTCAGGGCAGACTGAAGGTTTAGTCTGCCTTTGATCCAATGAGGGCTGCTTTTCCTCTCTGTACTGTTTGAAACAACACATTTCATAGAATCATAGAATGGTTTAGGTTGGAAGAGACCTCCAAAGATCATCCAGTTCCAACCCCCTGCCACAGGCAGGTCGCTCAAGACCTCATCCAGCCTGGCCTTCAACACATCCAGGGAGGGAGCAGACACAACCTCCCTGGGCAACCTGTTCCAGTGCCTCACCACCCTCACTGTGAAGAATTTCTTCCTAACATCCCGTTCAAATCTCCCCTCTGCCAATTTGAACCCATTCCCCCTCGTCCTGTCATTACAAGACCTTGTGAATAGTCCCTCCCCAGCCCTCTTGTAGGTCCCCTTCAGATATTGGAAGGATACTATAAGGTCTCCCCGAAGCCTTCTCTTCTCCAGGCTGAAAAGCCCCAACTCTCTCAGCCTGTCCTCATAGCAGAGGTGCTGCAGCCCTCTGATCATCTTCGTGTCCCTCCTCTGGACTCTCTCCAGCAGTTCCATGTCCTTCTTGTGCTGGGGGCTCCAGAAGTGCACACAGGACTCCAGGTGGGGTCTGACAAGAGCAGAGTAAAGGGGGAGAATCACCTCCCTTGCCCTGCTGGTAATGCCTCTCTTAATGCAGCCCAGGACACAGTTGCTGTCTAGGCCACTTGTGCACACTGCAGGCTCATGTTGAGCTTCTCATCCACCCAGACCCCCAGGTCCTTTTCCTCAGAGCTTTCTAACATAAAAATGCAGATCATGTATATACTATTCAGCGGAGGCAAAATCACTGCACTTTGAGCTTCTCCAATGTGTAGGTAACCAGTTGGGCAGCTACTGTCTAATGCAAGTCTCATTTTTTGGATGGCAAGTCCACTCATCTCGAGTTACAGCAAGAGCAGCCATGGACCCTGTGAAAGAGCCATCTGTGTGATGCTGTTGTTATCCTCTCATCTATACTCAGGGTACTCTGTTGGAGTACATCATGTTAAGACAAAGTGGTAAGAGCAGCTCCTCTTGCATTTTTCCCTCTTGCCTCAGAAAAAGGTTATCGTGACCTGCATTTTGGTATGTCGGTTTTGTTTGACACCGGCTGAACGCTGCACAGCTTTCTCCTTCTTCTCACTTTTTTTCCTCTCCGTAGTTGAAAAGCTTCTCCGTTGTCACGGTTTGGGGCCATGAGCTACCCGGGACTGGAGGGCAGAAATGGCCTCCTGAAGAGTAAGAACGAAGATAATGCACAATGATTTGAAGTTTAAAGGGTTAAAGGATTCTATTTTTGCAGGTGCAAAAGGCAATCAGGTAGAATAAATACATCCACAAGCTAAGCCAAGTCTATCGGACTAAATCCATCTAGAATCCTCCACACTCAGCAGGCCTGAGGGTAGGCCAAAACTGCCCTCCTCAGCTTAGGCCTACAAGGCCTCAGCAGGCCGCATGACGCAGCTCAAAATTCCCTGCCAGCCAGAAGCCATCTCCCCACACAAACCATGAGGTAAGGAGGGACATTCTCTGCCTGGAGAGAAGAACTGAAGGGAGGAAAGGCAGGGAGGGGAAGAGAAGGGAGAGAGCGATATCAGCCAGGCACTGCCCTATCAACTATGATACTGGAAAGTGGAATAGAATAACAATGTTACAAGATCCTGGGATGACCAAGTCCATCCCCTGTGACAGGACTTTGTCTCTGTAGTTTTCTTAAGGGAACCTGGGACCCCTCAAACCACCACAGTTGTGTTGTATAAATGTAGAATGGAATTATAGAATCAAAGAATACTTAAGGTTGGAAAAGGCCTCTAAAATCATTGAGTCCAACTGTCAACCCAACACCGCCATGCCCTCTAAGCCATGTCCTGAAGTGCCACCTCTAGGCAATTTTTAAACAACTCCAGGGATGGTGATTCCACCACTTCACGGGACACCCTGTTCCAGTGCCTGACCACTCTTTCAGTAAACAGACTTTTCCTAATATCCAACATAAACATCCCATGGTGCAGTAGTTGGGAGAAGAGTCTGACACTTATCTCAGTCCAACCTCCTTTCAGGTAGTTGTAGAGCGCAAGAAGGTCTCCCCTCAGTCCCCTTTGTCAGACCAAACACATATTCCTCAACCCACTCCTCACAAGACCTGCTCTCCAGACCCTTCACCAGCTTCATTGCCCTTCTCTGACACTTTCATCTCTTCCTCCCCTCCAGCACCACACTACCTTCCAGTATCACATTGCGCACACACCTCGACAAACTGAACAATCAGTCTGTGTACAGTCCTCAGCAAGGATTCAGCACTCTGCCATATTGCTTTTTTGCTCTCCATAATTATGTTCCAGAAAACACCTAACATGACAGCAGAAGTAGTCAGGAAAGTCCTCTTTTATCCATAAACACTTTGGATGTGTATTAAATTGCTTGTAAATAAGTCTGTGGTTGGTTCTTTGGGGGTTGTTTTTTTGTGTCCTGAAAATTATTTGCTTTGCTGTCTCACTCTCAGTAGCCTATGCTTCTCTTAACAAGGGTATTTCCAGTATCTGACTGGCTGACTGAATTTTTTATAACTAGGAAGGATAGCAAAGCAATTTCAAGGTAGAGAGGCAAACGCTTCTGGAAAACGCTTTGGAACTAATTTCATGGCATTGATCTTCCCTGTATACGGGGAGCTCCAAACTGAGCTGTGCATAACTCTTTGTTCGGTGTTCATTGTACTTCACTATATCCTGTCACTTTTTGTAACTGAAATCTATTACAGTCTTAATTACGTTAGCCACTGTTAAGCATATCAAATCATGGAACTTGGGTGGTTTGTTGTGTTTTTTTTTTTTTTTAATAATTTGGAAAATTTAATTTAGCTTTTAACGTTACAACATCAGCTACGGGATTACTGACTGTGATTCAATAATTTAGAGATAAGCTGCCACACAATTATTGCTCATTTATTCCAGCCTTGAAGAATAATGAGAAACTTATTTCTTTCACATAGCAAATTATTTGTGACCTGCTTGAACTTTACAGCATATAATCACTGACCTCAACCATGTTGTGCTGGATCTACTTCATAACTACATCAAGACCTAGAAGTTTTAAAGATGGTATAAAAACAACAAGAAAAAAAATTAGCCCAAAGTCAGGCCTAATAGATTTTTTTTTTTAATTGACTGTCATTATTTTTAATGCAGTGAGCATTCATGTAAGTATCTGGAAATTATTCTTGTGTTCAAAGATATGTAAATTAGGAAAAATCCTAATCATAATGTAAACTGAACTGAGCTCCTGTCTTCAGACTTTTCTAACAGGACTTGTCACTCCTCCTGCCTGTTTCTAGCTGATTTTCATTCATCACCAGCTAGTGAAGGTATGGATAAAGGTTTCTGATCTCATTTTTTTCTCAGCTGTTTTTCCTACTGCAGTGTCACAGACTTTCACAGTCACTCACTGGGGAATACTCATGTCTGAGCTGATCCAAGCAAAGATGCTCAAAGCAACATTTCTGTCAAACACAAGGACTCATACCCCTCCACTCCCCTATAATTCTAGTAAACCCAGTCATTAAATTCCGACTTTTGAGAGCAATAAAGACAATTGAATTTCAACTGATCATTCCTCCTAGACTGCCCAATGTGATACTGGATGGCTGGAGAATTTCTGCCCCATATTTTTATGTCTCTGAGTATTCGTCGTTGGGCTAGATACTTTGTCTGCAGCCTGATCACAATTTCCTTTCCAATCTGCTGAAAGATTTCGTTGTCAGCCACATTAAGGTCTTGTGCTGGGGTCATAACAACCCCATGCAACATGACAGGCTTGGGGCAGAGTGGCTGGAAGCTGCTCAATGGGAAAGGACCTGGGAGTGCTGGTTGACAGCCAGCTGAACGAGAGCTAGTATGTGCCCAGGTGGCCGAGAAACCCGCTGGCCCGTGTCAGGAATAGTGTGACCAGCAGGACCAGAGAAGGAACTGTCCCTCTAGAATCAGCACTGATGAGACCACACTTTGAGTACTGGGTTCAGCTTTAGGGCCTTCACTACAAGAAAGTTATTAAGATCCTGAAGGTCCAGAGAAGGACAATGAAGCTGGTGAACGGTTTGCAGAGCAGGTCTTGTGAGAAATGATTGAGAGTACTAGGGTTGTTAGCCTGGAGAAAAGGAGGCTGAGAGGAGACCTTCTTGCTCTCTGTTTTTGGGTTACTTTTTGAGGAAAGAGAAGCATCTCTTCCCAAGTGTGCTGGAGAGATTTATATGGAAACCAGCCTTAAGCTTGGAAATGGCATGGAGAGACTATTCAGGAGGATTGTCACGAAGGAGCATGGAATCAATATGAATGACCAATATGGTTGGAGTATTGTTCAACTTTATTAATGACAGGATGATCTTTTATAGTGTTTAGCTTATCAGCTAAGACAACACACCAAATTCTGATTGGTAACATGAATTCTGCAGGACGCTGTCTGTCCTAACCAGGAGCATACTGATTGGTATAATTAAGCACAATCCCATTCATTTATATTAATGATAACCTGTAATTCCTAACCAGATATCTCACTACCTCTTACTCCTGTGGGATGCAGCTGCCCTGACATGGGAACCAGAGGCCTGTGTTAGGTTGATTTCTTGGACCATGAGCCAAGGCCAAGTTTATCTCACGATCCCACAGAGGATTCCGAATTTTTTTCTCTCTCTTAGAGAAATTATAAGATTCTTTATGCTTGAAAATGTACTTGTACTCAAATATGTAGTATTAATAATACATTTCAAGCCAGAACTACGAACTCCTTGTCTGCACACCTCTGTTCAACTACATTTAAACACCAGATATGTTTGTAAAACAGTGCCATGGCTGAGGCTAAAATCACTTCTTCAAAGCCATAACTCTGCTCTGTAATATTATTGCAATCACACTTTAAAATCTATATAAAAAATCTTCAAGGACGGAAAGCCAAAGACACAAAACTGAGAGTTGCTTTTGAATATTAATGTGTGATTCCAAACTCATTTTCCCATAGGATGCTTGCCTCCATCAGCTTGCAAGAAGGCCACAAGGTCTCATCTGAGGAGGAATCACAGAATGAATCACTGAATCATAGAATGGTTTGGGTTAGAAGGAACCTACAAAGGTCATCTAGTACAACCCCCCTGCTGTGAGCAGAGAATCCAGGCTGAGCAGAAGAATCCAGGCTCCAGGAGGAGCTTTCTTTATGCAGAATGCTTTATCTGTCACAGGAGTTGACAGGCATGAAGCAAAGGTAGGAGGAAAATGTAACAAGACAGTTTATAATTTGATAAATGTGGCTCTAAGACATGCTGACAAGAGATTTATGCCCATTGTAGGAATTTGACACTGTAGTAGGATGCCTTCAACCTCACCTACATCCCTCAAATCTTCAGTTCTCTGTTTTGGTACCCCATGCAAATCCTCCTGCTGTATAAACCTTTGCTCTGCTATGCCTGCCGTTACGAGGCACCCGTGGCACAATCTGCAAAGACTCATGTTGTGGCTATTACAGTAGCATGTGCCTCCCTAAACCGTATGTCAGACCAGGGGATGCTGAGAAGGCAGCTGGGAGATTAGTGTATACAAAGACAGGAAAGAGGAAGCAAGGTGTCCTTCACCAGCAAGTGATGAAAAGCAACAACAGAGTGGTTTTCTCAAGCAAAGCTAAAAGACCAATGGGCTTTAACAGAAATAACAAAAAAAGCCCTCGATTATAGAATCTGTGACTTCATCTGTGCAAAAGTGAAAGTGTCCTGAGAGGTTGTCTCACACTTGGTGCTTGGTGCTTAGCTGAGGTGAGGATCGACTCATGAAGGAATGCTGGAAAGAACACACACTATTTCTTTTCTTCTGCTATTTCTGTTGCTTCCAAGGCTCTAAAATGACATCACTTAAAGCAAGAAACACAAAAAAATTAATCCAAACTAGTTTTCCTGTCACAAACAAGTCAACAGAAGCCAACTGGCGTGGTCACTGTGCAGCTCCCTGTAGTTTGAATTAGCTATTTCTATTTTCCAGTTTGCTCAAGTGATCTAATTTGCCCCACTGCAAAAAACAACCTAAAGAATGTCTTTCTCCACATAATTATTTATGAAAAGTCAACCCAAGCTAGTAGGCTATTAGGTCAAGAGAGGTTCTCCTGCCCCTCTACTCTGCCGTGATGAGGTCACATCTGGAGTACTTTGCCCAGTTTTGGGCCCCGCAGTTCAAGAAGGACATAGAACTGCTTGAGAGAGTCTAGTGCAGAGCCACAAAGATGATTAAGGGCATGGAACATCTCTCTTACAAGGGGAGACTGAGGGAGCTGGGGCTCTTTAGCTTGGAGAAGAGGTCACTGAGAAGTGACCTCATCAATGTTTATAATGTTTAATCTCATCAATGTTTATAGGGTAAGTGCCAGGAGGATGGAGCCAGGCTCTTGGTGATGCCCAATAACAGGACAAGGGGAATGGGTGGAAGTTGAGGCATGAGAAGTTTCATGTAAACGTGAGGAGGATTTTTTTCCCTGTAAGGGTGACAGTACATTGGAATAGCCTGCCCAGGTGGATTGTGGAGTCTCCCTCTCTGGAGATATTCCAAACCTGCCTGGATGTGTTCCTGTGTGATCTGGTATAGGTGGTCCTGCTCTGGCAGGGAGGTTGGTCTAGATGATCCTTTCAAGCCCCTGACATTCTGTGATACTGTGATTCTGTGAAGCTCAATGTCTAATGAACCTCGACCTGCACTGCACTGAGTTCAGCAAGGGTGATTTCATCTTGCCTTGACCTCCTCTTTCCATCCATGCCCATTGGATGTCAGGAGTTTGTTTGTACTACTTGTGCCGCCTTCTCTCTGAAGCTGAAACTCTTCTAAATGTATCAAGACTACGGGAAAACACCAAAGGAATTTCTCCAGCCTGCAAAAAAAGTGCTAAGCTTAACACAATAGTATCTAATAACAGCAATGCCAATGTGACTGGCAGCTGGCCAGGGTCCATACTGACTTCAGTGCTAAACACAGCAACACATGCTGGGATCTTTCTTCGGCTAAGTCTGAAGTCTTCTACTTCATACCTAGCCCACATTGAGCTTGGCATGAATGACCAGGGAGACAGACACAGTGCAGGTCTGGACATAATGGGATCTCCATCTGCAAGTCTCTCTAACCCCCTCCCCCATCCTTTTCTGCAGATTTAATTGTCTGTAAAGTTCACACTTTCCATCTCAACAGCCAGGATATACAAATGTGAGATGCTCCCACCCATGATCAAACTAGAAAGGAGATTTTCTGTTATTGTTGCTATAGCAGAAGAAAGCTTCTCAGTTGAGGAGGTGTCAGACCAGGGGGCAAGAGCATCACTCTCTGTGCACCACCACCACCCTCTGCAAGCTGGACTGACTGTGTGAGCATGGTGAACAGGAGTGAGTGAAGCAGTGAGAAGATGAGGATGTTCTGGTCTGGTTTCAGAAGAGCTAGGAATTTCTTTCCAGCAGATCTCTAGCTGAAGGTAGATCTACACCGTTTCCCTGTCTGAAAGTCAGAGCCCACTACCCTGCAATGTCCTTTACATTGTCCTGGTTGAAGCATTTGAAGGATAGGAGGAAAATTCTTCCTCTCCCAGCCTCTGGACACTTTCTGGTTAACAAAATGCCACATACTACATACAGTGCATCAATGGTGGAAAAATACCACCAGCGCTTGGAAAGGAGCTAAATACTGCTTCACTTTTTCCAGAACCAATGAAAAGATGGGCTAGAGATGCAAAACTTGTGAAGCAGTGCTTTCAGATGCTCTAGTGAACAAGAGACCATCCCCTCCATGCACACAGGGACATTTTCATCATTTGTCCAGTCTAGACTGCTCCATAAATAGATAAAACAGTGCTCGTCCCAGGAGTGCTGGGGATGGTTTAGCAACAACCTAAGTGACTGGCTTGAGACAGCAAAACTTCAAGGAACTGCAATTGCAAATCCCGGAAGAACCTATTAAACATTTTATCCTTGGACAGATAAAAAGTCTATCGTGTAGTTACTGTGCTAAGATCTTTTCAATGATACCTCAGGGACTGAGCTCATTGCTGGGTTTCAAAGAAAGTAAAGACTTCTCAGTGCTAGCGGTAAGAGCAAAAGTTTTCCTCAGTGACTCTGGTTAAGTTACTTTCCAGACTCCCTTTGGTGCAGTTCTGTTACCCTGTACAGAGGGGCTTTTTTTGTGTCAGCCCTGCCTACAGAATAGTTACATGCATATGAGGTGCTCTCCACAACAGCTCTCTCAGAGGAACCACCTTCAGAAATGCACAACACATTTACATTCAGATCAAACAGAGGTGGTGGTGTTTTAAGGTTCAGAAAGCTCAACAGACAAAATGTTTTCCTAAAACAAAATAATATTTCCTTTCATTGCAGATCAAAGGAGCATTTTTCCTACCAAAAAAAATATACTTTTGTCAAAAAGGTCTCTGACAAGAACCAATCTCCATTTGCAGGTATATTTTTCACATGCAGCTTCCCAGATGAATCTAGTGAGGCCATTTTTACTGTCTTCGTTAATTTGTTTCTTCTTATGTAATATTCAGGTATTAGATAATTAGGCAGTCACTTCCTCCTTCTATTTTGGTTTGTTTTTTTTTTTCTTTTGATTCCTGGTTTTCTCCCTTCTTACCCCATTCTTTTTTCCCCAGAAATATTTTTTTATAATTTAGAAGCTTGGCAAAGTAGAAGATTTAGCATTTTGAAGTATTTATTTCTTTTCTTGAGAGGGGAAAAAAGCAAGGTCAAAAAAGTATGTATTTCTTTTTTGGTTTACCTTTGACAGGAAAAAAAAATAATCCTAAGGAATATTTCTCTGATACTTTCTTGCACTTTTCATGTATGTGTATTACTAATTTTTCCATATTTCTTTTATCCTCTTTCTACAGGGGGAAAAGGAAGAGAAAAGAAACTAGGAAAAAAATGAAAATGTGTTTCTCTTTAGGAATAACACTTCAACATGAAGGAAAATAAAGTAATTCATTTTATTTTGATTAAGATTTTTCTCCAGGAGAAGTTGTGTGAGAAGTTTGAATATTTTTTTTTTAAGAGCTCTTCACTATATAAAGTGACTTCTTAAGCTAATGTTTCAAAGAAGCACAGCTGGCATCAGGCAGCCTCCAGGACACATTTCAGCCATACATCTACAGTAGGAACATATTTTATCAGAGCAATTACCAGACATGTGAATCTAACACGGGATCTGCTTTAAATCACAGCATAGACATTAATTTGCCAATCAGTAATAAGTAACTGTTTAAAGCACAACTGGAACTGACCTCATGTAGGAGATACAATGTGAGGAAGGAGTGATTTTATTTGAGAGGAATGTTAGATTTACCATCAGCAGCTTTTCTGAGTGTGAATGGAAAGGTAAGACTGCAGCTCCTCATGTTTTAGGAACTGTAATAAAGCCTGTAAGATTCTCTGTAGGAATGAGATAAAATAATATCAGTGGGTCTTAATAAGGTTGCTCTGAAAATGAGCAGATGGTTTTACACAACTGGCCTTACAGCAACATTCAGCAAAAGCTGGGGAAAAAAAAAAAAAAAGCAATTTTGGCTAGAATTTGTGTAACTTTCCACATTAATTCAGTGTGGCCATGCTTATACTGCTTCTTCATTCGTTTCCCATGAACATCAGAGTGATCAAGTTTTCCCCACAGAAATTCCTGCAGAAGGCACATTTTCAGCTTGCTTTCTCACATGCTCAGCAATGATGTCTTTTAAAGTTGCTCCCAGAGTTTACAGTCTGACATGAAACTGGGTCTTGGCTTAGGAAAAGCGGGCAAAGGCTTTCAAAGACCATTACTAGAGCCATGGTGTTGCAGCTTTTCAGCTTATAGGATCTTATGTTACCTCTTGAAATAAGGATCCACAACACTTTTAATCCTGTGTGACTGTGATCACAGAAAATGAAAAGAAACCCCACACTTGTCTGCTGAATTTCACACAAAGCAATGTTTGCTGGGGAAAGATGCTTTAGGTATGGTCTGGCTCACCAAGAATGGGGGTGGGGGGAGAGGTGTTTTATTTTTTAAAATAAAGTTCAGCAAGTTAGTCTGAATTCTCTGCTGCCTTTGCCAAGCTGCAGCAGCTTGATGAAGACATATTCATTAGCACAGCACACAGAGAAATACATTACAAACCTTGAAAGCAAGGACAAATAATCATAGAATCACAGGCTGGTAGGGGTTGGAAGGGACCTAAAGGACATCACCTAGTTCAGCTTCCCTGCCTAAGTGGGTTCACTTAGATCAGGTTGCACGGGAACAAGTCCAGGCAGGCTTTGAAAGAGTCCAGAGAAGAATACTCCACAACCTCTCTGGGCAGTCTGGTCTAGTGTTCCAGTAGCCTCAATGAAATTAAGTTTTAAATATTTAAATAAAACCTCCTGTGTTCTATTTTGTGCCCATTGTCCCTTGTTCTATCCCTGTGCACTGCTTAAAAGCCCAGTCCCATCTTCTTGACCTCTGCTGATAAACATTGGTAAGATCACCTCTCAGTCTTCTCTTTTCCAGGCTAAAGTGCCCAAGGTCTCTCAGCCTCTCCTCATAAGAGAGATGCTCAATGCCTTCATGCATCTCTGTTGGACAGAGTAGAGGGGGAGGAGAACCTTGCTCAACCTGTTGCCTCACTCTTTTAAATGCACCCCAGAATACCATTGGCCTTCTTGGCCACAGGAGTACACTGCTGTCTCTGACCACAAGAGTACAGTGCTGGCTCATGGTAAACTTGTTTTCACCAGCACTCCCAGATCCTTCTCTGCAGAGCTGCTTCCTAGCAGGTCAGTCCCTGCCCAGGTGCAGGACTCTGCACTTGCTCTTGTTGAACTTCACGAGGTTCCCCTCTGCCCAAGTTTCCTGCCTGTCCAGGCCTCACTGAATGGCAGCACAACCACTGCACCTGGTTTTGTATCAGCAGCAAATTTCCTGAGAGTAGTTGAACAATATTTCAACTCCAAGTTAATCCATAAGAATACAACTCCTTAAGGAGAAGGGGATGGAAAGATAATAGAATAATTTTGAATGAGGCTTGCTTTGAAAAGAGACTGAATTTAGTGGAGAAATTGACCAAGAGATGGAGCAAGAAGCAGAGATAAGTCACCAACTAATCTCTTGTTTGTACTTTTATAAAAAGTATCTTATTTGACCTAACCTATCAAGTCCTCACAGTGAGTAACCTTTCTTTATATACATGGCAGGGGCTAGGAAATCTTCCTGACACTTGAGACAGACACAGCAGACACCTTTTTTTCACTATAGAAGAACCATGGCTAACTAGGAAGGTCTTGGCTGATTGGAGACTGGAAAATGTGATGCTCACCCACTAGAGAAGATGAATCCAGGGGAATACAGACCTGACAGTCTGACCTCAGTGCCAGTGATTATCATGAGTGCTACTATGCAGCATGTGCTGGGCAGTCAGTTGATCATACCCAGTCAGCATGGGTTCATGAAAGGCAGGGCCTGTTTGACAAGCCCTATCTCCTGCCATGTGTGTCTGCAAGCCTCTAAAGGATTTTTCGGCTTCCACCAGTGCATGAAACTGCAATGGAGACCAAAGAAAGAACTTTGTGCCCTTCCTTGTGTTAGCTGTCTGCAGGATGGGACTATGCACTTCAACCTATTTCACCCAGATCAGTGAGATCATCTGCTCCAACTACAGCTTCCAGCCACTGTAAGCTCAGGGTGGATTTCAAACAATAATCAGGGGGTGAAAAGATGCATTCCAGTAAGCATTCCAGATCTCACAGAGCTGAGTTCACTGGGAAAAAATCTTGGATCAAGCCAGCATTAAAGGGATCACTTTAAAAAGAAGTAAAATACAGGCTTAGCATCAGGAAATATTTGCTAGCAGGGAGCTTTGTTTGAAAGTGCAGCTTTTTCCCAAAGGAACAGACAGGGCTTCCATGGCTGCAGTCAGTTAAAACTGCACCTGACAAAACCCCTGAAGAATAATTTGCTTGTACTGCCTGGAGGGATGTATTAGATGGGATAAGAAGTCTTTTTCCACTTTTAAATTTCAATTATTCCTCTTCAACCCTCTTTTTCTATATGCTGGCTCCCCTCAGCTGGGTATTGCAGGAATGGATTTCAGCTAAATGAAACACAGAAGAGTGGAAAAGACACAGAGTCTGGGAAGAAAATGGCTTCCCAAGGCTGGATAAATTAATTTCTAATTTAATTATCAGCTTAATATTAAACATTTAAGTGCAATAACTCTCTCTGCATACTACAGCCTTCTATTTTCAGGCACTATCTGCTTTAAAACTGCAGCTCTAATGCTGTTAGCAGATGGATGTGTGTTATTGCAGTATAGGGAACTGGAAATTCTCCATATACCAAGCTATAAATATTTCTTTGACATTTATTATCCTCACTTGAGTTCAGGTGCTAAAATACTTGGACTCAATTCATGTTTGTAGCAGAAAAAGTCAATCTTGGATCTTACCTTGTTGCTGGCTGAATTATTAAGAACAGACAGAGAGAGCAGGGAAAGGGAGTCTCTCACTTAGTAGAGGTCATGCAACCTTTGAATCAAATTAGCTGAAGTTTTGACTCATTTAATGATACCAGTTCTCAAATGCTCCTGCTCAGACAATATGATAGCTTACTTCACCAGGGTTTTTCTTATTCTCCATATCTCTCTCTGGCATTTCCCCCCCTTTTTTCATACTTCTTGGTGTGTGTGCAGTAGGATTGCATTCACAGTCATGAATATGAATCCCAGTTTTGCCAGCTGCGTTGGATTGTAAACTCTGAGTCCTATGAATCTCAGTTTTGATTGCCCTAAGGGAAGCGTTGGATTATGTAAACCAGGAGATAATAGCTCCTATAAAATCCCTGCAATAAAAATAAAACCAAGGTGTGTGTGTCATGGAGGATTAACAGACTTGCCTTTTTCCCTTTTTCCCTTTTTTTTTTTTTTTTTTTTCCTTTTTCCCTTTTTTTTCCCTTCTACTTCAGGCTCCTGGTTGCAGTTCACTTAAAACACATTGCAGAGGGGGAAAGGGACCATAAGGCCATTTGTGAATCATGTAGAAATGCAAGATAACTTTTAAGATGGTGATTCATCTCCCTGAGGTGACAATTCACTTGTAGAGATGGTGAACTCTCTGTGGGACAGTACTCAGCAACTGCTTAGGTAACAAAGAGCAGCTATTTGAATCGGCAGGCCAATGTCATGCTGCCAGACTGAGTGTCTTCACTTGGCATTTGTCCAGGACAAAATAATGACCATCTCTGCCCTTCAGAAGCTACGGAATAAGTTCTAATAACTAAACTCCACATTTATTTCCATCAACCAAAAGTCTCACTTCAATAGCACAAGATCCCTCTGCTATTCACAGTGGCAGAAGCATGTTGACAGCTCAAAGACAAAAGTACCAATTGTCCATCCATACCCAAAATGCACTCTCCACACATGCATGGATGAGTAGGGCATGAGGGGAACTGTTGGTTTGGGGTTTTTTCAGTCTGGAAAGAAGAATGCTGAGAGGGACACCTCACTCTCGACAACTCTCTGAAAAGAGATGGAGCAATGTGGGTGTAGGTCTCTTCTCCCAGGTAACAAGTGATAGGACAAGAGGAGATGGCCTCCAATTGTGCCAGGGAAGGTTTAGGTTAGACATTGAGAAAAAAATTCTTTCCTACAGAGTGGTCAGGCCTTGGAACAGGCTGCCCAGGAGATGGTGGAGTCACCATCCTTAGAGGTGTTAAAAAACCATGTAGACACGGCTCCTTCTCCATCCCATCCTGGGCTCCCATCTCTACTTTCGATTGGGCTGGGGCTGGGCTTGGCTGCTTCTCCATCCTACCCTTTGCTGCCCCCCAACCCTGGGCCTCGGTGGGGCTGGGTTGTACTACTTCTGCACCTTACCCTGGGCTCCATCTCCACTCTGAGTGGGACTAGGGCTGGGGTGTGCTTCTTGTCCACCCTACCCTGGGCTGATTCCCCACCCTTGGCTAGCCTGGGGTTGGGCTGCTCTCCAGATCTGCCCTACCACCCCTTTTGGCCTCCTAAACACCTTTGGGCTCCCACCCCTTTTCAGCCTCCCATCCACCTTCAGTCTCCTACTGCCTGTCATTCTCAGATCATCTCTCAGCCTCTCACTCCCTTTTGGCCTCCCACCTACCTTTGACTTCCCACTCCCTTTTATCCCCCTACCACCTCTTCAGCTTTCCACTGCCTTCCACCCTCCTCCATTACCAGCCACTTACCACCATTTGACCTCCAACCCCACTTTGGTCTGCTACCACGTTTTGGCCTCCCACCCTGGTCCAGCTTCTCACCTTCTTTCATCCTTTCACCCTCAATCTTACTTAAGTCTGTCCGCTACCCTTTTCAGCCTCCCATACTCTTACATCATTCCACACTCTTTCAGCTTCCCATGGATTCCCACACAGTTACAGTCTCTCACTGAGTTTCAGCCTCCCACCCCCTTTTGGCCTTCCATTACCTGCCTTCAGGACTCCCATTCCCCTTTGCCTTCTCACTCCTCTTGCCCTGCCACACTCTTTTTAGCCTTCAACACTCCTTTGTGCTCCCACCCCCTTTAGAGCTCCTATCAACTCTCAAAGTGTCACTTCCCCTTTGACGTTCTGCATTCTTTCAATCTCCAACACCCTAACTCACTTTGGCCTTCCAATCCCTCTCGGCCTCCCACTACATTTTAGCCTCTCACCATCCTTCAACCTCCCACAACCCGTCAACCTATCTCTACCCTCTTGGCCTCCCAACTGCTTACCAACACCCATCTCACAGCCTTACACTGTCCTTAGTCTTCCAAACTACCTTCCAGTTTCCCATCACCCATTTCAGCTTCCCACTAACCCTTTTCACCTCCCGCTCCTCTATTTTAGTTTTCCATTTCCTCTTGTAGTCCCACACCCTGTCCACTTCCTACCCATGCCATGTGACCTCCCACCTGTTTTAAGCCTCTCACCACCACCTTCTGTCTTCCAACCCTCTTCAGTTTCCCACCTCCTTTCAAGCTCCAAACACCACTTTTGGGCTCACATTTCCTTTTGATCTCCCTCCTCCTTAAGGCCTCCCACCTCTCTTTGACCATCCAGACCTTTCAGGCTAAAATTTCCATTTTATCTTCTAACCGCTTTAGATATCCCACCTGCCTTCAGTCTCCCATCCATATTAAGTAACCCACCCCTTTTTGACCACCCCCTGTCTTTTGGCCCTCCCACCCGCTTTACGGTCCTACTGCTGTTCATATTCCACCCCACTTCAACCTCCCAGAACCTTTCAGCCTCCCTCCAACTTTAGGTGTCCCACATCCTTTTGGCCTCCTATCCCCTTTTGGACTCCCACCCCTCTTATAGAATCATAGAATCAGTCAGGGTTGGAAGGACCACCTGGATCATCTAGTACCAACCCCTCTGCCATGGGCAGGGACACCTCACACTAGATCAGGCTGTCTAGAGCCTCATCCAGCATAGGCTTAAACACCTCCAGGGATGGGACTTCCACCACTTTCCTGGTCTCACCACCCTCATGCTGAAGAACTTCTAACATCCAGTCTGAACCTACTCATTTCTAGCTTTGTTCCATTCTCTCTAGTCCTATCACTACCTGACATCCTATAAAGTCCCTTCCCAGCTTTCTTGTATGTCCCCTTAAGATACTGAAAGGCCACAATAAGGTCACCTCAGAGCCTTCTCCTCTCCAGACTGAGCATCCCCAACTCACTCCGTCTCTCTTCATAGGAGAGATCATCCTTGTGGCCCTTCTCTGGACATGTTCCAACACATCCATACCCCTCCTTTAATAGGGGCTCCAGAACTGGATGCAGTACTCCTGGTGGGGTCTTATCAGTGCGGAGTAGAGGGGGAGGGTCACTTTCCTTGATCTGCTGGCCACATTTCTTTTGATTTAGCCCAGGATTTGGTTGGCTTTCTGGACTGCAAGAATACACCGACAGCTCATATGGAGCTTCTCATCCACCAGCATCCCCAAGCCCCTCTCCTCAGGGCTGCTCTCCAGCCAGTCACTGCCCAGCCTGTATTGATGCTTGGGATTGCCTCGACCCAACTGCAGGACCTTGCACTTGTTCTTGTTGAACTTCATGAGGTTGGCTTGGGCCCACCTCTCCAGCCTGTCAAGGTCCCTTTGGATGGATCCCTTCCCTCCAGTGTGTCAGCTACACCACACAGCTTGGTATGGTCGGTGAACTTGCTGAGGGTGCACTCAATGCCACTGTCCATGTTGTTGACAAAGATGTCAAACAAGACTGCTCCTAGGACTGATCCCTGAGGGACTCCACTTGTCACGGGCCTCCACTGAGACATGGAGTTATTGACAGCCACTCTTTGGGTGCTTTCTATCCCTCTTTGTTCTCCCAACAGCCTTAGGCCTCCCATACTCTTTTGGTCTTCCCAAATCTTTAGGTCTTCTACCCTCTTGTGGCCTCACAACCACCTTCCACCTCCCAATAATTTTCATCCATCCACCACTCCTTTGGCTTCCCACTGCCTTTTGGCTTCCTACCCACCTTTAGGCTTCCACTCCCATACCTTCTAAAACAACAACCCATCTGTCATGAGCCTTGTAAGAGGGAAGAGTTGGTATGTGTTTGATTAGAATTTACAACCGGCCAATAGTCACCAGGTTACTAGAGATAAGACCTGGGGAAAACAGGACTGGCAAATACATGCATGAGCAGTAGGGGAAGGTGCTATGTAACAGACTCCGTTCTTCTTGGTTCGGCCTGCTGGGACATACTGGCCACATGTCACAGAATTTTGAACCCATATATACTGAGAGCCTAGGTAGCTGAGTTGGAACGACACCAGTCTTACCACTGTGACGGTGTGGTTCCCGGTGGGGATGCTTACCTTAAGAAGATAAGTGCCTGCCAGCCCTGCAATCTATGCATCTCAAGAGTTTTGCTAGTCAGGGTGAGCATAACCTGCTCCTTGATCAATAGATTTACTCGGCAGTCTTTGTCATGTCTTATTCAGCATCGTAGTTTCCAGTATACCTTTCTCTCTACAATTTTAGTATTTCAGCCACAATAAAGTGTCAAAACTGTACCTGGGGTGTGTGTGTGTGTGTGTGTGTGTGTGTGTGTGTGCACCTATGTGTGTGTGTGCTTCCTAGATCCCAAAGAACCCACTGGAACAACCCTGTATCCCAAAATGACCCTGGGCAGTGGGGGAGGTTGTGCTAAGATTAAAAAATTCCCTTGGAGTAAATTAAAGTGAACTAACACAAAGTAGGTGATGAGTTTGGTTTATTAGAGCCAATGAAAATGGACCACCAATGGACCAGAGCAGAGGGAAAATGGGGAAAAAAGTAAAGGAAAAAATTAAGAGAGTTAAGAAGTCAGAGAAAAACACTACCAATCCTTGGATCCAGTGATGTTTCAACAGGCATGGTCTAAATCCTAAGAGACAAGTGTACATCCGAGCAGGGTATTCTGTGGCAAAAAGTGGACTCTGGAAGTTGTGTTCCTTTCATGCCCTTTTGATGGGATGTAGGGGAGGGTCGTCTCTCCAAATCACAGAGAGGTGTGCAGAATGAGGTTCATACCCTGCCACACATACCATGTTGAGACAACAGATGATTTGGCTTCCAACACTCAACCCCTTCCATTCTTACACCATCCTTTTGACCTCTTGTCCCACTTTGGTATCCTGTACCCACTCAACCTACTACTTCTTTTTGATGTCCCACCTCAACTTAACCTCCCACTGCCTTTTGGCCTCCCACCCACCTTTGTTTTCCTGGTCCCTTTCAGCCTGCCACCACCATTCAGCATCCCAGCCACCTTATAACTGGAACCCACTTTCAACCTTCCAGCAACACTCCTGCAGTCTTCCACCTCCTTTCAGGTTCTCATACTCATTCAGCTTCCCATCACCCTGCAGGCTCCCATAACCTTTCAGTCTCCTACCCACCCTCACACTCCAAAATCCCTTCAGTCTCACAGGGACTGTAAGGATGGACAACAGCAGTCAGTGCTGGCAATTTCCCTTGGGGAGCAGGAGCTGCACATTTTCAGTTTTGAATCTTGGCTATTATGAAGGCAAACAACATTATGAAAGATGGTGGGTTTGAAGCTAAATTGAAAAGGGTAGCCCCAAATTACTTAGGGCTATGTAATCAGAATCATAGAATCATAGAATGGTTTAGATTGGAAGAGACCTCAAAGATCATCTAGTTCCAATCCCCTGCCATAGGCAGGGACACCTCCCACTAGAACAGGTGGCTCAAGGCCTCATCTAACCTGACCTTGAACACCTCCAGGGAGGGAGCAGCCACAACCTCCCTGGGCAACCTGTTCCAGTGTCTCACCACTCTCACTGTGAAGAACTTCCTCCTAACATTGTGTTTAAATCTCCCCTGTTCCATTTTGAACCCATTCCCCCTCGTCCTGTCATTACAAGACCTTGTGAATAGTCCCTCCCCAGCCCTCTTGTAGGTCCCCTTCAGATATTGGAAGGATACTATAAGGTCTCCCCGAAGGCTTCTCTTCTCCAGGCTGAAAAGCCCCAACTCTCTCAGCCTGTCCTCATAGCAGAGGTGCTCCAGCCCTCTGATCATCTT